>UESW01002075.1:250261-290925 GCA_900491605.1 Calamus simplicifolius | reverse complement strand
CCAGGTCGTCACTCAAAGACCTGATCCGACAAGCAATACGGCACCGCAGCCTCCGCCTGTTGAGACCCCATCACCACCAGCCATCCCAGTGACCCAGGACCAGTTCGCCACACTGGTCCAGCAGGTCCAAGCCCTGACCCACCTGGTTCAGGAGCGTTTCGTAGCTGCCCCTGCTCCGCACCTTCATAGGGAGGCCACAGCTCCTTCCTCTTCGGCCACCTCCTCCTCTGGTCCGCATGGAGCCACAGACCCCCACACCGACCCAAAGGGGACAAACCGGTCCCACGAGGCGACTATGACAGGGATCCTCCCAGATCTCGACGAGCCCAACCCTTTCCCCGGTATCCTCCCGCCATGATTCAATGCCGTCCCTGCACTCTCCCCGCCCAGCTCCTCCTCTTACTTTGAAGAGGAGATCCGTCGACAAATTCGGGAGATGCGTCATGAGCTGATGCCGCCAAGCAGGCCCATCTGCCTCAGCCCAAGGCAGAGCAGGGCATCCCTTTCTCCAAAGGGATCATGGAGGAAGTGATTCCCTCCCATGTCAAACTACCGCCGTCGCCCTACCACGGCTCTTCTGACCCAGATGATCATCTCAGTAGCTTCCGGTCAATAATGATGTTCCACGGAGCATCCGACGCAATCCTCTCTGCGCCTTCCCCTCCACCCTCAGAGGATCTGCCCGAACCTGGTTCAACGCCTTGAAACCAGGTTCGTTGATTCATTTGACAAGCTGAGCCATCTTTTTATTGGCCAGTTCGTCAGTAGCCGCCGTCACCGTGGAGATCCGACTCCCTCTCCGAAGTTAAGCAGAGAGAGGGGGAGTCCTTAAGAAACTATCTTGGCCGCTTCAACAAGGCCATGTTAGAGGTGGACCACCTTAATCATGAGGTGGCTATGTCCGCCTTGGCGGGGGGAGTTTCGAAGGAGAGCGACTTCTACCTGGCGATGGAAGTCAGCTACCCCCCAAACCTCTTCGATATGATGGCCTGGCGGACAAATACGCCAGGGTCGAAGAATCGCGGAGAGTTGCCCGCGCCGAGCTGGCGAAAAAAAGAACCCAAAGGTCCTGACAGGCACCGACCCGTCCGTCGGCCAAGTCCACCTCATCGCCAAAGAGCTCCCCCACCGCCATCGAGGAATCGCTCCCGGAGCCCGCCCAGGCGATTCGACCGGTACACTCCGCTCACTGTACCCAGGGCGCAAATTCTCATGGAAATAGAGCGTCAGCTCCCCGGCCAGCTCCTCTCCGAGGGAACCCAACCCGGAGGGATCCCGCCAAATACTGCCGCTACCACCGGGAGCACGGCCATGACACTGAGGAATGCTGGCAGCTGAAAAATGAGATTGAGAGGCTGATTCAATGGGGCCGACAGAACCAATTCAGGAGGGCACCCGAGCCAGGACAAGGGGGGATTGCCAGCCCGAGCTTCAACAACCTCCTCCTCCACCAAATCCGCCTGTAATCGGCCACATCAACATGATCGAGGAGGCGGCTCGAGCTCCAGAAATGATGACGAAGGATCAGCGCCAAACAAAGTGCGGACGGGCGAGCTCTCCTTCTCCGACGATGATCTCCGAGGGATACAGTTTCCCCATGACGATGCGCTAGTTGTATCCCTCAATTTAAATGACTATGATGTAAGCCGGATCCTCGTTGACAGTGGAAGTTCTGTGAATGTTTTGTACCTCGATGTGTTTGCCAAGATGAGACTGCTCATGGAAAACCTTCGAGCCGTGGATTCCACCCTAATGGGATTCACAGGCGATCGTCATCCCGGAAGGGGTCGTAACCTTAACGGTTCGTGGGGAACCTGGCCCCTTGTGGCCACTGTTCACACGACTTCCTAGTAACTAAACTCAGGTCGCCATACAATGCAATATTTGGGAGACCCGGCCTGATGTCCCTCAAGGCAGTTGTCTCCATCCCACACCTGTCTATGAAATTCCCCACCAGGCAGGGAGTTGGAGTTGTCAAGGAAGCCAAACCATGGCTCGACAGTGCTTCGTCACCAGCCTTCAGTCTAGAATGCCGGAGGTTGACGGGCTGGACGCTCGGGAGGATTTCGCCGAACAGCGGGAGAACCAGCCGAGGAACTGGAAGAAGTGCCGCTGGACGAGGCTCGTCCCGACCGAACCATAAAGATTGGGTCTGCTGAAAGGCGAACCTCGGCGGGAGCTGATCAACTTCCTCCGGAGCAACGCCGATGTTTTCGCTTGGTCCGCCTCCGACATAGGAATCAGTCCTGAGGTTCTCGTCCATCCCTTAATGTGGACAAAACATACCGACCTATCAAACAAAAGAAGAGGAGCTTTGCCCCAGAGCGGCAGAGGGCTATTGAAGAGGAGGTTGATAAACTCATCAAGGCGAACTTTGTCCGGAGGTAAATTACCGAATGTCGTCATGGTGAAGAAGTCGAACGGCAAATGGCGGATTTGCATCGACTTCACCGACCTCAACAAAGCATGCCCAAAGGACAGCTTCCCTCTCCCCGGATTGATCAACTTGTGGATGCCACCTCGGGTCATCAAATGCTAACATTCATGGACGCATACTCCGGCTACAACCAGATTCGGATGGCCCCCGAAGATGAAGAAAAGACCGCCTTCATAACCGACCGAGGTACTTACTGTTACCGTGTTATGCCTTTTGGTCTTAAAAATGCAGGAGCCACCTACCAAAGGCTGGTCAACAAAGTATTCAAGGAGCAAATCGGCCGGAACATGGAGGTGTATGTCGACGACATGCTGGTCAAAAGCAAAGAAGCATCACAGCACGTCGAGGACCTCTCGGAGAGCTTTGCAACACTCCGCAAGTATCAGATGAAGCTCAATCCGACTAAGTGCGCCTTCGGCGTTAACTCCGGGAAGTTCCTCGGCTTCATGGTCTCCCAGCGGGGCATCGAAGCTAACCCCCAGAAGATCCAAGCTCTTCAACAAATGGCGCCTCCGGCATCTATTAAAGAAGTCCAGCGCCTACCGGGAGGATAGCGGCTCTCAACCGCTTCGTGGCGCGCTCAGCCGAAAGATGCCTCCCCTTCTTCAAAACTCTCCGATCGGCTAAGAACTTCCAGTGGACCCCCGAGTGCCAAAAATCATTCCAAGATCTCAAGAAGTACCTTGGCTCTCCCCCACTCCTCAGCAGTCCAAATCCTGGCGAGACACTATTCCTATATCTGGCTGTTTCAGAAGGTGTCGTTTGCTCGGTACTGGTCAGGGAAGAAAAAAGGTCCAGAAGCCAATTTATTATGTCAGCAGGCTACTCCGCGACGCGAAGACAAGATACAGCCGAATTGAAAAGATGGTGTTGGCCTTGATCACCTCAGTTGAAGCTGCGGCCGTACTTCCAGGCGCATTCTGTGACAGTCCTGACCGACCAACCCATCAAGGCGGTGGTCCACGCCCGGAGACATCAGGGAGAATGACTAAGTGGGCCATCGAGCTGAGCGAGCATGATATCCGTTTTCAGCCTTGCCCGGCATCAAAGCTAGGTGTTAGCCGATTTCCTCCTCGAGTGTACCATCCCAGAGGATGGCTCCACCCCTGACTCCCCCGAGGAATCAAAAACTGGTGCCCGGTGGCTCCTCCATGTCGACGGGTCATCCACGCTCATCGCTCCGTGCGGGCTTGGTTCTCACCAGTCCGGAGGGGGTGACCTTTGAATATGGCGTCCGCTTCTCCTTCCCAGCCTCCAACAATGAAGCTGAGTATGAAGCCTTGCTGGCCAGTCTCCGAATCGCCCAAGCCTTAAGGTGGAGAAACTTAATGCCTTCACCGACTCCCAACTAGTGGCGGTCATGTACGAGGGGAGTTTGAAGCTCGGGAACCGAACATGATCCGATATCTCCAAGAGGTTCGGAGCCTACTCTCCCATTTTTCCGAATTCGAGATTATTCAGATCCCTAGATCTGAGAATACCCGTGCCGACCTATTGTCTCGGTTGGCAACGGCGGAATATGGACACCGAGCAAAAATTTCACCTGGAGATCTTAGAGAGACCCAGTGTCGCGGAAGCCGACCGAGTAATGCAAGTTGAGGCCGAGCCATCATGGTTCGACCCATGCTGAGGTACCTCAAAGAAGGGTCACTTCCGTCCGACCGGAGAGAAGCCAGAAGGCTAAAGCTGCAGGCCACCCATTATGTGTTGATCGACGACCAGCTCTACAAACGGTCCTTCTCCATGCCATTGCTTAGATGTCTTCGCCCATTGAAGCAGATTATGCCCTCCGCGAAGTGCATGAGGGGATTTGCGGCAACCATCTGGGAAGCCGGTCCCTATGTCACAAGGTGCTACGTCAAGGCTACTATTGGCCGACCATGCAGAAGGATGCAGACAACCTTGTCCGAGCTTGCGACCCATGCCAGAGGCACTCAAGCATTCAGAGGCTCCCCTCCGCCAGCCTGGTTCCCATATCCTCCGCTTGGCCCTTTGCCAAATGGGGGATGGACATCCTCGGCCCGTTTCCGCTCACCATGGGACAGCGAAAATTTCTATTCGTCGCCATCGATTTTACTAAATGGGTCGAGGCGGAGGCGGTTGCACAAATAACCGAAGCATGGGCCAGGATTTCGTATGGAGGTCCATCATCTGCCGTTTCGGCCTCCCGCAAACTATAATCACTGACAATGGCAGGCAATTCGACAATCCGAAGTTCCGCCAGTTCTGCGAAGAGCACGGGATCCATCACCACCTTACCTCGGTCGGGCATCCGCAAGCCAACGGAGCAGCCGAAGTAACCAACCGGACTTTGCTTCAAGGGATCAAAGCTCGGCTCTCCAGGGCCCGAGGCAGGTGGGCAGAGAGTTGCACCATGTCTTGTGGGCCTACCACACTACCCCAAGAGTACCCACAGACGAAACCCCATTCCGGATGGCCTTCGGCACAGAGGCCGTTATCCCAGTGAAGATAGGTCTCCCTTCTCTACGGGTGGAAAGCTACTCGGAGGAAGCCAGTGATGAGCAGCTCCGTACCAACCTCGACCTAATAGAGGAGGTTAGAGAGAAAGCTCGGATCAGAGTGGCTGCCTATCAGCAAAGGGTGGCCCACTACCACGCCTCCAGAGTCAAAGGGAAAGCTTTCTTGCTCGGCGACCTCGTTCTCTGGAAAGCATCTGTCTCCAAACTGCTGGAGCAAGGAAAGCTGGCACCAAACTGGGAAGGCCCCTACCAAGTAGCGGAGATTGTTGGACCGGGGACCTACAAGCTGCAAGATCTAAGCGGAAAATCTATCCCTTAAATGTGGAGTTCGGACAATCTTCGTAAGTATTATCAGTAGGGTACGCCCTTTATAGGCTCACCTTATTACACTTTTTGTCGGCACATGTTTCATAATTTACAACATGAATCACCACACATTATATCGCCAAAAATTGTGAAAAGAAATAGGTGCTGCTTATCAATTCTCGGTACGACCGAGTTACTTGTTTAAATAGGAAATCTCCGAACCTCGGCTGGGCCGAGCAACGAATCTCTGAACCACGGCTGGGCCGAGCGACGAACCTCCGAACCTCGGCTGGGCTGAGTGACGAACCTCCAAACCTCGGCTGGGCCAAGCAACGAATCTCCGAACCTCGGCTGGGCCGAGCAACGAACCTCCGAACCTCGGCTGGGCCGAGCAACGAACCTCCGAACCTCGGCTGGGCCGAGCGACAAATCTCCGAACCTCAGCTGGGCCGAGCAAATCTCCGACCTCGGCTGGGCCAAGCAATAATCTCCGAACCTCGGCGGGGCCGAGCAACTACTCTCCAAACCTCGGCAGGGCCGAGCAATAATTTTTCGAACTAAAGTCCCGGCAAAAAACCAAAGTACGCAAGCCCCGATTAAAGCGAAGGACTTCCAAACAGTCCCCAGAACTTCAGCCAGTTTGAAAAAAAAAGCACACTATGCAAAACCGTCAACGGACACAAATATGCACCTCCAGAAACCCCTAAAAGATTCGGCAGGCCCTACATGACCGGCCGCGAACCCCAAACAAAGTCGAGAAATCCCCCCTCACTACTAAAATCTGGGCAATGCCCCTATAACCTATCGCTCAAAACGCCTGTCTCAAACGAAGCCATGACTCAGCGCGTAAACCAATGGAGCCACCCAGGCTCCCCGACTATTCAAATAGAAACGAATGGTTCTTCTTTGAACTAAACGACGATCTCGGAAATAAGAGGTTGTCAAAAAAGGCCTTTTTCATTGATTGAAAAAGTAAATACAAAAATAGAAGAAAAAATAAAAATAAAGAAAGCGGCCCTCGTAGGGACCTAACGCCTCCCAGGTGCAGCCGAGTCTTCCAAACGCCTGGACAGCTTGGCGACTCATTGGTGGAGGGATGCTATCTCCTCCTTCTGCTGGTCCACCACCTGGCGAAGGGCTTTTGCCTTCCTCATGGAAACGGTGAGGTACTCTTCAACCGCCTTTTCGAGCCGTTCATGGCTTGCAAAGGCGGACGCTAAGGACATGGCATCGACCAGCACGGCGGTGCAATTCCCCTGAGAACCTCCATGACCATCGTTGGACGATTGTCCCCCACCTTGAGAAGCCATATCAGAAGTTGTTTAAAGACTAAACCAAAAGGATGGTAACACCAGCACCCCACTCATCCGTATTTATACTCCTCAGCGGGTATCTCGATCAGTCGGGTCATAAATACCGACCCATGGGAATTCGCCACGTGTCGCCGCTTTAACTGGCGGCCACAGGACCCGAAGGGCCATGCCCCTTCCCGAGCAAGATCGGTAAATGTCGACGAACTGTTCGGGAACCCCCCTCCTTCTCTAGAACGGGGTACCTCCCGATCTGCCGGGCCCTTGCAGTAAATGCCCTCAACACTCCCCCAAGCTCTCTTAAATCGGCCGCCCTTTGGAAAATGTGAAGAAGAAAGAGCGCCAGCACTGACGATAATTCTCCCTCGGGAGTGGCCAAATCATAAATGAAGGGCGTACCCATGCGCCGCCCGTTCCGCCTTGACACTCCTCACCGAGCCTCACAGGGACCAGGTATCATGACTCACGGTGACGACTAAGTCATCTCTCCGAGCTCTAAATCTTCAAACCTTGGCTGGGCCGAGTTACCATTCTCCGAACCTCAGCAGGGCCGGGCTACAAATCTCCGAACCCCAATAAGGTCGAGTAATAAATCTCGAGCTTCGGCCAGAGTCAAGGAATATGTTCTACCGCCGAACAGTCTCCAAATTTCATCTGGATTTGGGCGGCTTACAAGCCCCGACTGGCTCGGATAACGCAGGATCCTCGTCCAAAAATGAACGAGGTGTCCTTATGCTTCGTTTCGTCGCCAACAACAACAACTCTTGGCGCAAAAGAGAAAGAAATTAAGAAAAAGAATAAAACTTTCTTTATTTCATTGCCATCAAAACCGATTACAACCGCCTGAGAGGCATTATAAGAGCATTGAAATGCATAAAATAAAGACGGGTACAAAACCCGGGCAAACTGCACCAAAGCAGATCCGGGCAACTGTGATGCTCCGGCGTTCGGACCGACAAATCAGAGAAACCACGAACGGTCAGCTCGAGCCGATAATGGCGAACGATATGGACCAACCGTTGCGACCAGCTTGATAAATAATGATATCTCGGTGACCCAACCAGGATATCAGAATAATCGAAAAGGGTGGACGGGATATTACCCCAAACCACAACCGAGAGGCCCCCGATGAGTAGAAAGGAAGCTCGCAGGCCCTGGTGCCAGAGCGCTCCCCCAAACCGTGTGTACCGCTCCACCTTGCCCAAACTCAAAGGCAAGGTACCTGCGGGTGACACACCATCACCCCCTCCCCATGTGGCGAAAGATTCCCCAGGCGGGCGAGCCCAGGAATCCAGGCCAGGGAGGAGGAGAAATTCACATGAGTCATGGGGAGCATGCGTACACTTCCTACCGTACGTCCCAAGGGGGAACCACAAAGGACACACGGGAAGCATATATGTGCACTTTCCGTGCGATCCCTGTGGACCTCTTGTGCGCTCTCCATACGATCTCTGAAGGTCCTTCCTTGAGGGCAAGCCACCCCCCAGCGGCTCCTTTGTCACCCCAGCTATCCGGGGATAGCGGCGACTTCCAGGGGACAAGCTCGGTCCTCCCGCAATAAGCCATGGAGAAACAGGCATCATGAGCATTTTCATGATTCGCAGGAAAGAAAATTTCGGGATGGCCCAACACACCCCTCTTTCTCCCTTTTTATAAGAAGAGGCCAGTCGGGAACAGCTATCAGAAAGCCCCAGGACTTAAAACGCCAAGCCTATGCCACCACATGGCCTCCTGAAATAAAAACAACGCCCCCCAATGCGCGCCAGTCACGTCGCCCGAACCATGACGCATGCCGAAAGATTACTTCTGACCCCGGATCGCGAGCTTTTAATGCATAAAATCGTCCGCCGACCTTGCGGATACTGACAGATCCGGAAGATCATCCTGCGAAAATGACATCCTCCAATGGTAAACGAGCACTAACATCGCACGCCTAAGCAACCTATGTTGGAAAAGGTCGACATAATAAAAGCTTGCCGAAAATTGCCAGGTGACCTTTTGCTAGCCACAGTGCCTTACCACCTACTTCGGTGGAACGAGAATCGACCCGCCTTAGAAAAGATAAAATACTGGTAGGGGTAATAAATAGAGATAAGGAGATGGCAGCGATGATTCAGCGAACCCCCAGTTCGGGGACGAACTCCCCTCTTTTCATAAGAATGCAATCTCAGTTTGATCACTAACAAACGAACTCCCTCGGCCCTGGCCGAGCCACTTCGTCCCTCGGCCCTAGCCGAGTTACTTTGTCCCTCGGCCCTAGCCGACCCATTTCGTTCCTTGGCCCTAGCCGAGTTACTTTGTCCCTCGGCCCTAGCCGACCCTTTTCGTTCCTCGGCCCTAGCCGAGTTACTTTGTCCCTCGGCCCTAGCCGAGTTACTTTGTCCCTCGACCCTAGCCGAGCCATTTCGTTCCTCGGCCCTAGCCGAGTTACTTTGTCCCTCGGCCCTAAAAAGCTATCTCATTCTTCGGACTTGGTCGAACCACCGTGTCATTCGGCCTAAGCCGAGTTAAATCGTCTTCAACCTCCTTTTATACCAGGCTACGTTGTCGTCCGACCTTTTCGTTGAGACAATCCTATGCCTTGGCCTCTACTAGGATGTTCCTCCAAAATTTGAGACAAGAAACCATCCAGGGAAGACAAACAAATGAAAAACGGCTGATCCATTTATTGATTTCCAGTCGAACTACAAAACAAAAGAAAGGAAAAGCACATATAGTCCCCCAAAGGGTCAGGACTTGGGTCAATCCCAGCATCTCCTGCGGCCGCATCAGCAGGGGCATCGCTTGGCCCCCCCTTCTCGAAGGTGTCACGACGGGATACGTCGATAGTTGCATCGACTCCCAGAATAGCTTCGAGGTCGACATCAGATATTTCTCCATACTCGTCCTTCTCGACCCCCAGGGTGTACACTTCATAATGTTCGGCGTCCAGGCACGACAGGTCCAGGTCAGGATAAGTCTGGGCAACCTTAGCCCGCGCCTCATCTTCGCCCAGCTGAAATGCATTGGCACAGGCCGCCCTGCGTTCGTCGGCGAATTCGGTGGATTTCTTGTAGTCCTCCACCGCCGAAGAGGCCCGCGCATTTGCCTCAACTAATTGCCTCTCCAGTTCGGAGATCCTTCGGTGCCTCGAGGCCGCCTCCTCTCCGAACGCCGCTAACCGCCCCTGAAATTCCTGCCTCACCCTGTGCAACTGCAGGTAAAAAGCCGAGTAAAGCGAAAGTCGAAAGATCAAAATGAGTGAAACTAATAGCGCCCTACCTGCTCCTCCCGCCGAGCTAGCTCACCCTCCAGCACGTGGACCCTGTTGAGAGCCCTAGACCTAGCCGATTGGTTCTGACGAAGGCTCTCTTTTAGCTCATCCACCCGGGACTAGGTATCTCCAATTTCTTGACTGGCAAAGTCAACCTCATCAGATAGTCAAGCAGCTCGTTCATCCGACCACTTTAGCCGGTCCTGTGTATCGGCGAGCTCTTTGCTTAGGCGGGTGAGGTGGTCCTGCTGCCGCCGGCATTTATGCTTCTTCCTCGAGCCTTTTGCTCCAGCTGGCTTTATCTTCGGCATGGCTAGCTTTCAGGTGGTCCCACCTCTTATCAAAGAATAGTTGCATGGATTTAACCATGCCCTCGTGCTCCGCCTGGCCTGAGAAAGCTCCAGACTAGCCTTCTCGGATTGCTCGCGGAAGCCTTGGAGCTCACCAATCTGTATGGTGAGTTGAGAGGCTCTTTCCCTCTCAACCGCAAGAATCCTGTTGGTCTCCCCAAGCTCCCGCTGGAGCTCACCAACCTGTACGGCGAGTCGAGGGGCTCTCTCCCTCTCAACCGCAAGAACCCTGTGAGCCTCCCCGAGCTCCCTTTGGAGGACTACCAGGGCTCGAGAGAGTTTGTCAGTAGAATCCGCCCTCTCCTTGAAGTGATCAGCCTCGTAGCGGGCCCGAGCCCAAGCTCCAACAGCCAGATGTAAGTGCCATTTTAGTGCCCTCATAATCAGGGCGCTCTGCAAAAATGGATAACACGCATAAAAGACATAGTTGAACTAAGTGACTAAAGACCCAACTTCGGTGTGACAACCTACCCGAGACACGTAGTCTGTGGCGATCCTTGTGAGAGCAAGGTCGTCAATTTCGGGGAGAAGAAAAGCCTCATTCGGCACCCCAGCGCGACGGAAGGCTATCTCGACAAGGTCTTCCGGATGACCCCTCCTATTGAAGAACTCTCCTCCCCTTGGAACATGGACCGCATCAGAGCGGAGAACCTGGCGCTCACTTCCGGGTCACGTGAGTGGAAGTCTGCTCCCAGGGAGCCATCCAGAACACCCACGACCCATGAACTTCTCGATAGGCCAGCTTCCACCGCCAGGGCCCTCGCTTGAGAAGCTTCGGACGTTTTGGCTCCGGCAACGAGAGCCCCGGCCGAAGCATCTCCTTCGCTCGCCGGCTCCCCTCCTTCTCCTTCTTCCTCTTCTTCTCTTCTGCTTCTATCTCCTCAGGAATCCCCCTGTCCACAACGACTCTTCAGGAACTTCTGCTCCCCCGGAGCCTCCTGTGCCTCGGCGGAAGGCCCTTCACCAGAAAGCCCCCACGAATTTCGGTCGTTGGTTCGATAGGTTCGGCCATCTCCTCGTCGCCCGCTGGCTCTCCTACCGGTGACCCAGGCCGAACCTCAGCAGCCGCAACCTCTTCTCCTGCCTCAATGGAAGCGGAGGTCGCTCCCACCTCCTCCTGTAACCTCGCCGAGCCACTGGCCTCCAATGAGGGAGACCGAATCGCCTCGTCTGCGGGGGCCCCCAAGCCAACCGGCGTTTCTCCTTCACCATCGTCGGACAAAACAACAACGGGGGGGAGGAACCTCAGCAACCTCCTCCGAAACCCCCGCAACTTCCCGGTCTTCGCCCCTGGACAGACCCTCCTCCGGCCTGAAAGATCGTGCACGCCGAAACGTCAGTAGTTTCAGCCCGCGACGATGAGGAGCGACGACTATCACCGTCTCCCCCGATCCCCCTAGAGTGGGAGCCGGAAGGGCGAGACCTCTTCTCAGACCGATGCTTGCTGCTGGAGCCAGATCTCCTGCGGTGCTTTCCCAGCTCCTCCCTCATCTGGTCTGCGAGCGCCGACCTTTCGGCTGTAGGGGCAATATGATTCGCCCGTTAGTTCGCACAGAAATCAAAGATGGAGCCACGCTAAACTATCAACTACGGGATAATACTCACCACGAGGATCGACGGGGCTCAATCGGCCGCAAAGAGCGCATCCTCCGATAGGAGAACGCTGGCTGGGAGCGCTTGACTGCCGCGCAGCACAATCAAATCCCTCTTCTCCGAATCAGTTAACTCCGGGTGCGCTTCTGGATCCTTCACGTACTGCCCCCATACCCGAGGGAAGTCCAAACCAATGTTCCCCCCGACTATGAAGAATCGCGACTTCCACTCCTTTATCGACAATGGGTTATCCGATATCATCTTGAAGGATCTCCGGGACCGATGTAAGGCCATTCTGAGGCCTCCGGAGACCAGATTGAAACACACCCTGAATAGCGAAATGGTCGCGGTCACCCCGAGGTGTTTGCACAACGAGATAAACCCGATAAGGTTGCGCCAACTGTTGGGGGCCACATGGTGAAGCATATATTGTAGAACTTCATCACCTCCCGCACCAACGGATGAAGAGGGAACCGGAGACCTGCCCTCAAGCTTTCCTCATAACAGAACACCCCATCCCCTAATCCAGATGTCACCCTATCCTCAGCCGTTGGGAGCAACAAGATGACATCCTGGGGGATTTTGTACAAGCGGCGCATCGTTCCAAATCCGCCAAGGTCACCTCTGAAGCTTGGTCACTTGGGCTCACCATATCTTCGATCGCAAGAGATGTTGAACAAGATCGCAGCGAAAACGGAAGACGAAGTTCTTTAAGGGAGAGCGAAAAGGGCACTATAAATAAGGATAGCGCTGCCACGACTCATTTTCCAATTGAAACCGCCTCAGGGTGAGGGCGAGGCGTCCCAACCTAGGCGTCCAGAACTGCTACTACGGGCACCGTGAAAATCGAGATTTCCCACGCGGCGCTTCCTCAGCCGTTACCTTCGCCCCTAAGGAATGACGGATCCACCTCGGAAAGGCAAGACGGCCCCACGGCATTAATTAGGGCATCATTGCGCAGGCTATCAAATACGCATCCCCAAATGCAGATCGCGCCACTTAAGCCTATACTCCCTACGCCCAAACCTACACTTCGAACTAGGGAGTGGGGGCATGTGTTGAGGGGTAGAATCGTCATTGCATTGATAATCGTGCAAAGGGGCTAAGGTCAGCCCCATCCCTCGTCGCTACGATATGCCCCCGAGGAACAAGCTAAACTAATGTGGTCCGGCAGGCCATGCGACCCTGACTCATTTTTTCCGGGTTTCCATAGCCCAACCTTTCCGAACTATCTGTAACTCAACCTTCCCGAGCCACCTATAGCTTGGCCTCTCCGAGCTCCCATAGCTCGGTTTTTTACGAGCTACCTATAGCTCGGCTTCCCCTGAGCCTCCCATGGCTCGGCTTCCTCAAGCTTCCCACAGCTCGTTTTCCCCGAGCCTCCCATGGCTCGACTTCCCCGAGCTTCCCATAGCTCATTTTTCGAGCCACCTATAGCTCGACTTCCCCCGAGCCTCCCTGGCTCGGCTTTCCCGAGCTTCCCACAGCTCGTTTTCCCCGAGCCTCCCGCGGCTCGGTTTCTTCGGGCTTCCTATAGATCGGTTTCCTCAATTTACTGATGATTCATTTTTTCCGAGCTACCTATAGCTCGGCTTCCCCCGAGCTTCCCATGGCTCGGCTCTCCCCGAGCTTCCCATAGCTCAGCTTTCCTCGAGTTCCCATAGCTCGACCTTCCCGAGCTTCCCGAAGCTCGGATCCTATGAGCTCCCATAGCTCGGCTTCCCCGAGCTACCTATAGCTTGGACTTCCTGAGTTTCCACAGCTCGACTCCCATGAGCAATCCGCGATTCGACACTCACCTCCGTGGAGCCCAACGCGGGAGAGCCTAGGCCCATCATCACAGAATCCCAAACAAAGAATCATATTGAAGAGTGGTTTAGGACCTAATATAACTACTTGGGACCTACGCATCTATCAGATCTCAGGCCATCAAAGAGCTCTCCTAGCCATCGATCCCTCAACGAACAAGATACTGATCCCACCGGCCTTACAACGGCCTGATTCGATTCATTCCCGTATCCTAACAACCTTCAACCTTTCAGAAGGCGCTCAAGATCCAGGTGATTGCCTATAAATATGACACCCCCATATTCTCTCAGGTATGCGCACACAGCCCTAGCTTACTCTCACTCCCACTCTCACTCTCCTCCACTGCTCGTCGACGCTCCCCTGAAGCTCCCGATCGGCCACCCCTGAGAAACTTCTCGAGAGATTTCTCTCCCCATTTTCTGTTGATCACCGATCCCCACTGACTTGAGCGTTGAAGGGTCTTCGCGAAGGGCCACTCCCAACGCCTCTCGCGCGAGGACTTCTGTGCAGGTCCGCCCAGGAGGAAGCCCAAATCAGGAGACCGACCACGTCCGAGTCGGAGGACAGATCCCGACGGCAACAAGAATTAAATACAAAAGGATGGTATTGAATTTATTTTATTGATAATTTACTAGTCCTCATTTGACTAGGATTTCTTTTATTGAATTTACTAGTGATACAAAATCTCGTATATGAATTGATTTTCTATTAAGTTTTAATTTTGTTAGTTTATAAATATATGTGGCTGGATTATGTTTTGGTGCGATTAAGACCATGGAGACCAGTAAAATTGAAGTTTGTACGAATCTTGAGGCAACGCAAACCGGAACGATTTTTAGGGCAGCGCAAATCGTGGAGTGGCGCCGATGATGTCAAAGCGGCAGGGATCGAGGGGACCCCTGATTCGCTGTTCTCCGAACCGTGTCTTCCCCTTGAGCCCGATAGCCAAGCGAAAGAAGGCGGCAAAAGTTGAAAATAAAGCACCGGCGAGGACTCCGAAGGTCCAATGAGGGATCGACCACCGGCGAGAGATCCAGGCAACCGCTGAGTTGCAGACCGGAGAATAGCCCTATCCTTAGGGCTGACTGCACAGGCTGGGCACGGTGGTGAACTTGTAAGGCAGAGGAAGCGAACGTCCATGGCTGGCCGATCACCGGTGGGCCGGCCGGTGGGCGACTAGAAGAAGAAGAGGCCCTGGGTCCAGCGAGGAGAAGTGGGGAATTCGACGCCGCTCATCCACGACGCCGGAAGCAGACGCGATCGGTGAAGCAAGGTTGTGTTCGTGGTGATCGGGCAGCCGGTGGTGATTTGGACGGAGGATCAACGGCTTGCCGTGAAGAGGACATCATCTTCGGTCGAGGTTATTGGAAGGCCGGTGACCTCCCAGCAACGATCGACGCGTAGAAGAAGAGCCAGCTGGGCAGGAGAAGTTTGGCAATGGGGGAAAAAAGTCCCGATTTTATCCGAAGAAAGGACTCATTCCAGCCTGGAATTATTCTTGGAATAGATGGCCAAGGATGCGAGTGCTATCAGAATGCGATGGAGTACGTTGGGTAGCAAGCTGCAAGGAGGTCAGAGGAGACAGCTGCTGAGGGTACCGGACAAATAACAAAGGAGTTAGGAGAGCAGAAAGCAAACGAAACAAGATGGGAAACAGAGGTATTGAAAAAATGGGCATCATGGCTTTCCAACGAAATATGGATGATAGCTGCTGCATATATACTGAGACCAATATTTTTATTGACTTCGGAGGTTATGAAGTGGGATGCATCCGGATTATTTTTGTGCAGCAAAAGCTCACGGAACAGACCCAGCAGCGGGCACAGGAGAAACTACAGAACCTCTCTCACCGAGGGGAGAGGATAGAAGCTGCAAACAGAGCACGGTGGTGAATAAATGCAACTCCATTAACCAACAAGTTAGTTTGCACTTTCTCAGCCTTCCTTGTTTAAGTTCGGCATCTTATAATAATGCAAATAGAATATAGCGATGAACATGTAAATGAAATGACTTCAGCAATTAGGAGGACAATGTGGCCATCTTTACAAAGAAGAACCCTGCCAGTCTAATAAGATGTCGACCTGCAATACAGCTTCTGCTGATGGTTTTGGCCTTGGATTTGGCTTTGGTTCTGGGTCTGCATATGGAGGGAATGAGCCTTTTCTTTTAGCTCCTGGAATGCTCGCATTGTTTCGACATCAAAACCTCCTGCAAACTGGAAATGCCCGAGAGAGAGAGAGAGAGATATTTATTTAGAAATAGTCCCTATCAAAAGTATGATGGGTCATTCTCAGGAAAGCTTCTAATTGAGGGTAAATACCTGGTGCACTCTGAAGGCAAATCTAACACCCTGCAGCATGAGCTCCTCTTCCTCGGGACCACCAGTTATGGCCTCAAGCTCAGAAGAGACTCTCTTCATGTATTTCATTGCTAATTTCACTGAAGCTAGCTTGATCTGCATGATAAATCCTAGGTCAGATATCAGTATCAAGTTCACATATCTGCATCTCAAACTCTGGGAGCCCATTTTGGATGTGTCCTTTCAGAATCAGGAGAGGAGTTGAAAGGGTTACACAGCTCCAACTTTTAACAGTCAAAAGAACCAGTGGCAGAAACTGAAGGTTGTTAATCCTCTGAGAATCCTTCTGGATTTACAAAGTTTTGAAAACAGAGAGAATTCGTGATATGATTTACACTTCAGAAGCTTGCATTTTGGCTCCATCTCCTTTGGTATATTTGGGTCTACCATTAGAGATACACGTTTTTCAGAAGGCCAAAGACACAGGATAATGGGTGAGGCTATATGATCCTAACAACCCATACGAGAAGCGCATGTTGAAACAAATTGACGATCGGACTCTTCTTGGTTCTCTTTGTCAGTGCAAATATTTTGCATGTTCAACCATTACATGTGGTGTAGAGCAAAATGCAAAACCCGCTATTACCATCTCACAGTACTATTATATCTTAATCTGTTGATTTTATTGAGCCTAGATACCTTAAGCAGATTTTTGGAGATTATACCATTTCTCGGTAATCTTTTATTTCAACCTCTTTATTGGGGAACCAAACACTTTGCCTAAATTTTTATTAAAAGATAAATATTCTACCAATTGAAATCCAAAAATTTATCTGTTTCAAATTCAACTACATCCAATCACAGCACACGTTTTGCTGAATCTAGTTAAGTTCAAGGTTAGCCAACTTGGAATGGAACCTGTCCTGATGATAATGATTCTCACCTTCAATGACTACCATCATGATCTAATTTTTTTTTTGGCCATAATGACACCTTAATGGGAGGAAAGTGGTTCTTAGTGAACAAACTTTTTTTTTTTGGCCAAGAATGGTTGCTCTTTAAAAGGGAAGGAGATGATTTTAGAGGAAAGCTCGATAATTTTTGTTGTAAGGAGCTTTTGTGATGTTTTTAAAGAATTTATTTAAGCATCAGGTAATAATAAACCAAGGACTTTTTGAACTTTGCTTGCCTCTGTTTTTTTTTTTCTTTGAAAAAAAATGTAGTGGTAGAAACAAAATTTTTCAAATTTTATTAAAAAAGAATTATTGATGGATAGAATTGTCATTGCATTGATAATCGTGCGAATGGGCTAAGGTCAGCCCCATCCCTCCGTCCGCTACAATATGCCCCCGAGGAACAAGCTAAACTAATGTGGTCCGGTAGGCCATCCGACCCCTGACTCATTTTTTTCGGGTTTCCATAGCCCAACCTTTTCGAACTATCTGTAACTCAACCTTTCCCGAGCCACCTATAGTTCGGCCTCTCCGAGCTCCCATAGCTCGGTTTTTTACGAGCTACCTATAGCTCGGCTTCCCCCGAGCCTCCCATGGCTCGGCTTCCCCGAACTTCCCACAGCTCATTTTCCCCGAGCCTCCCATGGCTCGACTTCCCCGAGCTTCCCATAGCTCGTTTTCCCCGAGCCTCCCGTGGCTCGGTTTTTCCGAGCCACCTATAGCTCGACTTCCCCCGAGCCTCCCTTGGCTCGGCTTCCCCGAGCTTCCCATAGCTCATTTTTCCCGAGCCTCCCACGGCTCAGTTTCTTCGGGCTTCCTATAGCTCGGTTTCCTCAATTTACCGATGATTCATTTTTCTCCGAGCTACCTATAGCTCGGCTTCCTCCGAGCCTCCCATGGCTCGGCTCTCTCCAAGCTTCCCATAGCTCGGCTTTTCCAGAGTTTCCCATAGCTCGACCTTCCCGAGCTTCCCGAAGCTCGGATCCTATGAGCTCCCATAGCTCGGCTTCCCCGAGCTACCTATAGCTTGGACTTCCTGAGTTTCCACAGCTTGACTCCCATGAGCAATCCGCGATTCGACACTCACCTCCGTGGAACCCGATGCGGGAGAGCCTAGGCCCATCATCACAGAATCCCAAACAAAGAATCATATTGAAGAGTGGTTTAGGACCTAATATAACTACCTGGGACCTATGCATCTATCAGATCTCAGGCCATCAAAGAGCTCTCCTAGTCGTCGATCCCTCAACGAACAAGATACGGATCCCACCGGCCTTACAACGGTCAGATTCGATTCATTCCGTATCCTAACAACCTTCGAACCTTCCAGAAGGCGCTCAAGATCCAGGTGATTGCCTATAAATATGACACCCCCAGATTCTCTCAGGTATGCGCACACAGCCCCTGGCTCACTCTCACTCCCACTCTCACTCTCCTCCACTGCTCGTCGGAGCTCCCCTGGAGCTCCCGATCGGCCACCCCTGGAGAGACTTCTCGGAGAGATCCCTCTCCCATTTTCTGTTGATCACCGATCCCCACTGACTTGAGCGTCGGAGGGTCTTCCGCGGAGGGCCACTCCCAACGCCTCTCGCGCGAGGACTTCTGTGCAGGTCGCCCAGGAGGAAGCCCAAACTAGGATACGACCGCGCCCGAGTCGGAGGACAGATCCCGGCGGCAACAGATTGGCGCTAGAGGAAGGGCCTCAAGTCCCGTTAAAACTTGAAGAAAGGAGACAAGGATCTCGATCTGGAGTAGAACCTCTCCAATGGCTAATCGGAGAAGAGCAACCTCTGAAGCCCAGGACCAGGTCGTCACTCAAAGACCTGATCCGACAGGCAATACGGCGCCGCAGCCTGCCAGTTGAGACCCATCACCACCAGCCATCCCAGTGACCCAGGACCAGTTCGCCACACTGGTCCAGCAGGTCCAAGCCCTGACCCACCTGGTTCAGGAGCGTTTCGCAGCTGCCCCTGCTCCGCACCTTCATAGGGAGGCCACGACTCCTTCCTCTCCGGCCACCTCCTCCTCTGGTCCGCATGGAGCGGACCCCCCACACCGACCCAAAGGGGACAAACCGGTCCCGCGAGGCGACTATGACAGGGATCCTCCCAGATCTCGACGAGCCCGGACCCTTTCCCGGTGTCTCCCCATGATTCAATGCCGTCCCTGCACTCTCCCCGCCCAGCTCCTCCTCTTACTTCTGAAGAGGAGATCCGTCGACAAATTCGGAGATGCGTCAGGAGCTGGATGCCGCCAAGCAGGCCCATCCGCCTCAGCCCAAGGCAGAGCAGGGCATCCCTTTCTCCAAAGGGATCATGGAGGAAGTGATTCCCTCCCATGTCAAACTACCCGCCGTCGAGCCCTACCACGGCTCTTCTGACCCGGATGATCATCTCAGCAGCTTCCGGTCAATAATGATGTTCCACGGAGCATCCGATGCAATCCTCTGCTGCGCCTTCCCCTCCACCCTCAGAGGATCTGCCCGAACCTGGTTCAACGCCTTGAAACCAGGTTCGTTGATTCATTTGACGAGCTGAGCCATCTTTTTATTGGCCAGTTCGTCAGTAGCCGCCGTCACCGGCGGAGATCCGACTCCCTCTCCGAAGTTAAGCAGAGAGAGGGGGAGTCCTTAAGAAACTATCTTGGCCGCTTCAACAAGGCCATGCTAGAGGTGGACCACCTTAATCATGAGGTGGCTATGTCCGCCTTGGCGGGGGAGTTTCGAAGGAGAGCGACTTCTACCTGGCAATGGAAGTCAGCTACCCCCCAAACCTCTCTGATATGATGGCCCTGGCGGACAAATACGCTAGGGTCGAAGAATCGCGGAGAGTTGCCCGCGCCGAGCTGGCGAAGAAGAAAGAACCCAAAGGTCCTGACAGGCACCGACCCGTCCGTCGGCCAAGTCCACCTCGTCGCCAAAGAGCTCCCCACCGCCGCCGAGGAATCGCTCCCGGAGCCCGCCCAGGCGATTCGATCGGTACACTCCGCTGACTGTACCCAGGGCGCAAATTCTCATGGAGATAGAGCGCCAGCTCCCCGGCCAGCTCCTCTCCGAGGGAACCCAACCCGGAGGGATCCCGCCAAATACTGCCGCTACCACCGGGAGCACGGCCATGACACTGAGGAATGCTGGCAGCTGAAGAATGAGATTGAGAGGCTGATTCGGCGGGGACGACTGAACCAATTCAGGAGGGCACCCGAGCCAGGACAAGGGGGGGATCGCCAGCCCGAGCTTCAACAACCTCCTCCTCCACCAAATCCGCCTGTAATCGGCCACATCAACATGATCGAGGAGGCCGGCGGCTCGAGCTCCAGAAATGATGACGAAGGATCGGCGCCAAAGAAAGCGCGGACGGGCGAGCTCTCCTTCTTCGATGATGATCTCCGAGGGATACAGTTTCCCCATGACGATGCGCTAGTTGTATCCCTCAATTTAAATGACTATGATGTAAGCCGGATCCTCGTTGACAGTGGAAGTTCTGTGAATGTTTTGTACCTCGATGTGTTTGCCAAGATGAGACTGCTCATGGAAAACCTTCGAGCCGTGGATTCCACCCTAATGGATTCACAGGCGACGTCGTCATCCCGGAAGGGGTCGTAACCTTAACGGTTCGCGGGAACCTGGCCCCTTATGGCCACTGTTCACACGACTTCCTAGTAACTAAACTCAGGTCGCCATACAATGCAATATTTGGGAGACCGGCCTGATGTCCCCAAGGCAGTTGTCTCCATCCCACACCTGTCTATGAAATTTCCCACCAGGTAGGAGTTGGAGTTGTCCAAGGAAGCCAAACCATGGCTCGACAATGCTTCGTCACCAGCCTTCAGTCTAGAATGCCGGAGGTTGACGGGCTAGACGCTCGGAGGATTTCCGAACAGCGGGAGAACCAGCCGAGGAACTGGAAGAAGTACCGCTGGACGAGGCTCGCCCGACCGAACCATAAAGATTGGGTCGTTGCTGAAAGGCGAACCTCGGCAGAGCTGATCAACTTCCTCCGGAGCAATGCCATGTTTTCGCTTGGTCCGCCTCCGACATGCCAGGAATCAGTCCGAGGTTCTCGTCCATCGCCTTAACGTGGACAAAACATACCGGCCTGTCAAACAAAAGAAGAGGAGCTTTGCCCCAGAGCGGCAGAGGGCTATTGAAGAGGAGGTTGATAAACTCATCAAGGCGAACTTTGTCCAGAGGTAAATTACCCGAACTGGCTATCGAATGTCGTCATGGTGAAGAAGTCGAATGGCAAGTGGAGGATTTGCATCGACTTCACCGACCTCAACAAAGCATGCCCGAAGGACAGCTTCCCTCTCCCCCGGATTGATCAGCTTGTGGACGCCACCTCGGGTCATCAAATGCTGTACATTCATGGACGCATACTCGGCTACAACCAGATTCGGATGGCCCCCGAAGATGAAGAAAAGACGCCTTCATAACCGACCGAGGTACTTACTGTTACCGTGTTATGCCTTTTGGTCTTAAAAATGCAGGAGCCACCTACCAAAGGCTGGTCAACAAAGTATTCAAGGACCAAATCGGCCGGAACATGGAGGTGTATACGACATGCTGGTCAAAAGCAAGAAGCATCACAGCACGTCGAGGACCTCTCGGAGAGCTTTGCAACACTGCGCAAGTATCAGATGAAGCTCAATCCGACTAAGTGCGCCTTCGGCGTTAACTCCGGGAAGTTCCTCGGCTTCATGGTCTCCCAGCGGGGCATCGAAGCTAACCCCCAGAAGATCCAAGCTCTTCAACAAATGGCGCCTCCGGCATCTATTAAAGAAGTCCAGCGCCTAACCGGGAGGATAGCGGCTCTCAACCGCTTCGTGGCGCGCTCAGCCGAAAGATGCCTCCCCTTCTTCAAAACTCTCCGATCGGCTAAGAACTTCCAGTGGACCCCCGAGTGCCAAAAATCATTCCAAGATCTCAAGAAGTACCTTGGCTCTCCCCCACTCCTCAGCAGTCCAAATCCTGGCGAGACACTATTCCTATATCTGGCTGTTTCAGAAGGTGTTGTTTGCTCGGTGCTGGTCAGGGAAGAAAACAAGGTCCAGAAGCCAATTTATTATGTCAGCAGGCTACTCCGCGATGCGAGACAAGATAGACGAATTGAAAAGATGGTGTTGGCCTTGATCACCTCAGTTCGGAAGCTGCGGCCATACTTCCAGGCGCATTCTGTGACAGTCCTGACCGACCAACCCATCAAGGCGGTGGTCCACGCCCGGAGACATCAGGGAGAATGACTAAGTGGGCCATCGAGCTGAGCGAGCATGATATCCATTTTCAGCCTTGCCGGCCATCAAAGCTCAGGTGTTAGCCGATTTCCTCCTCGAGTGTACCATCCCAGAGGATGGCTCCACCCCTGACTCCCCGAGGAATCGAAAACTGGTGCCCGGTGGCTCCTCCATGTCGATGGGTCATCCAACGCTCATCGCTCCGGTGCGGGCTTGGTTCTCACCAGTCCGGAGGGGGTGACCTTTGAATATGGCGTCCGCTTCTCCTTCCCAGCCTCCAACAACGAAGCTGAGTATGAAGCCTTGCTGGCCAGTCTCCGAATCGCCCAGCCTTAGGTGGAGAAACTTAATGCCTTCACCGACTCCCAACTAGTGGCAGGTCATGTACGAGGGGAGTTTGAAGCTCGGGAACCGAACATGATCCGATATCTCCAAGAGGTTCGGAGCTACTCTCATTTTCCGAATTCGAGATTATTCAGATCCTAGATCTGAGAATACCCGTGCCGACCTATTGTCTCGGTTGGCAACGGCGGAATATATGGACACCGAGCAAAAATTTCACCTGGAGATCTTAGAGAGACCCAGTGTCGCGGAAGCCGACCGAGTAATGCAAGTTGAGGCCGAGCCATCATGGTTCGACCCATGCTGAGGTACCTCAAAGAAGGGTCACTTCCATCCGACCGGAGAGAAGCCAGAAGGCTAAAGCTGCAGGCCACCCATTATGTGTTGATCGACGACCAGCTCTACAAACGGTCCTTCTCCATGCCATTTAGATGTCTTCGCCCGTTTGAAGCAGATTATGCCCTCCGCAAGTGCATGAGGGGATTTGCGGCAACCATCTGGGAAGCCGGTCCCTTGTCACAAGGTGCTACGTCAAGGCTACTATTGGCCGACCATGCAGAAGGATGCAGACAACCTTGTCCGAGCTTGCGACCCATGCCAGAGGCACTCAAGCATTCAGAGGCTCCCCTCCGCCAGCCTGGTTCCCATATCCTCCGCTTGGCCCTTTGCCAAATGGGGGATGGACATCCTCGGCCCGTTTCCGCTCGCCACGGGACAGCGAAAATTTCTATTCGTCGCCATCGATTATTTCACTAAATGGGTCGAGGCGGAGGCGGTTGCACAAATAACCGAAGCACGGGCCAGGGATTTCGTATGGAGGTCCATCATCTGCCGTTTGGCCTCCGCAAACTATAATCACTGACAACGGCAGGCAATTTGACAATCCGAAGTTCTGCCAGTTCTGCGAAGAGCACGGGATCCGTCACCACCTTACCTCGGTCGGGCATCCGCAAGCCAACGGAGCAGCCGAAGTAACCAACCGGACTTTGCTTCAAGGGATCAAAGCTCGGCTCTCCAGGGCCCGAGGCAGGTGGGCAGACGAGTTGCACCATGTCCTGTGGGCCTACCGCACTACCCCAAGAGTACCCACAGGTGAAACCCCATTCCGGATGGCCTTCGGCACAGAGGCGTTATCCCAGTGGAGATAGGTCTCCCTTCTCTACGGGTGGAAAGCTATTCGGAGGAAGCCAGTGATGAGTAGCTCCGTACCAACCTCGACCTGATAGAGGAGGTTAGAGAGAAAGCTCGGATCAGAGTGGCTGCCTATAAGCAAAGGGTGGCCCACTACCACGCCTCCAAAGTCAAAGGGAAAGCTTTCTTGCCCGGCGACCTCGTTCTCTGGAAAGCATCTGTCTCCAAACCGCTGGAGCAAGGAAAGCTGGCACCAAACTGGGAAGGCCCCTACCAAGTAGCGGAGATTGTTGGACCGGGGACCTACAAGCTGCAAGATCTAAGCGGAAAATCTATCCCTTGAATGTGGAGTTCGGACAATCTTCGTAAGTATTATCAGTAGGGTACGCCCTTTATAGGCTCACCTTATTACACTTTTTGTCGGCACATATTTCATAATTTACAACATGAATCACCACATATTATGTCGCCAAAAATTGTGAAAAGAAACAGGTGCTGCTTACCAATTCTCGGTACGACCGAGTTACTGTTTAAACAGGAAATCTCCGAACCTCGGCTGGGCCGAGCGATAAACCTCCGAACCTCGGCTGGGCCGAGCGACGAACCTCCGAACCTCGGCTGGGCCCGACGAACCTCCGAACCTCGGCTGGGCCGAGCGACGAACCTCCGAACCTCGGCTGGGCCGAGCGACGAACCTCCGAACCTCGGCTGGGCCGAGCGACGAATCTCCGAACCTCGGCTGGGCCGAGCAACGAACCTCCGAACCTCGGCTGGGCCGAGCAACGAACCTCCGAACCTCAGCTGGGCCGAGCGACAAATCTCCGAACCTCGGCTGGGCCGAGCAGCAAATCTCCGAACCTCGGCTGGGCCGAGCAATAAATCTCTGAACCTCGGCGGGGCCGAGCAACTACTCTCCGAACCTCGGCAGGGCCGAGCAATAATTCTTTGAACTAAAGTCCCTGCAAAAAACCAAAGTACGCAAGCCCCGATTAAAGCCGAAGGACTTCCAAACAGTCCCCAGAACTTCAGCCAGTTTGAAAAAAAAAAAAGCACACTATGCAAAACCGTCAACGGACACAAAGTATGCACCTCCAGAAACCCCTAAAAGATTCGGCAGGCCCTACATGACCGGCCGCGAACCCCAAGCAAAGTCGAGAAATCCCCCCTCACTACTAAAATCCCTGGGCAATGCCCCTATAACCTATCGCTCAAAACGCCTGTCTCAAACGAAGCCATGACTCAGCGCGTAAACCAATGGAGCCACCCAGGCTCCCCGACTATTCAAACAGAAACGAATGGTTCTTCTTTGAACTAAATGACGATCTGGAAAATAAGAGGTTGTCAAAAAAGGCCTTTTTCATTGATTGGAAAAGTAAATACAAAAAGAGAAGGAGAAAAATAAAAATAAAGAAAGCGGCCCTCGCAGGGACCTAACACCTCCCAGGTGCAGCCGAGTCTTCCAAACGCCGGGACAGCTTGGCGACTCGTTGGTGGAGGGACGCTATCTCCTCCTTCTGCTGGTCCACCACCCGGCAAAGGGCTTTGCCTTCCTCACGGAAACGGTGAGGTACTCTTCAACTGCCTTTTCGAGCCGTTCATGGCTTGCAAAGGCGGACGCCAAGGACATGGCATCGACCAGCACGGCGGTGCGATTCCCCTGAGAACCTCCATGACCACCGTTGGACAATTGTCCCCCACCTTGAGAAGCCATATCATAAGTTGTTTAAAGACTAAACCGAAAGGATGGTAAACACCAGCACCCCACTCATCCATATTTATACTCCTCAGGCGAGTATCTCGATCAGTCGGGTTATAAATACCGACCCATGGGAATTCGCCATGTGTCGCCACTTTAACTGGCGGCCACAGGACCCGAAGGGCCATGCCCCTTCCCAAGGAAGATCGATAAATGTTGACGAATTGTTCGGGAACCCCCCTCCTTCTCTAGAGATGGGGTACCTCCCGATATGCCGGGCCCTTGCAGTAAATGCCCTCAACACTCCCCCAAGCTCTCTTAAATCGGCCGCCCTTTGGAAAATGTGAAGAAAAAGAGCGCCAGCACCTGACGATAATTCGCTCCCTCGGGAGTGGCCAAACCATAAATGAAGGGCGTACCCGTGCGCCACCCGTTCCGCCTTGACACTCCTCACCGAGCCTCACAGGGACCAGGTATCATGACTCACGGTAACGACTAAGTCATCTCTCCGAGCTCTAAATCTCCGAACCTTGGCTGGGCCGAGTTACCATTCTCCGAACCTCGGCAGGGCCGGGCTACAAATCTTCGAACCCCAATAAGGTCGAGTAATAAATCTCTGAGCTTCGGCCAGAGTCAAGGAATATGTTCTACCGCCGAATAATCTCCAAATTTCCGTCTAGATTTGGGTGGCTTACAAGCCCCGACTGGCTCGGATAACGCGGGATCCTCGTCCAAAAATGAACGAGGTTTCCTTATGCTTCGTTTTGTTGCCAACAACAATAACTCTTGGCGCAAAAGAGAAAGAAATTAAGAAAAAGAACAAAACTTTCTTTATTTCATTGCCATGAAAACCAATTACAACCGCCAGAGAGGCATTATAAGAGTATTAAAATGCATAAAATAAAGACGGGTACAAAATCCGGGCAAACTGCACCAAAGCAGATCCGGGCAACTGTGATGCTCCGGCGTCCGGACCGACAAATCAGACAAACCATGAACCGTCAGCTCGAGCCGATAATAGGCGGACCATATGGACCAACCGTTGCGACCAGCTTCGGTAAATAATGATATCTCGGCGACCCAACCGGGATATCAGAATAATTGGAAAGGGTGGACGGGATATTACCCCAAATCACTCAACCGAGAGGCCCCCCGATGAGTAGAAAGGAAGCTCGCAAACCCTGGCGCCAGAGCGCTCCTCCATACGGGTGTGTACTGCTCCACCTTGCCCAAACTCAAAGGCAAGGTACCTACGGGTGACACACCATTACCCCCTCCCCATGTGGCGAAAGATTCCCCAGGCGGGCGAGCCCAGGAATCCGGGCCAGGGGAGGAGGAGAAATTCATGCGAGTCATGGGGAGCCTGCGTATACTTCCTACCGTACGTCCCCAAGGGGGAACCACAAAGGACACACGGGAAGCGTATATGTGCGCTCTCCGTGCGATCCCTGTGGACCTCTTGTGCGCTCTCCATACGATCTCTGAAGGTCCTTCCTTGAGGGCAAGCCACCCCCCAGCGGCTCCTTTGTCACCCCAGCTATCCGGGGGATAGCAGCGACTTCCAGGGGACAAGCTCGGTCCTCCCGCAATAAGCCATGGAGAAACAGGCATCATGAGCATCTTCATGATTCACAGGAAAGAAAATTTTGGGATGGCCCAACACACCCCTCTTTCCCCCTTTTTATAAGCAGAGGCCAGCCGGGAACAGCTATCAGAAAGCCTCGGGACTTAAAACGCCAAGCCTTCGCCACCACATGGCCTCCTGAAATGAAAACAACACCCCCCAATGCGCACCAGGCACGTCGCCCGAACCATGACGCATGCCGAAAGATTACTTCTGACCCCGGATCGCGAGCTTTTAATGCATAAAACTGTTCGCCGACCTTGCGGATACTGGCAGATCCGGGAGATCGTCCTGCGAAAATGACATCCTCCAATGGTAAACGAGCACTAACATCGCACGCCTAAGCAACCCATGTTGGAAAAGGTTGACATAATAAAAGCTCGCCGGAAATTGCCAGGCGACCTTTTGCTAGCCACAGGGCCTTACCATCTACTTCGGTGGAACGAGAATCGACCCGCCTTGGAAAAGACAAAATACTGGTAGGGATAATAAATAGAGATAAGGAGATTGCAGCGATGATTCAGCGAACCCCCAGTTCGGGGACGAACTCCCCTCTTTTCATCAAGAATGCAATCTCAATTTGATCACTAACAAAACGAACTCCCTCGGCCCTGGCCGAGCCACTTCGTCCCTCGGCCCTAGCCGAGTTACTTTGTCCCTCGGCCCTAGCTGACCCATTTCGTTCCTCGGCCCTAGCCGAGTTACTTTGTCCCTCGGCCCTAGCCGAGCCATTTCGTTCCTTGGCCCTAGCCGAGTTACTTTGTCCCTCGGCCCTAAAAAAGCTATCTCATTCTTCGGACTTGGTCGAACCACCGTGTCATTCGGCCTAAGCCAAGTTAAATCGTCTTTCAACCTCCTTTTATACCAGGCTACGCTGTCGTCCGACCTTTTCGTCGAGACAATCCCTATGCCTTGGCCTCTACTAGGATGTTCCTCCAAAATTCGAGATAAGAAACCATCCAGGGAAGACAAACAAATGAAAAACGACTGATCCATTTATTGATTTCCAATCGAACTACAAGACAAAAGAAAGGAAAAGCACATATAGTCCCCCAAAGGGTCAGGACTTGGGGTCAATCCCAGCATCTCCTGCGGCCGCATCAGCAGGGGCATCGCTTGGCCCCCCCTTCTCGAAGGTGTCACGACGGGATACGTCGGTAGTTGCATCGACTCCCAGAATAGCTTCGAGGTCGACATCAGATATTTCTCCATACTTGTCCTCCTTGACCCCCAAGGTGTACTCTTCATAATGTTCGGCGTCCAGGCACGACAGGTCCAGGTCAGGATAAGCCTGGGCAACCTTAGCCCACGCCTCATCTTCACCTAGCTAAAATGCATCGGCACAGGCCGCCCTGTGTTCGTCGGCAAATTCGGTGGATTTCTTGTACTCCTCCACAGCCGAAGAGGCCCGTGCATTTGCCTCAGCTAATTGCCTCTCTAGTTCGGAGATCCCTCGGTGCCTCGAGGCTGCCTCCTCTCCGAACGCCGCTAACCGCCCCTGAAATTACTGCCTCACCCTGTGCAACTGCAGGCAAAAAGTCGAGTAAAGCGAAAGTCGAAAGATCAAAATGAGTGAAACTAATAGCGCCCTACCTGCTCCTCCGACTGGGCTAGCTCACCCTCCAGCACGTGGACCCTGTTGAGAGCCCTAGACCTAGCCGATTGGTTCTGGCGAAGGCTCTCTTTTAGCTCATCCACCCGGGACTAGGTATCTCCAATTTCTTGATGGGCAAAGTCAACCTCATCAGATAGTCGAGCAGCTCGTTCATCCAACCACTTTAGCCGGTCCTGTGTATCGGCGAGCTCTTTGCTTAGGCGGGTGAGGTGGTCCTGCTGCCGCCGGCATTTATGCTCTTCTTCCTCGAGCCTTTTGCTCCAGCTGGCTTTATCTTCGGCATGGCTAGCTTTCAGCTGGTCCCACCTCTTATCAAAGAACAGTTGCATGGATTTAACCATGCCCTCGTGCTCTGCCCTAGCCTGAGAAAGCTCCAGACTAGCCTTCTCGGATTGCTCGCGGAAGCCTTGGAGCTCACCAATCTGTATGGTGAGTTGAGAGGCTCTTTCCCTCTCAACCGCAAGAATCCTGTTGGTCTCCCCAAGCCCCCGCTGGAGCTCACCATGTTAGGGTTTATACCTTGATGAATAGCAATGGGATTCCCCGTTGAACAAGAACTAGAACTAAGGATTTCTAATCCTGTTAGGTTTAGACCTTGATGAATAGCAATGGGATTCCCTGTTGAACAAGAACTAGAACTAAGGATTTCTAATCCTGTTAGGTTTAGACCTTGATGAATAGCAATGGGATTCCCCGTTCAACAAGAACTAGAACTAAGGATTTCTAATCCTGTTAGGTTTACATCTTGAAAAGGAGAAAGATGGGGAGGAGAAAGAAAGGGCTGCCGCCCTATGATGAGAGAAGGAAATTTTTGGGAGAAAAGAATCTGTTCTCTATTCCATCCAAACCCTAGAGACTAGAGTTTAAATACATCCACGAAGTGGGCCAGGCCCAGACTCAACAAAAACTCCCATGGACTAAACCAATGAGATTAAACTAATCCCCAAGCCCGTGTACACCCGTGACTTGATTTAATCTCAACCCTTGGACTCAAACCCAGCCCAATACAAGTTAGCCCACCTGGGCCTTGATAGCACCACACCAGGCCCAACAATCTCCACCTTGGTGCTTTCAAGGCCTCAGCACGTCCACTGTGTCCATCAGCTTTAACAACGAAATACACTTTTGAAAACTGTCCCGTGGAAGAACCTTAGTCAGTGCATCTGCTGGATTTTCTTTGGTGTATACCTTCACCAGCTCCACCTCACCATCTTCCACCAGCTCTCTGATCCTGTGGTATCTGAGGTCAATGTGCTTCGTCCTGGCATGATAGACTGCATTCTGCGCAAGCATCAGAGCACTCTGGCTGTCACTATGCACCTGGACAACCTTCTGATCAAGTCCCATCTCCAGCATCAAGCCCTTCAGCCAAAGAGCTTCCTTTGCTGCCTCTGTGATACCTATGTATTCTGCCTCCGTGGTAGATAAGGCTGTGATGGGCTGCAGACATGATCTCCACGATACTGGACCACCAAACAGGCTGAACACAAAGCCTGTTGTGGATCTCCTAGTGTCCACATCTCCACCAAAGTCTGCATCCACATACCCATATAACTGCCCACGAGCCTCCTTGGATAAGTTGGATCTCTCAGCATCTTCTTGCTGTCCATAGCAAATACCAACCCCAACTGTACCTACCAAGTACCTGAAGATTCCCTTCAGTGCTCGCCAGTGCTCCCTACCAGGCTGCGCCATGAACCTGCTCACCTGGCTCACTGCATGGGCTATGTCTGGCCTACAACATACCATGGCATACATAAGGCTCCCAACACCAGAAGCATATGGTACCTTCTCCATCTCCTGAGCCTCCACCTCAGTCTGTGGTGACATGGTCTTCGATAAAGAAAAATGTGCTGCCAAAGGTAGTGCTGTCGGTTTGGCATCCTTCATCCCATATCGCTCCAGAATCCTTTTAATGTAGCCACCCTGACTCAGATGCAGCACACCCTTGGATCTATCTCTGATGATTTCCATCCCTAGGATCTTCCTGGCTGGCCCCAGATCCTTCATCTCAAACTCCCGAGACAAAGCTATCTTCAGTTCCTGTACAGCCTTCTCACTCTTGCATGCTATCAGCATGTCATCTACATACAAGAGTAAGTACATCCTAGACCCATCATCTAGAGATTTAACATACACACAAGAATCATACTCACACCTGGAAAGTCCAATGCTCCTAACATAAGTGTCAAATCTCTTGTACCACTGCCTCGGCGACTGCTTCAGCCCATACAGAGATTTCTTCAGCAAACAGACTTTCCCATCTGATCTTGGTTCTCTAAACCCTGGTGGCTGCTCCATGTAGATGCTCTCCTCCAAATGACCATGGAGGAATGCTGTCTTCACATCCATCTGCTCCAGCTCCAAGTCCTGAGCTGCTACAATACTCAATAATAGTCTGATGGAAGTGTGCCTGACAACTGGAGAAAATATCTCACCATAATCGATGCCTTCTTTCTGAGAGTATCCTTTGGCCACTAGTCTTGCCTTATACCTGATACCCTCTTGTTCTGAAGCTCCTTCCTTGCGCTGATAAACCCATTTACAACCAATGGGTTTCTTTCCTTGTGGCAGCTGGACCACCTGCCACGTATTATTGCTGTGAAGAGACTGCATTTCCTCTGCCATAGCATGGATCCACCTATCTCTATCCTGACTTTCCATAGCCTCCTCATAGGTGAAAGGGTCTCTATTCGCTGTCACCAGGGCATATGACAACGAATCCTCAAAGCCGTATCGAACTGGTGGTCGCACGTTCCTCCTGGGCCTTTGCTGTGCGATCCCAGTATCAGTCCCCTGTCCAGCTGCATCCTGCTGAACTCCCTGGCTTCTACCCCCTCTGTCAGTCCTCTCCACCTGAATCTCAAATCCTCCTGGTCCACTAGCAAATGGCACAACTGTATAGGAGGTTGTCTGACTAGTGTTACCGTGTTCTACCTCCTGTAGTCCCTGCTGTGCATCCATGCCACTTCTGTTCTGGAGGATTGAGCTCTCATCAAAGGTTACATCTCTGCTGATGACAACCTTCTTCTCCAAGGGGTCCCATAGCCGATACCCCTTGACTCCTCGCGGGTAGCCTAGGAATACCATCTTCTTAGACCTGGCATCCAACTTACTCCGCTCCCCAGCTCCAACATGCACATATGCTGTGCATCCAAACACCCTTAGATGGTTTAGGCTTGTCTTCCTTCCAGACCATATCTCCTCTGGAATGTCTCCATCTAACCTGGTGTGCGGTGACCGATTGATCAAGTAGCTAGCTGCATCTACTGCGTCAACCCAGAACATCTTTGGAAGCCCTGCCTGCAGCCTTAAGCATCTTGCCTTTTCCAATAGTGTTCTATTCATCCTCTCAGCCACCCCATTCTGTTGAGGAGTTCCCATCACCGAGAAGTGCCTTCTGATGCCCCACTCCTCACAAAAAATCTGGAACTCCCTGCTGGTGTATTCCCCGCCATTATCAGACCTCAGACACTTCACACTTTTACCCTGCTCCTTCTCCACCTCAGCCTTCCAGATTTTGAACTTGGTGAAGACCTCTGATTTCTCCTTCATAAAGTAGATCCACAGCTTCCTTGAGAAATCATCTATCAGGGTCATAAAGTATCTGGCCCCATTCCTTGCAGAAACTGGGGCTGGTCCCCAGACATCTGTGTGTACTAACTCCAGGGGTTCAGCACTCCTAGCTGTGCTGACTGAGAACTGTACTCTCCTCTGCTTTCCCATCTGACAAGGCTCACAGATCTCCATATCTCCGCTACTCAAGTCTGGAAGCAGACCTCTCTTGCTCAGTTCTTTCATCCCCTTGTCTCCCATGTGGCCCAGGCGGTAATGCCACATCCTGTACACATCCCGGGGATCTTGCTCCACAGCTGCCACCTCAGATTTCACAGTCATCACAGAGCCCTCCATCTTGTATAGATTATTTTCCAGCCTCCTCCCTCTCATCACCACCATGGCTCCATTGGAGATGTTCAGAACTCCACTCCTGGCACGACTGCTGAAGCTGTATCCAGTCCGCTCCAAGTACCCCAGTGATACCAGATTCTTCTTGAGTTCTGGAACATGCTTCACACTGGTAAGAGTGCGCACCATACCATCAAACATCCTCACCCTCACTGTGCCAATACCTGCCACCTTGCAAGGGTGATTATCTCCAAGAGTCACATTCCCCTCCTCAACCTCTGTGTAAGTACTGAACTACGATCGGTTGGGAGTGTAATGATGAGAACAGGCTGAATCCAAGGTCCACATCTCTGTGCTGTGCCTGTGATCATCTGATACAACCAAGAGATCATCCTCCACCTCCTGATCTGCAACTGTACTCACAGACTCAGATCCTTCTTTTTCTCCCTTCTGATTTTTCCACTTAGGACAATTCTTCTTAAAATGTCCTACCTCTCCACACTTATAGCACTTCAGCTCTCTCTTGCCTTTCCTGGACTTTGATCGTCCTCCAGACTTACTTCTGTCCCTGCCCCTACCTCTGCCTATCCTTTCCCCAACTGATAGACCCTCCTGGGGAACAGCTTCCTTGGTCATCTTCTCCCTCTGCTCATTCGTCCGAAGCACCGAGACAATATCTTCATAAATTAATGTCTCCTTCCCATAGAGCAGTGTTGTGACCAATGAGTCATAAGACGTGGGCATTGAACATAAAAGCAGAAGTGCTTTATCTTCTTCCTCCATCTTGACCCCAACATTCAGAAGTTCATTGCTCATCTGGTCGAATATCTGGATGTGACCCAGCACATCTCCACCTTCTGACATCCGAAGGCTGTAGAGGCGCTTCTTCAACATCAACTTGTTGCACATATTCTTCCCCATATAGAGGGTGTGCAACTTCGTCCAGAGTCCCTTTGGGGTCTTCTCCTCCAGCACTGAATAGAGGACTGAATCCGCCAGACAGCCCTGATCATTGAACATGTCTTCTTCTCCAATGAAATCCACTGCTTGTCTGTCATCCCATCTGGCCTTTCCTCCAAAGCCAAATCTAAACCCTGCTGCACAAGGAGGTCCTCTATCCGGACTTTCCACATGGAGAAACTTCCCTTCCCATCAAACTTCTCAACCTCTATTTTTATGCTACTCCCCATGGCCAATCTCAAAAATAGCACAAAAATAAATTTTATAAAATAGAGAAGGACCTTGACGAGATTCTGTTGAAATTATTTCAACTCCTTGAAGGCCTCCAGATTACTCCTTGAACCAGGCTCTGATACCACTTGTTAGGGTTTATACCTTGATGAATAGCAATGGGATTCCCGTTGAACAAGAACTAGAACTAAGGATTTCTAATCCTGTTAGGTTTAGACCTTGATGAATAGCAATGGGATTCCCCATTGAACAAGAACTAGAACTAAGGATTTCTAATCCTGTTAGGTTTACATCTTGAAAAGGAGGAAGATGGGGAGGAGAAAGAAAGGGCTGCCGCCCTATGATGAGAGAAGGGAATTTTTGGGAGAAAAGAATCTATTCTCTATTCCATCCAAACCCTAGAGACTAGAGTTTAAATACATCCACGAAGTGGGCCAGGCCCAGACTCAACAAAAACTCCCATGGACTAAACCAATGAGATTAAACTAATCCCCAAGCCCGTGTACACCCGTGACTTGATTTAATCTCAACCCTTGGACTCAAACCCAGCCCAATACAAGTTAGCCCACCTGGGCCTTGATAGCACCACACCAGGCCCAACACACCAACCTGTACGGTGAGTCAAGGGGCTCTCTCCCTCTCAACCGCAAGAACCCTGCGAGCCTCCCCGAGCTCCCTTTGGAGGACCACCAGGGCTCGAGAGAGCTTGTCAGTAGAATTTGCCCTCTCCTTGATGTGATCAGCCTCGTAGCGGGCTCGAGCCCAAGCTCCAACAGCCAGATGTAAGCGTCATTTTAGTGCCATCATAATCAGGGCGCTCTGCAAAAAAGGATAACACGCATAAAAGACATAGTCGAACTAACTGACTAAAGACCCAACTTCGGTGCGACAACCTACCCGAGATGCGTAGTCTGTGGATCCTTGTGAGAGCAAGGTCGTCAATTTCGGGGAGAAGAAAAGCCTCATTCGGCACCCCAGCGCGACGGAAGGCTATCTCGACAAGGTCTTCTGGATGACCCCCTCCTGTTGAAGAACTCTCCTCCCCTTGGAACACGGACCGCATCAGAGCGGAGAACCTGGCGCTCACTTTCGGATCGTGTGAGTGGAAGTCTGCTCCCAGGGAGCCATCCAGAACACCCGTGACCCATGAACTTCTTGATAGGCTAGCATCCACCGCCAGGGCCCTCGCTTGAGAAGCTTCGGACGTTTTGGCTCCGGCAAGGAGAGCCCCGGCCGAAGCATCTCCTTCGCTCGTCGGCTCCCCTCCTTCTCCTTCTTCCTCTTCTTCTCCTTCTGCTTCTATCTCCTCAGGAATCCCCCTGTCCACAACCAACTCTTCAGGAACTTCTGCTCCCCCCGGAGCCTCCTGTGCCTCGGCGGAAGGCCCTCCACCAGAAAGCCCCCCGCGAATATCGGTCGTTGGTTCGGCAGGTTCGGCCATCTCCTCGTCGCCTGCTGGCTCTCCTACCGGCGACTCAGGCCGAACCTCAGCAGCCGCAACCTCTTCCCCTACCTCAATGGAAGCGGAGGTCGCTCCCACCACCTCCTGTAACCTCGCCGAGCCACTGGCCTCCAATGAGGGAGACCGAACCGCCTCGTCTGTGGGGGCCCCCAAGCCAACCGGCGTTTCTCCTTCGCCATCATCGGACAAAACAACAACGGGGGGAGGGGGGGGAGGAAGCCTCAGCAACCTCCTCCAAAACCCCCGCAACTTCTCGGTCTTCGCCCCCGGACAGACCCTCCTCCGGCGCCGAAAGATCGTGCGCCGCCGGAACATCGATAGTTTCAGCCCGCGACGACGAGGAGCGCCAACTATCACCGTCTCCCCCGATCCCCCTAGAGCGGGAACCGGAAGGGCGAGACCTCTTCTCAAACCGATGCTTGCTGCTGGAGCCAGATCTCCTACGGCGCTTTCCCAGCTCCTCCCTCATCTGGTCTGCGAGCGCCGACCTTTCGGTTGTAGGGGCAATATGATTCGCCCGTTAGTTCGCACAGAAATCAAAGATAGAGCCACGCTAAACTATCAACTACGGGATAATACTCACCGCGAGGATCGACGGGGCTCAATCCGGCGGCAAAGAGCGCGTCCTCCGATAGGAGAACGCTGGCTGGGAGCGCCTGACTGCCACGCAGCACAATCAAATCCCTCTTCTCCAAATCAGTTAACTCTGGGTGGGCTTCTGGATCCTTCACGTACTGCCCCCATACCCGAGGGAAGTCCAAACCAATGTTCTCCCCGACTATGAAGAATCGCAACTTCCACTCCTTTATCGACAATGGGTTATCCGATATCATCTTGAAGGATCTCCAGGGACCGATGTAAGGCCATTCTAAGGGCCTCCCGGAGACCAGATTGAAACACACCCTGAATAGCGAAATGGTCGCGGTCACCCCGAGGTGTTTGCACAACGAGATAAACCCGATAAGGTGCGCCAACTGTTGGGGGCCACCATGGTGAAGCATATATTGTAGAACTTCATCACCTCCCGCACCAACGGATGAAGAGGGAACCGGAGACCTGCCCTCAAGCTTTCCTCATAACAGAACACCCCATCCCCTAATCCAGATGTCACCCTATCCTCAGCCGTCGGGAGCAACAAGACGACATCCTGGGAGATTTTGTACAAGCGGCGCATCTGTTCCAAATCCGCCAAGGTCACCTCCGAAGCTTGGTCGCTTGGGCTCACCATATCTTCGATCGCAAGAGATGCTGAGCAAGATCGCAATGAAAACGGAAAGACAAAGTTCTTTAAAGGAGAGTGAAAATGGCACTATAAATAAGGATAGCGCCACCACGACTCCATTTTTCAATTGAAACCGCCTCAGGGTGAGGGCGAGGCGTCCCAACCTAGGCGTCCGGAACTGCTACTATGGGCGCTGTGAAAATCGAGATTTTCGACGCGGCGCTTCCCCTGCCGTTACCTTCACCCCTAAGGAACGACGGATCCACCTCGGAAAGGCAAGACGGCCCCACGGCATTAATTAGGGTATCATTGCGCAGGCTATCAAATACGCATCCCCAAATGTAGATCGCGCCACTTAAGCCTATACTCCCTACGCTCGAACCTATGCTTCGAACTAGGAGTGGGGGGCATGTGTTGAGGGGTAGAATCGTTATTGCATTGATAATTGTGCGAAGGGGCTAAGGTCAGCCCCATCCCTCCGCCCGCTACGATATGCCCCCGAGGAACAAGCTAAACTAATGTGGTCCGGCAGGCCATGCGACCCCTGACTCATTTTTTCTGGGTTTCCATAGCCCAACCTTTCCAAACTATCTGTAACTCAACCTTCCCCGAGCCACCTATAGCTCGACCTCTCCGAGCTCCCATAGCTCAGTTTTTTACAAGCTACCTATAGCTCGGCTTTCCCCGAGCCTCCCATGGCTCGGCTTTCCCGAGCTTCCCACAGCTCGTTTCCCCGAGCCTCCCGTGACTCGGTTTTTCTGAGCCACCTATAGCTCGACTTCCCCCGAGCCTCCCTTGGCTCGGCTTCCCCGAGCTTCTCACAGCTCGTTTTCCCCGAGCCTCCTGCGGCTCGGTTTCTTCGGGCTTCCTATAGATCGGTTTCCTCAATTTACTGATGATTCATTTTTCTCCGAGCTACCTATAGCTCGGCTTCCCCCGAGCTTCCCATGGCTCGGCTTTCCCCGAGCTTCCCATAGCTCGACCTTCCCGAGCTTCCCGAAGCTCGGATCCTATGAGCTCCCATAGCTCGGCTTCCCCGAGCTACCTATAGCTTGGACTTCCTGAGTTTCCACAGCTCGACTCCCATGAGCAATCCGCGATTCGACACTCACCTCCGTGGAGCCCGACGCGGGAGAGCCTAGGCCCATCATCACAGAATCCCAAACAAAGAATCATATTGAAGAGTGGTTTAGGACCTAATATAACTACTTGGGACCTACGCATCTATCAGATCTCAGGCCATCAAATAGCTCTCCTAGCCGTCGATCCCTCAACGAATAAGATACGGATCCCACCAGCCTTACAACGGCCTGATTCGATTCATTCCCGTATCCTAACAACCTTCAAACCTTTCAGAAGGCGCTCAAGATCCAGATGATTACCTATAAATACGACACCCCCAGATTCTCTCAGGTATGCGCACACAGCCCCTGGCTTACTCTCACTCCCACTCTCACTCTCCTCCACTACTCGTCGGCACTCTCCGGAAGCTCCCGATCGGCCATCTCTGGAGAAACTTCCCGAAGAGATCCCTCTTCCCATTTTCTGTTGATCACCGATCCCCACTGACTTGAGCATCGAAGGGTCTTCGCGGAGGGCCACTCCCAACGCCTCTCGCGCGAGGACTTCTGTGCAGGTCCGCCCAGAAGGAAGCCCAAACCAGGAGACCGACCGCGCCCGAGTCGGAGGACATATCCCAGCGGCAACAAGAATTAAATACAAAAGGATGGTATTGAATTTATTTTATTGATAATTTACTAGTCCTCATTTGACTAGGATTTCTTTTATTGAATTTACTAGTCATACAAAATCTCGTATATGAATTGATTTTCTATTAAATTTTAATTTTGTTAGTTTATAAATATATGTGGCTGGATTATTGTTTTGATGCGATTAAGACCATGGAGACCAGTAAAATTGAAGTTTGTACGAATCTTGAGGCAACGCAAACCGGAACGATTTTTAGGGCAGCGCAAATCGTGGAGTGGCGCCGATGATGTCAAAGCGGCAGGGATCGAGGGACCCCTGATTCGCTGTTCTCGGAACCGTGTCTTCCCCTTGAGCCCGATAGCCAAGCGAAAAAGGCGGCAAAAGTTGAAAATAAAGCACCGGCGAGGACTCCGAAGGTCCAATGAGGGATCGGCCACCGGCGAGAGATCCAGGCAACCGCTGAGTTGCAGACCGGAGAATAGCCCTATCCTTAGGGCTGACTGCACAGGCTGGGCACGGTGGTGAACTTGTAAGGCAGAGGAAGCGAACGTCCATGGCTGACCGATCACCGGTGGGCCGGCCGGTGGGCGACTAGAAGAAGAAGAGGCCCTGGGTCCAGCGAGGAGAAGTGGGGATTCGACGCCGCTCATCCACGACGCCGGAAGCAGACGCGATCGGTGAAGCAAGGTTGTGTTCGTGGTGATCGGGCAGCCGGTGGTGATTTGGACGGAGGATCAACGGCTTGCCGTGAAGAGGACATCATCTTCGGTCGAGGTTATTGGAAGGCCGGTGACCTCCCAGCAACGATCGACGCGTAGAAGAAGAGCCAGCTCGGCAGGAGAAGTCTGGCAATGGGGGAAAAAAGTCCCGATTTATCCGAAGAAAAGGACTCATTCCAGCCTGGAATATTCTTGGAATAGATGGCCAAGGATGCGAGTGCTATCAGAATGCGATGGAGTACGTTGGGTAGCAAGCTGCAAGGAGGTCAGAGGAGACAGCTGCTGAGGGTACTGGACAAATAACAAGGAGTTAGGAGAGCAGAAAGCAAACGAAACAAAGATGGGAAACAGAGGTATTGAAAAAATGGGCATCATGGCTTTCCAACGAAATATGGATGATAGCTGCTGCATGATATATACTGAGACCAATATTTTTATTGACTTCGGAGGTTATGAAGTGGGATGCATCCGGATTGTTTTTGTGCAGCAAAAGCTCACGGAACAGACCCAGCAGCGGGCACAGGAGAAACTACAGAACCTCTCTCACCGAGGGAGAGGATAGAAGCTGCAACAGAGGCACGGTGGTGAATAAATGCAACTCCATTAACCAACAGTTAGTTTGCACTTTTCTCAGCCTTCCTTGTTTAAGTTCGGCATCTTATAATAATGCAAATAGAATAGCGATGAACATGTAAATGAAATGACTTTAGCAATTAGGAGGACAATGTGGCCATCTTTACAAAGAAGAACCCTGCCAGTCTAATAAGATGTCGACCTGCAATACAGCTTCTGCTGATGGTTTTGGCCTTGGATTTGGCTTTGGTTCTGGGTCTGCATATGGAGGGAATGAGCCTTTTCTTTTAGCTCCTGGAATGCTCGCATTGTTTCGACATCAAAACCTCCTGCAAACTGGAAATGCCCGAGAGAGAGAGAGAGAGAGATATTTATTTAGAAATAGTCCCTATCAAAAGTATGATGGGTCATTCTCAGGAAAGCTTCTAATTGAGGGTAAATACCTGGTGCACTCTGAAGGCAAATCTAACACCCTGCAGCATGAGCTCCTCTTCCTCGGGACCACCAGTTATGGCCTCAAGCTCAGAAGAGACTCTCTTCATGTATTTCATTGCTAATTTCACTGAAGCTAGCTTGATCTGCATGATAAATCCTAGGTCAGATATCAGTATCAAGTTCACATATCTGCATCTCAAACTCTGGGAGCCCATTTTGGATGTGTCCTTTCAGAATCAGGAGAGGAGTTGAAAGGGTTACACAGCTCCAACTTTTAACAGTCAAAAGAACCAGTGGGCAGAAACTGAAGGTTGTTAATCCTCTGAGAATCCTTCTGGATTTACAAAGTTTTGAAAACAGAGAGAATTCGTGATATGATTTACACTTCAGAAGCTTGCATTTTGGCTCCATCTCCTTTGGTATATTTGGGTCTACCATTAGAGATGCACGTTTTTCAGAAGGCCAAAGACACAGGATAATGGGTGAGGCTATATGATCCTAACAACCCATACGAGAAGCGCATGTTGAAACAAATTGACGATCGGACTCTTTCTTGGTTCTCTTTGTCAGTGCAAATATTTTGCATGTTCAACCATTACATGTGGTGTAGCAAAATGCAAAACCCGCTATTACCATCTCACAGTACTATTATATCTTAATCTGTTGATTTTATATTGAGCCTAGATACCTTAAGCAGATTTTTGGAGATTACCATTTCTCGGTAATCTTTTATTTCAACCTCTTTATTGGGGAACCAAACACTTTGCCTAAATTTTTATTAAAAGATAAAATATTCTACCAATTGAAATCCAAAAATTTATCTGTTTCAAATTCAACTACATCCAATCACAGCACACGTTTTGCTGAATCTAGTTAAGTTCAAGGTTAGCCAACTTGGAATGGAACCTGTCCTGATGATAATGATTTCTCACCTTCAATGACTACCATCATGATCTAATTTTAAATAGCAATAGAGCAACGATCAAACTTTAGTTATCTCATGATTTCAATAATACAAG
>UESW01002075.1:143875-234035 GCA_900491605.1 Calamus simplicifolius | reverse complement strand
AAAAAAAAAAGACTAAGCACCAGATAATGTGAATGATTTGTATTATAGTTTTGTATTTGACAAGGTGGAAGAGCTGGTTATTTTGAAGCTACTAAAGAGATCAAACAATAGTTGAACTTACAGGCCTGATGAGGAGCTAAATTAGTAGCTGAGATCTTCTATCTTTTTGCTAATTAGTTAATAGGTGATTTTAAGAGTATACATAACAGAACGCCCTCAAGCTTTCCTCATAACTGAACGCCCCATCCCCTAATCCGGATGTCACCCTATCCTCAGTCGCCGAGAGCAACAAGACGACGTCCGGGGGATTCTGTACAAGCGGCGCATCCGTTCCAAATCCGCCAAGGCCACCTCCAAAACTGGTCGCTTGGGCTCACCATTTCTTCAATTGCGAGAGATGCTGAGCAAGATTACAGCGAAAACAGGAAGACGAGGTTCTTCAAAGGAGAACGAAAGGGGCACTATAAATAAAGGGTAGCGCCACCGTGACTCCGTTTTTTCAATCGAAACCGCCTTAGGGTAAGGATGAGACTCCCAACCTAGGCGTCCGACTGCCGCTGCGGGCACCGTGAAAATCAAGATTTCCCACGTGGCGATTCCCCAGCCGTTAACCTTCGCCCCTAAGGAATGACGGATCCACCTCGGAAAGGCAAGATGGCCCCACGCATTAATTAGGGCATCATTGCATGGGTAATCAAATACGCATCCCCAAATGCAGATCGCGCAACCTAAGCCTATATTCCCTACGCCCGAACCTACGCTTCGAACTAGGGAGTGGGGGGCATGTGTTGAGGGGTAGAATCGTCATTGCATTGAAAATCGTACGAAGGGGCTAGGATCGCCACATCCCTCCGCCCGCTACGATATGCACCCGAGGAACAAGCTAAACTAATATGGTCCGTCAGCCATGCGACCTCTGACTCGTTCCTTTTCGGGTTTCCATAGCCTGACCTTTCGAACTACTCATAACTCAACCTTCCCCGAGCTAGCTGTGGCTCGGCCTCTCCGAGCGTCCTGTAGCTCGTTTTCCCCGAGCCTCCCATGGTTCGGCTTTCCCCGAGTTTCCATAGCTCGGCTTCCCCAAGCCTCCCATGGTTCGGCTTTCCCGAGCTTCCCATAGCTTGGCTTTCTCCAGGCTTCCATAGCTCGGCTTCCCCGAGCCTCCCATGGTTCGGCCTTCTCCGAGCTTCCCATAGTTCGGCTTCCTCCGGGCTCCCATAGCTCGGCTTCCCGAGCCTCCCATTCGGCTTTCCCCGAGCTTCCCACAGCTTGTTTTCCCCGAACTACCTATAGCTCTGCCTCCCTGAGCGATCCATGATCGATACTCACCTCCGCGGAACCTGACGCGGGAGAGCCTAGACCTATCGTAACAGAATCCCAGGCAAAGAATTATGTTGAAGAGTGGTCTAGGACCTAATATAGCTACCTGGGACCTACGCATCTATCAGATCTCAGGCCATCAAGGAGCTCTCCTAGCCGTCGATCCCTTAACGAACAAGATACGGATCCCACCGGCCCCACAACGGCCTGATTCGATTCATCCCGTATCCTAACAACCTTCGAACCTTCCAGAAGGCGCTCAAGATCCAGGTGATTGCCTATAAATACGATTCTCTCAGGTATGCGCTTGCCCCTGGCTCACTCTCACTCTCTCACTCCCCACTGCTCGTCGGCGCTCCCCTAGAGCTCCCGATCGGCCACCCCTGGAGAGACTCCCGGAGAGATCCCTCTCCCCATTTTCTGTTGATCACCGATCCCCACTGACTTGAGCGTCGGAGGGTCTTCCGCGGAGGGCCACCCCCAACGCCTCTCGCGCGAGGACTTCTGTGCAGGTCCGCCCAGGAGGAAGCCCAGACCAGAGATCGACCGCGCCGAGTCGGAGGACGGATCCCGGCGGCAACAGATTGGCGCTAGAGGAAGGGCCTCAAGTCCCGTTAAAACTTGAAGAAAGGAGACAAGGATCTCGATCTGGAGTAGAACCTCTCCAATGGCTAATCGGAGAAGAGCAACTCTGAAGCCCAGGACCAGGTCGTCACTCAAAGACCTGATCCGATAGGCAACACGGCGCCGCAGCCTCCACCGGTTGAGACCCCGTCACCACCAGCCATCCCGGTGACCCAGGACCAGTTCGCCACGCTGGTCCAGCCCTGACCCACCTGGTTCAGGAGCGTTTCGCAACCGCCCCTGCTCCGCACCTTCAAGGAGGCCGCAGCTCCTTCCTCTCCGGCCACCTCCTCCTCTGGTCCGCATGAAGCCATGGACCCCCCACACCGACCCAGAGGGGACAAACCGGTCCCGCGAGGCGGCTATGACAGGGATCCTCCCAGATCTCGACGAGCCCGGACCCTTTCCCCGGTGTCCTCCCACCATGATTCAACGCCGTCCCTGCGCTCTCCCCGCCCAGCTCCTCCTCTTACTGCTGAAGAGGAGATCCGTCGACAGATCCGGAGATGCGTCAGGAGCTGGATGCCGCAAGCAGGCCCATCCGCCCAGCCCAAGGCGGAGCAGGGCATCCCTTTCTCCAAAGGGATCATGGAGGAAGTGATTCCCTCCCATGTCAAACTACCCGCCGTCGAGCCCTACCACGGCTCTTCTGACCCGGATGATCATCTCAGCAGCTTCCGGTCAATAATGATGTTCCACGGAGCATCCGACGCAATCCTCTGCCGCGCCTTCCCCTCCACCCTCAGAGGATCTGCCCGAACCTGGTTCAACGCCTTGAAACCAGGTTCCATTGATTCATTCGATGAGCTGAGCCGTCTTTTATTGGCCAGTTCGTCAGTAGCCGCCGTCACCGGCGGAGATCCGACTCCCTCTCCGAAGTTAAGCAGAGAGAGGGGGAGTCCTTGAGAAACTACCTTGGCCGCTTCAACAAGGCCATGCTAGAGGTGGACCACCTTAATCATGAGGTGGCCATGTCCGCCTTGGCGGGGGGAGTTTCGAAGGAGAGCGACTTCTACCTGGCGATGGAAGTCAGCTACCCCCCAAACCTCTCCGATATGATGGCCCTGGCAGACAAATACGCCAGGGTCGAAGAGTCGCGGAGAGTCGCCCGCGCCGAGCTGGCGAAGAAGAAAGAGCCCAAGGTCCTGACAGGCATCGACCGTCCGTCGGCCAAGTCCACCGCGTCGCCAAAGAGCTCCCCACCGCCGCCGAGAAATCGCTCCCGGAGCCCGCCCAGGCGTTCGACCGCTACACTCCGCTAACTGTGCCCCGGGCGCAGATCCTCATGGAGATAGAGCGCCAGCTCCCTCGGCCAGCTCCCTCCGAGGGAACCCGACCCGGAGGGACCCCACCAAATACTGCCGCTACCACCGGAGCACGGCCACGACACTGAGGAATGCTGGCAGCTGAAAAATGAGATTGAGAGGCTGATTCAACGGGGCCGACTGAACCAATTCAGGAGGGCACCCGAGCCAGGACAAGGGGGGGATCGCCAGCCCGAGCTTCAACAACTTCCCCTCCACCGAATCCGCCTGTAATCGGCCACATCAATGTGATCGAGGAGGCCGGCGGCTCGAGCTCCAGAAATGATGACGAAGGATCGGCGCCAAAGAAAGCGCGGACGGACGAGCTCTCCTTCTCCGACGATGATCTCCGAGGGATACAGTTCCCCCATGACGATGCACTAGTTGTATCCCTCAATTTAAATGACTATGATGTAAGCCGGATCCTCGTTGACAGTGGAAGTTCTGTGAATGTTTTGTACCTCGATGTGTTTGCCAAGATGAGACTGCTCATGAAAACCTTCGAGCATGGATTCCACCCTAATGGGGTTCACAGGCGACGTCATCATCCCGGAAGGGGTCGTGACCTTAACGGTTCGCGCAGGAACCTGGCCCCTTGTGGCCACTGTTCACACGGACTTCCTAGTAACTAAACTCAGGTCGCCCTACAACGCAATATTTGGGAGACCCGGCCTGATGTCCCTCAAGGCAGTCGTCTCCATCCCACACCTATCTATGAAATTCCCCACCAGGCGGGGAGTTGGAGTTGTCCGAGGAAGCCAAACCATGGCTCGACAATGCTTCGTCACCAGCCTTCAGTCCAGAATGCCGGAGGTTGACGGCTAGACGCTCGGGAGGATTTTACCGAACAGCGAGGAGAACCAGCCGAGGAACTGGAAGAAGTGCCGCTGGACGAGGCTCGTCCCGACCGAACCATAAAGATTGGGTCGCTGCTAAAGGGAACCTCGGCGCGAGTTGATCGACTTTCTCCGAAGCAACGCCGACGTCTTCGCCTGGTCCGCCTCTGACATGCCAGGGATCAGCCCCGAGGTTCTCGTCCACCGCCTTAACGTGGACGAGATGTACCGACCTGTCAAGCAAAAGAAGAGGAGCTTTGCCCCGGAGCGGCAGAGGGCTATTGAAGAGGAGGTTGATAAACTCATCAAGGCGAACTTTGTCCGGGAGGTAAATTACCCAAACTGGCTATCGAATGTCGTCATGGTGAAGAAGTCGAACGGCAAGTGGCGGATTTGCATCGACTTCACCGACCTCAACAAAGCCTGCCCGAAGGACAGCTTCCCTCTCCCCCGGATCGATCAGCTTGTGGACGCCACCTCGGGTCATCAAATGCTGACATTCATGGACGCTTACTCCGGCTACAATCAGATTCGGATGGCCCCCGAAGATGAAGAAAAGACCGCCTTCATAACCGACCGAGGTACTTACTGTTACCGTGTTATGCCTTTTGGTCTTAAAAATGCAGGAGCCACCTACCAAAGGCTAGTCAACAAAGTATTCAAGGAGCAAATCGGCCGGAACATGGAGGTGTATGTCGACGACATGCTGGTCAAAAGCAAAGAAGCATCACAGCACGTCAAGGACCTCTCGGAGAGCTTTGCCACACTTCGCAAGTATCAGATGAAGCTCAATCCAACTAAGTGCGCCTTCGGCGTTCAACTCCGGGAAGTTCCTCGGCTTCATGGTCTCCCAGCGGGGTATTGAAGCTAACCCCCAGAAGATTCAAGCTCTTCAGCAAATGCGCCTCCGACATCTATTAAAGAAGTCCAGCGCCTAACCGGGAGGATAGCGGCTCTCAACCGCTTCGTGGCGCTCAGCCGAAAGATGCCTCCCCTTCTTCAAAACTCTCGGTCGGCTAAGAACTTCCAGTGGACCCCGAGTGTCAAAAATCATTCCAAGATCTCAAGAAGTACCTCGGCTCTTCCCCACTCCTCAGCAGTCCAAGTCCTGGCGAGACACTGTTCCTATATCTGGCTGTTTCAGAAGGTGCCGTTTGCTCGGTGCTGGTCAGGAAGAAACAAGGTCCAGAAGCCAATTTATTATGTCAGCAGGCTACTCGCGATGCGGAGACAAGATATAGCCGAATTGAAAAGATGGTGTTGGCCTTGATCACCTCAGTTCGGAAGCTGCGGCCATACTTCCAGGCGCATTCTGTGACAGTCCTGACTGACCAACCCATCAAGGCGGTGGTCCACCGCCCGGAGACATCAGGGAGAATGACCAAGTGGGCCGTCGAGCTGAGCGAGCATGATATCCACTTTCAGCCTCGCCCGGCCATCAAAGCTCAGGTGTTAGCCGATTTCCTCCTCGAGTGTACCATCCCAGAGGATGGCTCCACCCCCGACTCCCCCGAGGAACCAAAATCTGGCGCCCGGTGGCTCCTCCATGTCGACGGGTCATCAACGCTCATCGCTCCGGTGCGGGCTTGGTCCTCACCAGCCCGGAGGGGCGACCTTTGAGTATGGTGTCCGCTTCTCCTTCCCAGCCTCCAACAACGAAGCTGAGTATGAAGCCTTGCTGGCCGGTCTTCGAATCGCCCGCAGCCTTAAGGTGGAGAAACTTAATGCCTTCACCGACTCTCAGCTAGTGGCGGGTCATGTGCGAGGGGAGTTTGAGGCTCGGGAACCGAACATGATCGATATCTCCAAGAGGTTCGGAGCCTACTCTCCCATTTTTCGAGTTTGAGATTATTCAGATTCCTAGATCCGAAAATGCCCGTGCCGACCTATTGTCTCGGCTGGCAACGCGGAATCAATGGACACCGAGCAAAAATTTCACCTGGAGACCTTGGAGAGACCCAGTATCGCGGAAGCCGACCGAGTAATGCAAGTTGAGGCCGAACCATCATGGTTCGACCCCATTCTAAGTACCTCAAAGAAGGGTCGCTTCCGTCCGACCGAAGAGAAGCCAGAAGGCTAAAGCTGCAGGCCACCCATTATGTGCTGATCGACGACCAGCTCTACAAACGGTCCTTCTCCATGCCACTGCTCAGATGTCTTCGCCCGTCTGAAGCAGATTATGCTCTCCGGAAGTGCATGAGGGGATTTGCGGCAACCATCTGGGAAGCCGGTCCCTGTGTCACAAGGTGCTACGTCAAGGCTACTATTGGCCGACCATGCAGAAGGATGCAGACGACCTTGTCCGAGCTTGCGACCCATGCCAGAGGCACTCAAGCATTCAGAGGCTCCCCTGCCAGCCTGGTTCCTATATCCTCCGCTTGGCCCTTTGCCAAGTGGGGGATGGACATCCTCGGCCCGTTTCGCTCGCCATGGGACAACAGAAATTCCTATTTGTCGCCATCGATTACTTCACTAAATGGGTCGAGGCGAGGCAGTTGCACAAATAACCGAAGCACGGGCCAGGATTTCGTATGGAGGTCCATCATCTGCCTTCGGCCTCCCGCACACTATAATCACTGACAACGGCAGCAATTCGACAACCCGAAGTTCGCCAGTTCTGCGAGGAACACGGGATCGTCACCACCTTACCTCGGTCGGGCATCGCAAGCCAACGGAGCAGCCGAAGTAACCAACGGACTCTGCTTCAAGGGATCAAAGCTCGGCTCTCCAGGGCCCGAGGCAGGTGGGCAGACGAGTTGCACCATGTCCTGTGGGCCTACCGCACCACCCCAAGAGTACCCACAGGCGAAACCCCATTCCGGATGGCCTTTGGCACAGAGGCCGTTATCCCAGTGGAGATAGGCTCCCTTCTCTGCGGGTGGAAAGCTACTCGGAGGAAGCCAGCGATGAGCAGCTCCGTACCAACCTCGACCTGATAGAGGAGGTTAGAGAGAAAGCTCGGATCAGAGTGGCCGCCTATCAGCAAAGGGTGGCCCGCTACCACGCCTCCAGAGTCAAAGGGAAAGCTTTCTTGCCTGGCGACCTGTTCTCCGGAAAGCATCTGTCTCCAAACCGCTGGAGCAAGGAAAGCTGGCACCAAACTGGGAAGGCCCCTACCAAGTAGCGGAGATTGTTGGACCGGGGACCTACAAGCTGCAAGATCTAAGCGGAAATCCATCCCTCGAACGTGGAGTTCGGACAATCTCCGTAAGTATTATCAGTAGGGTATGCCCTTTATAGGCTCACCTTATTACACTTTTGTCGGCACATGTTCACAATTTACAATATGAATCAACACACATTATGTCGCCAAAAATTGTGAAAAGAAACAGGTGCTGCTTACCAATTCTCGGCACGACCGAGTTACCTGTTTAAACAGGAAATCTCCGAACCTCGACCGAGCAACAAATCTCCGAACCTCGGCAGGGCGAGTCTCCGAACCTTCTCCGAACCTAAGGAACCTCAAATCTCCGAACCTCGGCCGGGCCGAGCAACAAATCTCCGAACAGGGCCGAGCAACAAATCTCCGAACCTCGAGCAACAAATCTCCGAACCTCGGCAGGGCCGAGCAACCAAATCTCCGAACCTCGGCTGGGCCGAGCAACCAAATCTCCGAACCTTGGCTGGGCCGAGCAACTAATCTCCGAACCTCGGCAGGGCCGAGCAACAAAATCTCCGAACCTCGGCTGGGCTGAGCAACTAATCTCCAAACCTCGGCAGGGCCGAGCAACAAATCTCCGAACCTCGTCTAGGCCGAGCAACAAAATCTCCGAACCTCGGCAGGGCTGAGCAACAAAATCTCCGAACCTCGGCAGGGCCGAGCAACTAATCTCCGAACCTCGGCAGGGCCAAGCAACAAAATCTCCGAACCTCGGCAGGGCCGAGCAACAAAATCTTCGAAGGCCGAGCAACAAAATATCCGAACTGGGCCGAGCAACAAAATCTCCGAACCTCGGCAGGGCCGAGCAACAAAATCTCCGAACCTCGGCAGGGCCGAGCAACAAATCTCCGAACCTCGGCTGGGCCGAGCAACAAATCTCCGAACCTCGGCTGGGCCGAGCAACAATCACCGAACCTCGGCTAGGCCGAGCAACAAATCTCCGAACCTCGGCTGGGCCGAGCAATAAATCTCCGAACCTCGGCTGAGCCGAGCAATAAATCTCCGAACCTCGGCTGGGCCGAGCAATAATTCTTCAAACTAAAGTCCCGGCAAAAACCAAAGTACGTACATGAGCCCCGATTAAAGCCGAAGGACTTCCAAACAGTCCCCAGAACTTTGGCCAATTTGAAAAAAGCACACTGTGCGAAACCGTCAACGGACACAAAGAACGCGCCTCCGGCAAACCCCTAAAAGGTTCGGCAGGCCCTACATGACCGGCCACGAACCCCGAACAAAGTCGGAAATCCCCCCTTTGCTACTAAAATCTCTGGGCAATGCCGCTATAACCTATCAACCAAAACGCCTGTCTCAAACGAAGCCATGACTCGGCACGTAAACCAGTGGAGCCACCCAGGCTCCCCGACTATTCAAGCAGAAATGAATGGTTCTTCTTTGAACTAAACGACGATCTCGGAAGATAAGAGGTCGTCCAAAAAGGTCTTTTTCATTGATTATAAAAACAAATACAAAAAGAGAAAGGGAAAAAACAAAGAAGAAGAAAAAGTAAAAAGAGCCCTCACAAGGGCCTACTATCTTCCCCGGGAGTTGACAAGTCCTCCAAATGCCGGGACAGATTGGCGACCCGCTGGCGGAGGGATGCAATCTCTTCCTCCTGCCGATGTGCGACCCGGCGAAGGGCCTCGGTCTCCCTCATAGAGACGGCAAGATACTCCTCGACAACCTTCTCAAGCCTTCGTGGCTTGCGAAGGTTGACGCCAAGGCCTGGCCATCAACCACAATGGTGGGAGACTCCCCTCTGAACGCCTGGGACCGTTGATCACCACGCCTAGTCTGTCAGGTGACTGCTCTCCACCTTGAAAAGCCATGTTGAAAGTTGTTTAAAGACTGAACCGAAAGGATGGTAAGCACCAGCACCCCACTTGTCTATTTATACTCCTCAGGCAAGTATCTCGATCAGTCGGGCTATAAATACCGACCCGTGAGAATTCGCCGCGTGTCGCCACTTTAACTGGCGGCCACAGGACCCGAAGGGCCATGCCCCTTCCCGAGCAAGATCGGGAAATGTCAGCGAACTGTTCGGAACCCCTCTCCTTCTCTAGAAATGGGGTTCCTCCCGATCTGCCGGACCCTCGCAATAATGCCCTCAACACTTCCCCAAGCTCTCTTAAATCGGCCGCCCTTTGGAAAACGTGAAGAAGAAAGAGCGCCAGCACCTGACGATAATTCGTTCCCTCGGGAGTGGTCAAATCATAAATGGAGGGCATGACTGTACACGCCCGTTCTGCCTTGACACTCCTCACCGAACCTCACGGGGACCTAGTATCATGACTCACGGTGACGACTAAGTCATCTCTCCAAGCTCTAAATCTCCGAACCTTGGCAGGGCCAAGCAGCTAATCTCCGAACCTTGGCAGGGCCAAGCAGCTAATCTCTGAACCTCGGCGGGGCCGAGCAAAATCTTCGGACCTTGGCAAGGCCAAGCAACGTTCTCGAACCTCGCAGGGCCGGGCCACAAATATCGAACCCCAATAAGATCGAGTCATGAATCTTCGAGCTTCGGCCAGAACAAGGAACATGTTCTACCACCAAACAGTCTCTAAATCCCCGTCTAGATCCGGGCAGCTTACAAGCCCCGACTGACTCAGATGGCGCAGGATTCTCGTCCAAAAATGAACGGGATGTCCTTATGCCTCAGCCAACAACGACAACTCTTGGGCAAAAGAAACAGGAATTGGGAAAAAGAACAAAACTTCCTTTATTTCATTATCATCGAAGCCGATTACAACCGCCTGAGAGGCATTACAAGAGCATCAAAATGCATAAAATAAAGATGAGTACAAAACTCGGGCAACTGCTCCAAAGCAGACTGGGCGACTGTGATGCTCTGGCGTCCAGACCGACAAATCACACAAACCACGAAAAAGTCAGCTCGCCTGGACAGTTGACGAAGCTGACCTTCCATGCCCCTCGGACGAACTAAGAGGTCCAAAAGGGGCATGACCCATGGATGCTGATTCTGAGGACCCGGGCAAACCAACCAGCTCCCCTAGGGTGGGATGCTGGATCACAGACCGCTGCCCGACTGAGAGAACTCGGGGACCATCAGTCCCGAGTTGCTCCCATGTTCTCCTCCCCGTGGCAAGGATTCCCCTCAGAGAAGGGATGAGAATCCAGACCAACGGAGGAGGGAGGCTCCATGCGTGCTACGGGGGTGTCGATACACTTCCTGCCCAGTGCCCCCCGTAGCGAACCACAAAGGACACACGGGAAGTGCATATGTGCGCTCTCCGTGTGATCTCTGCGGCCTCCTGTGCGCTCTCCATATGATCTCCGGGGCTTATCCCCTGAGGGCGAGCCGCTCTCCAACGGCTCCTTCATCACCCCAACTATCCGGGGGAAAACGGCTTACGAAAAGAAAGCTCGGTCCTTCCACTCGAAGCACCAGAGAGATGGGCATTGTGGAAACTCTCACAGGGAAGGAAACTTTGGGGATGGCCTAACACGACCCCTCTTTCCCCTTTTTATAGGCAAAAACGAACCGGGAGCAGCTATCAAAGCAGGAAGCCCCGAGATTCAAAACACCTAACCCATGCCACCACGTGGCCTCCCAGGATGAAAGCAGCGCCCCATTGCGCGCCAAGCCCATCGCCTGAGCCATGACGCACGCAAAGATCTCCTTTGATCCCGGATCATGATTGTTAAACGCAGAAAATCGCCCGCCGATCCTACGGAACTGGCAGATCCGGAGATCGTCCTACGAAAATGACATCCTCCAATGGCGGGCAAACACTCGCGTCACACGCCGAAACAACCCGCGTGGGAAAAGATCAACTCAATAAAAGCCTCTCAGAAGGCGGTGGAACAGCTTTTTGCTGGTGTCAAAGCCGTATCATCCATTTCGGCAAAGAAAATCGACTCGCCTGAGAAAAGATAGAACGCTGACAATGCAATAAAGGGGGCGGATGCCGCGTTCCTCGGCAATGAACCCCCCAGTTGATTGCGTGTGAGGCCTAGGCATCACCTAATGCCCCCTTTTCTGGCCAAAACTATTTCTATGCTTCGAAACTAACCGAAGTATCGGCCCTAGCCGAGCTATTTCGTTCTTCGGCCCTAGTCGAACTACTTTGTCCCTCGGCCCTTAAAAGGCTATCTCATCCTTCGAGCTTGGTCGAATCACCGTGTCATTCGGCCTAAGCCGAGTTAAATCGTCTCTCAACTTCCTTCTGTACCGAGCTATGTTGCCGTCCGACCTTTCTCGTCGAGACAATCCCTATGCCTTGGCCTCTACAAGGATGTTCCTCCAAAATTTGAGACAAGAAATCATCCAGGGAAGACAAACAAATGAAAAACGACCAATCCATTTATTGATTTCAGTCGAACTACAGGACAAAAGAAAAAAAAGAACATATAGTCCCCCAAGGGTCAAGACTTGGGTCAATCCCAGCATCTCCTGCGGCCGCATCAGCAGGGGCATTGCTTGGCCCCCCCTTTTCGAAGGTGTCACGACGGGGTGCGTCGGTAGTCGCATCGGTTCCCAGGATAGCTTCGAGGTCGACGTCAGATATTTCTCCATACTCATCCTCCTCGGGGGTGTACACTTCATAATGTTTCGTCCAGGCACGACAGGTCCAGGTCAGGATAAGTCTGGGCAACCTTAGCCCGTGCCTCATCCTCGCCCAGCTGAAATGCGTCGGCACAGGCCGCCCTGCGTTCATCGGCGAATTCGGTGGATTTCTTGTACTCCTCCACCGCCGAAGAGGCCCGCACATTTGCCTCGGCTAATTGCTTCTCCAGTTCGGAGATCCTTCGGTGCCTCAAGGCCGCCTCCTCTCCGAACGCCGCTAACCGCCCCTGGAATTCCTGCCTCATCTTGTGCGTCTGCAGGCAAAAAGCCAAGTAAAGCGAAAATCGAAAGATCAAAATGAGTGAACTAGTAGCGCCATACCTGCTCCTCCCGCCGTGCTAGCTCACCCTCCAGCACGTGGACCCTGTTGAGAGCCCTAGACTTAGCCGACTGGTTCTGGCGAAGGCTCTCTTTTAGTTCGTCCACCCGGGCCTGGGTATCTCCAATTTCCTGACGAGCAAAGTCGACCTCATCAGATAGTCGGGCAGCTCGTTCATCCGACCACTTTAGCCGATCCTGTGTATCGGCAAGCTCCTTGCTTAGGCGGGTGAGGTGGTCCTGCTGCCGCCGGCATTTGCGCTCTTCCTCTCGAGTCTTTTGCTCCAACTGGCCTTATCTTCAGCGTGGCTAGCTTTCAGCTGGTCCCACCTCTTATCAAAGAATAGTTGCATGGACTTAACCTTGCCCTCATGCTCCACCCTGGCCTGAGAAAGCTCCAGACTAGCCTTCTCGGATTGCTCGCGGAAGCCTTGGAGCTCACCAATTTGTATGGTGAGTTGAGAGGCTCTTTCCCTCTCAAGCGAGGGTCCTGTTGGTCTCCCCAAGCTCCCGCTGGAGCTCACCAACCTGTGCAGCGAGTCGAGGGGCTCTCCCTCTCAGCTGCAAGAATTCTCGAGCCTCCCCGAGCTCCCTTTGCAGGACCACCAGGGCTCGAGAGAGTTTGTCGGTCGAATCCGCCCTCTCCTTGAAAGTGATCAGCCTCGTAGCGGGCCCGAGCCCAAGCTCCAACAGCCAGATGCAAGCGCCATTTCAGTGCCCTCATGATCAGGGCGCTCTGCGAAAAAAAGGATGACACGCATAAAAGGCAGTCGAACTAACTGACTAAAGACCCGACTTCGGTGCGACAACTTACCCGAGACGCGTAGTCTGTGGCGATCCTTGTGAGGGCAAGGTCGTCGATTTCGGGGAGAAGAAAAGCCTCATTTGGTACCCCAGCACGACGGAAGGCCATCTCGACAAGGTCTTCCAGATGACCCCCTCCTATTGAAGAACTCTCCTCTCCTTGGAACGCGGACCGCATCAGAGCGGAGAACCTGGCGCTCACTTCCGGGTCGCATGAGTGGAAGTCTGCTCCCAGGGAGCCATCCAGAACCCGCGACCCATGAACTTCCCGATAGTCCAGCTTCCGCCGCCAGGGCCCTCGCTTGAGAAGCCTTGGACGTTTCGGCTCCAGCAAGGAGAGCCCCCGAAGCACCTCCTTCGCTCGCCGGCTCCCCTCCTTCTCCTCTTCTTCTTCCTCTTCTTCTCCTTCTGCTTCCATCTCCTCAGAGATCCCCCTATCCACAACAAGCCCTTCAGGAACTCTGCTCCCCCCGGAGCCTCCTGTTCCTCGGCGGAAGGCCCTTCACCAGAAAGCCCCCGCGGACTTCGGTCGTCGGTTCGGCAGGTTCGGCCATCTCCTCGTCGCCCGCTGGCTCTCCTACCGACGACCCAGGCCGACCTCAGCAGCCGCAACCTCTTCCCCTACCTCGATGGAAGCGGAGGTCGCTCCCACCTCCTCCTGTAACCTCGCCGAGCCACTGGCCTCAATGAGGGAGACCGACCGCCTCATCTGCAGGAGCCCCCAGGCCAACCGGCGTTTCCCTTCGCCATCATCGGACAAAACGACGATGGGGGGGAGGAAACCTCAGCAGCCTCCTCCGAAACCCCCGCGACTTCCCGGTCTTCGCCCCTGGACAGACCTCCTCCGCCGCCGAAAGATCATGCACCGCCAGAACTTCGGTAGCTTCGGCCTGGCGACAAGGAGCGCCGACTATCACCGTCTCCCCGATCCCCTAGAGGGAGCCGGAGGGGCGAAGCCTCTTCTCGGACCGATGCTTGCTACTGGAGCTAGATCTCCTGCGGCGCTTTCCCAGCTCCTCCCTCATCTGGTCTGCAAGTGCGACCTTTCGGCTGTAGGAGCAATACGATTCGCCTATTAATTCACACGAAATCAAAGATGAAGCCACACTAAATTATCAACCACGGGTAAAACTCACCGCGAGGATCGATGGGGCTCAGTCCGGCCGCAAAGAGAGCGTCCTCGATAAGAGAACGCTTGCTGGGAGCGCCTGACTGCCGCGTAGCACAACCAAATCCCTCTTCTCGAATCAGTTAATTCCGGGTGCGCTTCCGGATCCTTCACGTACTGCCCCACACCCGAGGGGAATCCAAACCGATGTTCCCCCGACTATGAAGAACCGCGACTTCCACTCCTTTATCGACGATGGGTTGTCCGATATCATCTTGAAGGATCTTCGGGGACCGATGTAAGGCCATTCTGAGGCCCTCCCACAGACTAGATTGAAACACACCCTGAATAGTGAAAGGGTCGCGGTCACCCCGAGATGCTTGCACAACGAGATAAACCCGATGAGGTTGCGCCAACTGTTGGGGGCCACCATGGTGAAGCATATATTGTAGAACTTCATCACCTCCCGCACCAACGGATGAAGAGGGAACCGGAGACCTGCCCTCAAGCTTTCCTCATAACAGAACGCCCCATCCCCTAATCCGGATGTCACCCTATCCTCAGCCGCCGGGAGCAACAAGACGACGTCCGGGGGATTCTATACAAGCGGCGCATCCGTTCCAAATCCGCCAAGGTCACCTCCGAAGCTTGGTCGCTTGGGCTCACCATTTCTTCAATTGCGAGAGATGCTGAGCAAGATTGCAGCGAAAACAGGAAGACGAGTTCTTCAAAGGAGAACGAAAGGGGCACTATAAATAAGGGTAGCGCACCGCGACTCCATTTTTCCAATCGAAACCGCCTTAGGGTAAGGATGAGATGTCCCAACCTAGGCGTCCGGAACTGCCGCTGCGGGCGCCGTGAAAATCAAGATTTCCACGTGGCGATTCCCCAGCCGTTACCTTCGCTCCTAAGGAATGACGGATCCACCTCGGAAAGGCAAGATGGCCCCACGGCATTAATTTGGGCATCATTGCGCGGGTAATCAAATACGCATCCCCAAATGCAGATCGCGCCACCTAAGCCTATACTTCCTACGCCCGAACTACGCTTCGAACTAGGGAGTGGGGGCATGTGTTGAGGGGTAGAATCGTCATTGCATTGATAATCGTGCGAAGGGGCTAGGATCAGCCACATCCCTCCACCCACTACGATATGCACCCGAGGAACAAGCTAAACTAATATGGTCCGTCAGACCATGCGACCTCTGACTCGTTCCTTTTCGGGTTTCCATAGCCTGACCTTTCCGAACTACTCATAACTCAACCTTCCCCGAGCTAGCTGTGGCTTGGCCTCTTCGAGCGTCCTGTAGCTCGTTTTCCCCGAGCCTCCCATGGTTCGGCTTTCCCCGAGTTTCCATAGCTTGGCTTCCCCGAGCCTCCCATGGTTCGGCTTTCCCCAAGCTTCCCATAGCTCGGCTTTCTCCGGGCTTCCATAGCTCGGTTTCCCCGAGCCTCCCATGGTTCGGCCTTCCCCGAGCTTCCCATAGTTCGGCTTCCTCCGGGCTCCCATAGCTCGGCTTCCCCGAGCCTCCCATGGATCGGCTTTCCCCGAGCTTCCCACAGCTTGTTTTCCCCGAACTACCTATAGCTCTACCTCCCTGAGCGATCCATGATCCGATACTCACCTCCGCGGAACCTGACGCGGGAGAGCCTAGACCTATCGTAACAGAATCCCAGGCAAAGAATTATGTTGAAGAGTGGTCTAGGACCTAATATAGCTACCTGGGACCTATGCATCTATCAGATCTCAGGCCATCAAGGATGCTCTCCTAGCCGTCGATCCCTTAACAAACAAGATACGGATCCCACCGGCCCCACAACGGCCTGATTCGATTCATCCTCATATCCTAACAATCTTCGAACCTTCCAGAAGGCGCTCAAGATCCAGGTGATTGCCTATAAATACGACACCCCCAAATTCTCTCAGGTATGCGCTCACTGCCCTGGCTCACTCTGACTCTCTCACTCTCCCCCACTGCTCGTCGGCGCTCCCCTAGAGCTCCCGATCGGCCACCTCTGGAGAGATTCCTCGGAGAGATCCCTCTTTCCATTTTCTGTTGATCTCCGATCCCCGCTGACTTGAGCGTTGGAGGGCCTTCCGTGGAGGGCCACCCCCAATGCCTCTCGTGCGAGGACTTCTGTGCAGGTTCACCCAGAAGAAAGTCTAGACCAGAAGATCGATCGCAACCGAGTCGAAGAACAAATCTCAGCGGTAATAAAAATAAAAACAAAAAGATTAGAAGATGCCATGCATGATTTGTCACTGTCCCATGGTAGCAAGCCTAAGAGAGAACGGAAGTCGAAGTTTTCAACAAGAAGCACTTTAGCAGACACTGGTTGCGAGATTTCAGTGGCAGGTACGTTTGTTGAAAATTACAAATATTCGATGGGATCTTGGTACGGTCAGGATAAGAGTCGATGCTGAGGGGAGTACTGCTGAAGCCGTCATTAATTTATTTCAGCATGTATCAGAGGAGATGGATCGGTGAGAAGCTACTCGATCGGCGAGGAGTTTATTACATGCATAAAGTCGTCGTTAGCAAGGATCAAACAATGAGGAAGAGTACGTATTAGTAACTCATAATGTGGCCTATTATTTACTTAGGTTATTGTACTAATTATTATTTATTCCATTGTTATCCTAACTATTTGTCTGACCTTGGATAGGCTCTTTATCTTTTAGCGGGATGGTCTGAGTAAAAGTTAGCTTTGGAGTTCCTATTGACTTAGAAAAATTTTATCTTAATTACGCAAGCGCTCAGATCATTGGCAACAAATGTGTAAGCCCAGAGTTTTAATAAGATTTGAATAATATGAGAGAGAGGAATGAAAGAATTTTTTTAGTTTAATTAATAGTATTAAAAATTAATATAATAATTTTACTTATAACTTTTATTTTTACTAAAAAAATATAATTTAGGGACAAAAAAATCTGTTGCTAAAATTATGAATTCAGTCGCTAATCTAAGTTAGCCACAAAATTGCGACAATATAATCCATCTCAGAAATGCTTCTCGTAAGACATCTAGCAACGAAAGTAATGGTCGCTAATTTAGCAACAGAATTAGCGAGGCAAAAGCTATAGTTAGCAAGAGATTTGTGCCAAAATCATTCGCTACTTAGCGAGGGATTTGCGACAAAAAACTGTCGCTAAATTTTCTGACAATGAATTTTTCATAGCTAATTATTATGAGCATTTAGTGACCAACATTATTCCATTGATAATCTTTTTTAATATATGATATTTTTAATTTAATTTATTTTTGTAATTTCAAAATTCAATTGAATGAAATGCAAATATTAATTTTTTAAATTTACTTCAAAACATGATGAATATTCAATACTCAAAATATGATTTTACATGCTATCAGAATAAGGTGAATCTCTGTGGAGCTGAAGCTGAAATATGGTCAGAACGAGTCATCTCTGCTATCAGTTGTCGCATCTCAGCACGCATCTCATCCAAGCTTGAGTTAAAGTTCTTCGCGTATCTCTTCTCACATCTGCCACTTCTATGACTCCAGCATAATCTGAACCTCCTACTGTATTTTTTGTATAATAGTAGCACACAACTACTCTGCACTAATATCTCGTGAGGTGGCAATGAAATGAAAAGAGGAGGTATCAGTGTAGAAATATGGTGCCTTGATGCCCATCCCGTATTCACGCTATTTTTTTGGTCATCAGCCGCTTCTAACAATAACTGCCTCAAATCTTGCTCATATGGCTCATTGGATCCCTCAACTGGCTAAGAAGTAGTCTTTTTAAGAGCCTGAACTCGATCCTACAATATAAATTTTGATAAGAAAAAATATAAATTGCATGAGATTAATCGAAAAAGCGAACAAACAAAATTTTAAATATGGAGAATTATTCAGTTTGGTAAATACTTATTGCAATAGCCTTAGACCATTAGTCCATATACTCAATTACTGAGGTAGTTTTTTAGTGTGTAGACTCAAAAAGTTCTATAGAATTTGGTTCACGTCCTAACTCTTTTGCCTGATCATAGAAAAAATTTGGCATCACTACCAATAGCGACGAAAATTTATCGTCGCTAATGTTAGCAACGGAAAATTTTCATTGTTAATTTGACGCTAAAATGTTTTGTTAGCAATGAAAACTGTCCGTCACTAATATTAGCAACGGCAAATTTTCATCGCTGTTGTTAGCAATGAAATTTTTTCGTCGCTAATTTGACGCTAAAATTTTTTGTTAGTGACAAAAATTGTACGTCGCTAAAATAATAATTTTTTATTATTTTCACTCGCTGATCCATCGCTGATTCGAAGCTATTTGCTATGAATGTAGATTCGTCGTTAATTTTCATTGTTATTATGTTCTTCTCTTGTAGTGTTTTATGCTAGTGAGATAATCTATAAATAACATATGCTTGGTACAAAATTTTAAAATTACTAAGGAATTTATAAGAAAAATTCTCTTTCTGATATAATTTTTATTTTTTAAAATATCTTATCAGCACCCAAGGAGTTATCTCTTAGTAAATCTTTAAGGGACCGAACTTTCCTTAGAAATTTCTTGCTAAAAAATATTTAAATAATCACTCACTGATCCTTATAGATTACCAAGGGATTTTTAAGAAAATTTTCAAGAAAAAATATCCCTAGCAAATCCCTTAGAGATTCCTTTCTGAAACTAGATTTTGAATATAATTTAAAATCCTTTAAAAATCTCTTTTAATCCCTTGGTAATTTTCTAAGGGACATATCCCTTGGTGATGTTCCTTGATGAAAGGCTGATTTCTGGTAGTGGAATGGTGTATGGTTCGAGTTTAAAGAGTGGTGTTTAGCTTTAGATAAATGGTCCTTTCAACATGCTAGAGATAGGGATGAAGAATTATATTAAAGGATTGGGACCAACTTCAAAGCGTAATAGGAAATAACTCAATTCAAATTGATGCATTTATTAATTGACTCAAAATTTTCAACATAAATCCGATCCATGCATGTATTACACGGATTACATGACACAATCCGTGTAACACGTTTAACTTAGATAACCTGTTACCTATATAACTCATATAACCTATGTAACCCGCCTTGTATAAAATTCATATAACACATAATAAAATATTTAATATTAATTTATTTATAAAGTAATTATATATTAAAAGTTATAATTAGAGTATAAAAAAATTTATTAAAAAAGAAAAAAAAAATAAGCATAAAACCTTGCATAAACATATAATCATCATTATAAAATAATAATTAATTAAAAAATAATATTAACTAAAATAAATAGGTTTGACATATCATATCTGGATTGGTGGATCAGATTACACGAATTGATCTGTTTAATAATAAGGTCAATTACAGATCAATTTTGGATTAGTAAGTCAACCTGCAATCCAACTTATTTATTAATCGTGTCTAGTGAGTTAACTTGTTTATGTTTAAAGTTTAATCCGAACCAGCTAACTTTGTTTCGGATTCGAGTCGTATTCATAGTTTTTATCCAAAACTACAAGAGTTCTCTGATTTTTAGAGTTTTTTTTTATATATATAGGTGGTACGTACGTGAAGAATATTTAAAACCTTACAAAACCTGTTCACCTAGCATCAGCTTCAACAAGTAGACATGTTTCAACAGGATGATTATTATTCCAAAAGGTGGCTGAAGTGATAGTGCTACCCCAATTTGTAAGTAGGTCAACTACTTAATTGGCTTCATGAAGAACATGTTGAAAATGAAAGTTGTGCACAGTAACAATCTGAGATTTAATATTCTCTATAACTTAGGATCGATGTAGAGACCCAGAATTATTATATATTGATCCAAGATATAACCATTGCAGAATCACCTTTAAAAATGATATCAATTAGTAACTTTCAGATCAGGCTTGTAATGACCCGGGCCTACGGGCCCGTTTCGTTACAAGAAAGCAAGATGAACAAGGTCCACACCAACTTGGATCACCACAACCCAAAAAGGATCCAATTGGTGCCTTGTCCTTCTTGCTTTACAATATATAAACCACTTAACCAACTCCTAATTTTCGATGTGGGACTATTGAGAGGGTTATCACAATCTACCCCGCTTACAAAGGTGACGTCCTCGTCGCCAGGGTCAATTGATCACAATCACCAGACAGGCATGATTCTAGAGGTGGCCCCCGCAGGTTCAAGAGGTGGCTCCCATCAATGTAGCACTTTGCCTTGTGGCCTCCACAGGTTCTTGATCACAATCACCAGACAGGCATGATTCTAGAGGTAGCTCCCGCAGGTTCAAGAGGTGGCTCCCATCATCAATGTAGCACTTTGCCTTGTGGCCTTCACAGGTTCAAGAGGTGGCTCCCGATGTAGCACTTTGCCCTGGGTGGCACTTAGCTCCTGCACTTTCGACTGGTGCGTGGTTTTGATACCATATTGTAATGACCCGGGCCCACGGGCCCGTTTCGTTAGAAGAAAGCAAGACGGACAAGGTCCACACCAACTTGGGCCACCACAGCCCAAAAAGGAATCCAATTGGTGCCTTGTCCTTCTTGCTTTAATATATAAACTACTTAACCAACTCTTAATTTTCTGATGTGGGACTATTGAGAGGGTTATCACAAGGCTCCTCTGCAATGCACCGAAGTTTATACTTCAACCTGTACCAATTAAGCTACTGTAATCTCAATGAACGGGATGTAGCTGCTAGACCAATGAATCTCAGATGACAAATCCTGCACCAACTGAATTTAGATGAACAAACTATCATTAAAATTATAATTTTGATGCGCCCAGATGCATGCGTTGTTAGAAAGATATATATTTTGTGAGGCATTCTTCAACCAAAAGCCAACAATCTCACTCCAGCTTTTGTATATTTTATTTATTAATAAATTGGTTAATTCCCTCAACTCTATTCTTCTCGCAATTCGATTCTATATTATTATTGATGCCTGTTCAAGATAATTATGAGCTTATTTTGCAAGTGACTACATTATCCTACCATTAGACAGAGAGTAGATTTTTTTTTTTTTTTTTCAGCAAACCTCTCAAACGATTGCTGATACTCTGCTTATGGAAAGGAAGGAAAAAGAAAAAAGAAAGAAACAAGCAGCGACTTGTCAATAAGAACAGCTAAGTTTGGAGCTCAAAACGATCCATTAACAAACAACAAAAAAAAGATTGGTATTTGAATGATATTTAATTTTTAGTTTAATTTAATCTTTTAATTTTTTTAGCAAGTATAAATATAGTAAATAAATATTAAATTTATTAATATGCTAAATAAAAAAATTGTATTATTAATTTTATATTTTTTACTAAAAATTTATACATGTCATTAGGGATGGAGCGGATGAAATGGGGTAGACGGGATGGGAATGAGAATTTATCATTATCTATGAGATAAAAAATTTCATTTATGAAGATAGAGAGTAAGAATGTAAATTATTTTTTAATTAAAGATAGAAATAAATTAAGATTCCTAGCCCTGCCCCACTCCACCCCTGGAAAAGAGCCTGCGGAGAAGGACGAATATTCAAAGCTCCTCTAAGCCTGGCCATGGGGAGCAAACCAACCCTCGATGATTAAAGCCCCAAGAGAGAACGTCAACCGGGCCATCCCATCAAAGCCCACTAATAGACAGTGCACGGACTCTTGAGCAGGCCCCAGCCTATAATCACATTTGGAGGATGTAAATATGTGAAGAATTGAAAAAGTCTTTCGCATCACTTTCGGTGCAGAAATGCGCATCAAAATGTGGCATTGGCCATGCGCCCATACGCACGCACGTGCGAGGCCCATTGGGCCATGGCACGCGCATCTGCATATATGCGCGGCCAATGCCGCGCCCCGGTGCGTTGGGCCGTGGCACGCGCATCCGCATGACGCGCGACCAATGCCGCACCCCGGTGCACAACTTAGTGCACCAGGGGCGGTACACTAAGTCGTTCCCGTGAAGAATTAATGTCTTCCAGTTTTATCTTTTTTTCAATCAAGAGAGAACCAAAGTAATTTCTAAGATCATAGGCTTTGGATGGAGGGAGAGATGGGTGGTTATCACCCAAGGTGGGGATTTATCCTACCAAGTTCTCCAAAATTGGGATGATTTGATCCTGGCTAATTAATAATGAAATGGAATTATATCCTATGGAATAAGGAGAACCTCTTTCAATTAAATAATCTCAAAAAACCAATATAATCACTTGTTTCTATGCGTATTCCTCCAATCAAAAATCAATAGGTAGGAGTTTATTTTATAGAAGAGAAGGCCTTCCAATCTACAATGGAAGGAGATAATATGAAACGTTGTAATATATGAAACGTTATAATATATAACCTCTCATGCAAGTGTAGAATAAATTGAAAAAACTTACATTAGTGAACTAATTCAACTTTGTCAAACTTAACTAAAGAACAATGTTACATTGATTATCTAATTTTGCTTATGTTAAAGTTTGTCTTAAGCTTAATTAACAAGTACAAAATATACATGTTTCTATATATGTAAAGAATGTGAGACCTAATTAATTAGTGCTAGATATTATGAATGTTTTTATATATGAGAAAAATACAAACCCTAGTCCATGTACGATGCTATAATTTTTTTTTCTCCTATTTAAGCATATATAGCTCTAATCTTAGAGCAACGTAAAGTATTATTGAAAAAGTCCATGAGAGGGCTTAATTAGTTAATTGAGCGTAAATGGGTCCAGAGTTTAATGGAAATAGTCTCTGCTGAGTAAATTATTATTGTAATATTTAATTATTTTTTTCATCAAATTGTTATTATCTTTGCCAGATGGATATATATCGGATCCAATCAAATCATGTAAATTTCTTATGTACTATTTTTTTCTCGTTGTTCTTTCTTTTTTTTTGTTGCTTACGACAGTGTTTTAAAAATCGAACCGGATCGATCGGTCTAATCGAGACCCGGTCATCAGTCTGGTCTAGTTTTATTATTAAAGTATAACCCGGTAAAAACTAAAAAATTTCATTGAATCGACCGAGTTTCAATCGGTCCAATCTAGTTTTTAAATTTTTTAAATTTTTTATTTGATATTTATATTTTATTATTTTATATTATTAAATTAAAATTTAATTATAATATTATCTGGTTCGATCAAATCGGTTCATCCGATCGAACCGATTGACCCGCGATCTAAATGTTTAGCTGATTTATTGTTCGATCCGATTTTCAAAACATTGGCTTGCAACCACAAATTATGTAGCAATCATTACGTTACTAGATTATTTGGACCAAACCACAACCTAGCTCCCTATTTCCCCCCTCCAACTTTAATTTGCTTGCGATCCAAACAACCTCCTTTGTCATTAATTTGTTATGTATGTCGTGTCATGATTCATTGCCCATCGATCAGTAGTAGCCTAGCTAGCTTCCCCATTATCCCAGACTTTTTAGCATTTCCCCTTGATCCATGTCCAACTTATATTCTGGGTTCTGATGATCCAAGTCCATGGACAGGGACCTTCCATCTGACCATTATATCCATCTCTCTCTCTCTCTCTCATTATTTGGAAATGAAATGATGTGCCAGGCACACGTGCACATGCCTCAAGAGTACACTATTATTAAGCGGTGACCATTTATTTTGCAGGCACGTACGTTGCTCTCACCAATCAAATCGCCGGGCGTTACATTCAGTTAGTTCACAAGTCCATTCCGTGGCACGTGGGAGTGGGAACCATCATGGGCCGGTGGATTTAGCCCTTCGAGGTTGACCAGGTTGTATTCCCACTCTGGGATAACCACACCTTATAAATAATTTTTTTTATTCTGAAGAGGAGAATAAATATTGAAAGCGTACGTGAAAACGAGCGTAGTAGAATTTGCCGTGGAGAGGATTCAATGAGGAGACAAAGGCGACGAAAACGCCAAAGAATTAATCACTGCATGCTTCGCCGTGTAAGGTTTCTCTCTCAATCCTCCACCACCTTTGAGGCTTGGGCTTATTGGCCGTGATTCGACAAAGACGTTGGTGGGATCCCCCATATATATATATATAGAGTACTGGATTTCATCTAGATAGAACTCACAGCATTGAGCTTGTCAACCTTTCGATCAGGGCTGATGTGCAGGGTAATTGGCATCTCTTGTGCTGACGTGGCAGGCTCCAATTGGAGGTCAACGTCAGGGTGGGACCCTTGAAGCTTATGGCAACGATTGATGGCTAGTTTGGAGTTGGAATCCATGGAGCCTTCCTAGCTACCGTGGATGTAGAATTCAATCTCTGTCAGCTGGAGCTTAAATAGACTGATTTAAAAGCTCTGAAAAGAGAATATATAATGATGCATACATGCAATGAACATGTTCTGTACATGAATATGGATATAAAAATCTTTGACTTGCAAATTTTGCAGCTGTCTTCAACTAGATGGTCCTAGAATCAAAAGGAATGCTTCTTAAGTGTTACCTTGGAATACCACTTCAAAGATGGATATTATATATGTTGGAAAAATTAAGTATGCTAGTGTTGGCATGCTTTCACATGCTTTTGAACTTCATGGTAGGTTTTTTCCACAGCTCATTTGAAAAGGTGGAAAAGTGAAAGGAAAAAGGACGAAGAAGACTAAGTACGAGAAGAAAATTTCAAAGATTTACAACCTTTTTTGAGTTCGGCATAACCAATGGTGGGGCCTGCTTCGTTGGATTAATTAGCATTCTTCCCTTTCCAACAACTCATGGTCTTTGATTTGATCATCACATATATGTATATATATTCAGAGGACTAAGTAGGTACATATATAATCAATAAAGAGAGAGAGATGAATTGATGTCTCGATTTCACTATATATATATATATATATATATATATATATTAATCAGAGGATTAAGTAGGTACGTATAGAATCAATTAATAAAGAGTTAATGAATGTATCGGTTTCATTAAAAATGTTTTTTTTTAATCTATTATGTACAGTAGGTTTTTATGGTGATATCAATGGCATGGTATAATTTCCAACTGCATTCTTCTAATGGTGGATAAGTTCTAGGTAGAGATAAAGAACCAAAATGGCATGTCTTTAATTAGCACAGTATTATTCTCTACCTAATGATCAACTCTATTCCTACCATTTATTCCATGCTAAAAGTTAGAGATGTGAGTTATATACGACACCCCAGTAAAATAATTTCGCTAAAGTAATCCCTATATATATATATACTATGATCTCTCCCATTCTATATATTTATGTTCTTGTACACAACCACTCATATATAAGAAATCTAAGCCACAATCTACTGAGAATAAAGCAACATAATGGCCAGCTGTCTACATTCAAGATATTAACAAATTACTGCAAGAATTTGCCCGTAACTAATTTTTTAAACTAATAACATGATGATTGATGACGCCAAGTCACCTTCTTCAAGTGTCAGGAAAGATGAACGTCCTTCTCTCCGGACCCCTATAAGAAAAAGTCCCCGAATATCGAATGCTCCGGTGGAAACCCTCCGATGCTCAAGTTAGTCACTTGGGATCAGATGAGAACTGTTCAGCCGAAGGAAGCTGAAAACAGTTAGGGTTTTAGCTAGTAGGAAGAAAACTAGAAAACCAGAGTTCAGGATCCTACTCACAGCGCGGGCACGTGCTTTTATGCATGTTCGAATATCCCATCTTTCTGTTCCGAAAGATTGCTGTCGTACTGTTATCGTCCGCACCGGAGGCATCCTGCGTTACTTGTCAATATGGCTTTACAGGTGTCTAGCAGCCACAGTTGCATTTGATGCACACCGTTGCTTGACATGACCGCGCACAGTTGCAAGTGGTAGTGAATCGTACTCCGTAACGGGCATGGTCATGCATAGTGATACATGCAATGCACCATACACCGTTATGAGGTATGGCCGCAAGCAGCCACGGGCGCACGGCGGGTCACGTGGGTGCGCCAGGTGGCCCGAAGTTATCATTTGGTTCAAAGGCCGGTTCACGTACTGAACGTTGCCCCCGCACCCTGAGACCGGAGGGGGTCTCAGGGGTGAGATGACGTTTGTGCATCCCGAGACCGGAGGGGGGTCTCGAGGTTGAGATGCAGTGGTCTCATCCCAAGATAGAAGGAGGTCTCGAAGGTGAGATGATGCTTGTGTACCCCAAGACCGGAGGGGGTCTCGGGGTTGAGATACAGTGACCTCACCCCGAGATCGGAGGGGGTCTCAGGGGTGAGATGATATTTGTGCACCCCGAGACCGAAGGGGGATCTCGGGTTGAGATGCAGTAGCCTCACCCTGAGATCAGAGGAGGTCTCGGGGATGAGATGATGCTTGTGCACCCGAGACCGAAGGGGGTCTCGGGGTTGAGATGCAGTGACCTCACCCGAGACCGAAGGGGATCTCGGGGGTGAGATGATGCTTGTGCACCCCGAGACCGGAGGGGGTCTCGGGATTGAGATGCAGTGACCTCACCCCAAGACCGAAAGGGGTCTCGGGGGTGAGATGATGCTTGTGCAGTCCAAGACCGGAGAAGGTCTCGGGGTTGAGATGCAGTGACCTCACCCCGAGACCGGAGGAGGTCTCGGGGTTGAGATGCAATGACCTCAACCCGAGACCGGAGGGGGTCTCAGGGGTGAGATGATGCTTGTGCACTCCGAGACCGAAGGGGGTCTCGGGGTTGAGATGCAGTGACCTCACCCCGAGATCGAAGGAGGTCTCGGAGGTGAGATGCAATGACCTCAACCCGAGACCAGAGGGGGTCTCAGGGGTGAGATGATGCTTGTGCACCCCGAGATCGGAGGGGGTCTCGGGGTTGAGATGCAGCTTGTGCATCTCGAGATCGGAGGGGTCTCGGGGTTGAGATGCAGTGACCTCACCCAAGATCGGAGGGGGTCTCGGGGGTAAGATGATGCTTGTGCACCCCGAGACCGGAGGGGGGTCTCGGGGTTGAGATGCAGCTTGTGCACCCCAAGACCGGAGGGGGTCTCGGGGTTGAGATGCAGTGACCTCACTCCGAGACTGGAGGGGGTCTCGGGGGTGAGATGATGCTTGTGCATCCTGAGACCGGAGGGGGGTCTCGGGATTGAGATGTTTGGGATCTTACCGGATGTTCGGCAGAGCTAAGGATTGAATGACTCCGTGGAGACGGAGTCCTCCAGACGAACGCTTGGCGAAACCAACACTGATATCGGATAAGGAGGAGGTTCCGGGGTTAGGGAGGACCTCCGTTAGCTGCTATTACCATTTATTCTAACGGTGCTGGATCAGCGACATCAATGATGACATCTAATTGATTTATATACATTTTCATTTGCTTCTCTAGTTTTCATCAAAAACAATAATTAAAAACATATACATTTTACGGCTCTTGCATATATATATATATATATATATATATATATCTCCCTTCCATGGCAATGCATGCAGGGATCAATGCTAGCAGCATATAGTCCATAGTCCATACCCTTATCCTCATGATATGAACAGGTCGACAGTCACGGGAGGGAAGTTGGGCCAGCTCTCATTTAAAAACCAGCGAGATTGAAAGGTTTAGACGTGAGACCAACCAAATGGCTAAAGCCAAGGGGCAAACAAATGCCATAAAGGAAATAGAAAGTAGATGGAAAGGTTCCCATCACCACTCTCAAGTGGGTCGTTTATTCCATGTGCGATCATGTGGTGGTTTGCCTCCTCGGCCCCACCCCCACTTCTCCAGCCCCCCTCCCTCTCACAAGCCTTGATTCCTAAGTCTCTCCCACCCCTTTCTTTATCACCACCCCATTCCCTCCTCTCTCTCTCTCTCTCTCTCCCCCCACATCCAATCTATAGCCTAAGTTTTATCTTTCTTACTTAGATTATAGCGTTTTCTAAAACTCTTATATCTTATTTCCTCTCTCTCTCTCTCTCTTTTCCTTCTCTCTCTCTCTTTGTCAACCATCTTTCATTCATAGGACAAAGGATTTCCATGTTGACGCGTGTGTTAGAGAACTATTTCTCCTCCTTTTGTCTCTGAGATCAAGGAGGTCCCTCTTGTGTCAGAAGAAAAGATCTTTGCCGTACCTCAAAAGAGACCCCCTCCCCCCAAGTTCGTTTGCCCTCAACCTTCTTTGTAACCACCTTCCACCCTCAGACCCATCTCTCTCTCCTTCTCCTCTCCATCCTCCGATCCATGGAAACGGATGCCTCAAACCCTAACCCTAACCACACTAACCCCTCAAACTCCAAGCCCATGTCGGCCTTGCACTTCCTAAGAGCTCTAGCTCACATAAAGAGGACGACCCCCAAGTCCTCACTCCTTCGCGGTCGCCGGATAAGGCACGCCGCCTATGCTTCGATGGCCTACACGGCCGGCCCCGGCCGGCTATGGAGTCGCGCTTTGCTCCGCAAGCTCCGGAGGCGATCCAGGCTCCGGCATTCGAGCAGCCAAAGAACTAGGATCGTTATCGCCCCCAAGAGGCTTAAGGTCGTGAGACCGAGGACTGGGGAGCCAAGCAGGGCCGAGGCCCTCCGGAGGCTGGTCCCGGCGGCGGCGGCATGGATTACTGCAACCTGCTCGATGAGACCGCGAACTACATCCAGTGCCTCAGCTCGCAGGTGCAAGTCATGCAGAAAGTCGCGGATTCGATCTTTTTTTAGGCTCCGTAACCATGGAGACAACACACGATCGAGATAGAAGAGGAGGAGGAGGTGGAGGAAGAGAGGATGAAATTAAGAGCTGTGAAAGATGAGAAGGAGCTAGCAGGCGAGGTGGCTGGTTGTAAGTCTCCGTGACCAGAGAGAGGGCATCTTATTTCAATAAAGCATGTGTTTATTGATATTTCATAAGTATAATATATATATATATCTTGGTTGTAAATTGGATTGGAGTTGTGGGGATTGTTAATGTGTTCATGTACTTTAAAGGTTTGTACATAGATACAAGAACATTGTTCAAGGTATTAACAGTTCGGTTTATTCTGGAGTACTGTGAAACTGGTTGCACCAAACTTGTTCTCTTCTTATATTTAATTACCACTCGATCTTCTAATGGCACTGAGTCCAAAGTATTGCAGGTAGGAAGAGGGGAGGAAGAAGAAGGGAAATATTCACCATGGTGAGTATTATTATTATTATTATTATTATTTTTGTTTTTTGTGGAGATTGTGGTGAGTATTAATCCAAGGGAGGTGGGTTGGTGGGTTCCACGTCCTGGCTGGTGAGAGATGGTTGTTTCGTGCTAGCAAAGGATTGGACCGTGTGGGGAAAGAAACCAAAAGAAATTCCCACGCCATGAGGGGGATCACCTTTCAGGGTTTTCGGCCCGTTTCTGCTTTCATTCCACCCACCAAGTTATTCTTCCTCTTTTTGGGTGGGACTTGCCCTAGAGATCTGAGTGTNTATTTTACTTGGCACTGCCAAGGTACGGAAATCGCTCGGCCCGGCCGAGAATTTAAAAGATTATATTTTATTTGGCGCTGCCAAGGTATGAAGATCGTTACTCGGTTGTAGCCGAGCCTTCAAGATTATATTTTACTTGGCGCTGCCAAGGTACGGAGATCGTTACTCGATTGTAGCCGAGTCTTCAAGATTATATTTTACTTGGCGCTGCCAAGGTACGGAGATCATTACTCGGTTGTAGCCGAGCCTTCAAATTTTATTTTACTTGGCACTACCAAGGTACGGAGATCGTTACTCGACTGTAGCCAGCTTTCAAGATTATATTTTACTTGGCCCTGCCAAGGTACGGAGATCGTACTCGGCTGTAGCCAAGCCTTCAAGAGATTATATTTTACTTGCGCTGCCAAAGTACGGAGATCGTTACTCGGTTGTAGCCGAGCCTTCAAGATTATATTTACTTGGCGCTGCCAAGGTACGGAGATCGTTACTCGGTTGTAGCCGAGCCTTCAAGATTATATTTTACTTGGTGCTGCCAAGGTACGAAGATCATTACTCGGTTATAGCCGAGCCTTAAAGATTATATTTTACTTGGCGCTGCCAAGGTACGGAGATCATTACTTGGTTGTAGCCGAACCTTCAAGATTATATTTACTTGGCGCTGCCAAGGTACAGAGATCGTTACTCGGTTGTAGCCAAGCCTTCAAGAAATTTATTACTCGGTTGTTGCCGAGACTTCAAGAAATTTATTACTCGGTTGTTGCCGAACCTTCGAAAATATATTACTCTGTTATTGCCAAGTCTTCAGGAAATTTATTACTCGGTTGTTGCCGAGGTTTGTCAAATATATTTTATTTGGCACGGCCAAGGTACGAAGATCGCCACTCGCTTGGCCGAGGCTTCAAGAGATTATATTTTACTTGGCGCTGCCAAGGTACGGAGATCGCTCGGCCCGACGGAGGATTTAAAAGATTATATTTTACTTGGCGCTGCCAAGGTACGGAGATCGTTACTCGGTTGTAGCTGAGCCTTCAAGATTATATTTTACTTGGCACTGTCAAGGTACGAAAATCGCTCGGTCCGGCCGAGGATTTAAAAGATTATATTTTACTTGGCACTACAAGGTACGGAGATCGTTACTCGGTTGTAGCCGAGCCTTCAAGATTATATTTTACTTGGCGCTGCCAAGGTACAAGATCATTTCTCGATTGTAGCCGAGCCTTCAAGATTATATTTTACTTGGTCCAGCCAAGGTACAGAGATCATTACTTGCTGTAGCCGAGCCTTCAAGAGATTATGTTTTACCTGGCGTTGCCAAGGTACAGAGATCGTTACTCGGTTATAGCTGAGCCTTCAAGATTATATTTACTTGGCACTGCCAAGGTACGGAGATCGTTAGTCGGTTGTAGCCGAGCCTTCAAGATTATATTTTACTTGGTGCTGCCAAGGTATGGAGATCGTTACTCGGTTGTAGCCGAGCCTTCAAGATTATATTTCACTTGGCACTACCAAGGTACCAAGATTGTTACTCGGTTGTAGCCGAGCCTTCAAGAAATTATATTTTACTTGGCGCTGCTAAGGTACAGATATTGTTACTCGGTTGTGGCCAACCTTCAAGATTATATTTTACTTGGCACTGCCAAGGTACGGAGATCGTTACTCGTTGTAGCCGAGCCTTCAAGATTATATTTTACTTGGCGCTGCCAAGGTACAGAGATCGTTACTCGGTTGTAGCCGAGCCTTCAAGAAATTTATTACTCGGTTATTGCCGAGCCTTCAAGAAATTTATTACTTAGTTGTTGCCGAACCTTCAGAAATATATTACTCAGTTGTTGCCGAGTCTTCAGGAATTTATTACTCGGTTGTTGCCGAGATTTGTCAAATATATTTTACTTAGCGCGGCCAAGGTAAGGAGACCGCCACTCGGCTTGGCCGAGTCTTCAAGAGATTATATTTTACTTGGCACTACCAAGGTACGGAGATCGCTCAGCCAAGCCGAGGATTTAAAAGATTATATTTTACTTGGCATTGCCAAGGTACAGAGATCGCTCGGCCCGATCAAGGATTTAAAAGATTATATTTTACTTGGCGCTGCCAAGGTACGGAGATCGTTACTCGGTTGTAACCGAGCCTTCAAGATTATTTTACTTGGTGCTGCCAAGGTACGAAAATCGCTCGGCCCGGCCGAGGATTAAAAGATTATATTTACTTGGCACTGCCAAGGTACGGAGATCGTTATTCGGTTGTAGCCGAGCCTTCAAGATTATATTTTACTTGGCGCTGCCAAGGTACGGAGATCGTTACTTGGTTGTAGCCGAGCCTTCAAGATTATATTTTACTTGGCGCTGCCAAGGTACGGAGATCATTACTCGGTTGTAGCAGAGCCTTCAAGATTATATTTTACTTGGCGCTGTCAAGGTACGGAGATCGTTACTCGGTTGTAGCCTTGCCTTCAAGATTATATTTTACTTGGTGCTGCCAAGTTACGGAGATCGTTACTCGGTTGTAGCCGAGCCTTCAAGATTATATTTTACTTGGCGCTGCCAAGGTACGGAGATCGTTACTCGGTTGTAGCCGAGCCTTCAAGATTATTTTACTTGGCGCTGCCAAGGTACGGAGATCGTTACTCGGTTGTAACCGAGCCTTCAAGATTATATTTTACTTGGCGCTGCCAAGGTACAGAGATCGTTACTCGGTTGTAGCCGAGCCTTCGATACTATATTTTACTTAGCACTGTCAAGGTACGGAGACCGTTACTCAGTTGTAGCCGAGCCTTCAAGAAATTTATTACTCGGTTGTTGCCGAGCCTTCAGAAATATATACTTGGTTGTTAGTCTTAAGAAATTTATATTGTTGCCGAGCCTTCAAGAAATTATTACTCGGTTGTTGCCGAGCCTTCAGAAATATATTACTCGGTTGTTGCCGAGTCTTCAGGAAATTTATTACTCGGTTGTTGCCAAGCCTTCAATATTATATTTTACATGGAGCTGCCAAGGTACGGAGATCGCTTGGCCTGGCCGAGGATTTATATGACTTGCTTCTCATTGTAGCTTTCAAGCATAGTTATAAGAATTTTGAAGGCCTTCACAAGTTAAATTTAATTCAACAAACAAGAATGAGTTTAGTAAGGGCGTACTTTTACTGATGATATGTATGGAGGTTATCCGAGTTCCACGTCTGAGGAATGGACTTTCCACTCAATTCTTGGAGTTTATAGGTGCCGGGCCTGACCACTTCCGTCACTTGATAGGGGCCTTCCCAGCTCGGAGACAGCTTTCCTTGTTCCAGTGGTTTGGAGACTGATGCTTTCCGAAGGACAAGATCACTGTACGAGAAAGATTTCTCTTTGACTCTGGAGGCGTGATAGCACCCGCGAAGAGGGAGTCCTATCTCCATGGGGATGAGAGCTTCTGCGCCGAAGGCCATCCGGAACGGGGTCTCGCTTGTAGGAACTCTCTGAGTGGTGCGGTAGTCCCATAGGATGTGGTGAAGTTCGTCCACTCATAAGTTCTGGGTATCCCGATCGAACCTCCTAGGCGGGTTCCGGGTGCGGTTCCTCAGCGGCGGCGAAGGAACCCTTTGGCAGCGAGGTGAGCTCAACTGACGGACAGATCGGTATTTGTCCAAGCCCTTGGACTCCTTCTTCCTTGCTAGCTCGGCGCGGGCAGTCCTCCGCGATTCCTCGACTCTGGCTTACTTGTCCACCAGGGCCATCATATCGGAGAGGTTCGGAGGGTAACTGACCTCCAACGCCAGGTAAAAGTCACTCTCCTTTAACACTCCACCCGCTAGGGCGGACATGGCCACCTCATGGTTAAGGTGATCCACTTTCAGTATGGCCGTATTGAAACGACCGAGATAGTTCTTCAAGGACTCCCCCTCTCTCTTCTTAACCTCAGAGAGGGAGTCAGATCTCTGCCAGTGAAGATGGCTACTGACGAACTGGTTGATGAAGAGGTGGCTCAGCTCGTCAAATGAACCAACGAAACCTGGTTTTAAGGCATTAAACCAGGTTCGAGCGGATCCCTTGAGGGTGGAAGGGAAGGCGCGACAGAGGATCGCATCTGATGCCTCATGGAACATCATGATCGATCGGAAGCTATTGAGGTGGTCGTCGGGATTGGAGTATCCATGATAAGTTCGATGGTGGGCAGCTTGACATGGGAGAGAATCACTTCCTCCATGATCTCCTTGGAAAAGGGGATGCCCTGCTCCGCCTTATGCTGAAGCGAATGGGCCTGCTTGGCGTCATCCAATTCCTGACGCATCTCCCGGAGTTGTCGGCGGATCTCCTCCTCGGGCATAGTAGGAGGGGCTGGGCGAGGAGAATACTGAGACGGTGTCGAGTCGTGACGAGAGAATACTGGAGAGAGGGATCGGACCCACCGAGATCTAGGAAGATCCTTACCGCAGACCCCTTGTGGGACTGGCTCAGCTCCCTTAGGGTGACGAGGGGGGTCCGCAATCCCCTGCGGACCGAAAGAAGAGATTGCTGGGTGGACGGAGGCCGCGTTCTCCTCAGGAAGGTGCGGAATAGGAGCAGCTGGATGGGGAGCTTCAAAACGCCCCTGAATCAGATGGGTCAGAGCTTGGACCTGCCGGACCAATGAGGCAATATGGTCCTGGGTCACCGGGGCTGCCGGTGGCGATGGAGTCTCAACTGGTGGTGGCGGTGGCGCTACACTGCTCACCGGATCAGGTCTTTGGGAGGTGACCTGGTCCCGGGCTTCAGAAGTAGCCTTTCTTCGATTGGCCATGGGAGGGGTTCTCTTCAAGATCGAGACCCTTATCTCCTGGATCAAAGTTTATGGGACTTGAGGGCCCTTCCTCTAGCTCTAATTTGTTGCTGCTGAAATCTGTCATCCGATTTGGGCGCGATCGGGCTTCAGGATGGGCTTCCTCCTGGGCGGACCTGCAAAACAGTCCTCACGCGAGAGGCATTGGGGGTGGCCCTCTGCGGAAGACCCTCTGACGCTCAAGTCAGCAGGGATCGGCAATCAACAAATGTGAGGAGAAGGCTCTCGCTGAAGAGTCTCTCCAGGGTGGCCTTTCGAGAGCTCTGAGTAGAGCGCTAATGGCGGAAAGGGGTGAGCAGAGGTAGATGGAGAGTGAGGCGGTAAGCAAGTGCGCATGTACCTGAGAAGTCGGAAGACGGTCACATTTATAGAGGATCACCTGATTCCTTGGAGGCATCGTGGGTCCGAAAGCCGTTAGGATTCGAATTCAGTTTGTTATGAGGTCAGTAAGATTCGCATCTTGTTAGTTAGAGGATCGACGGCTGGAAGAGCTGGTTGATGTCCTGAGATTCGGCGACTGTATAGGCTCAAGGGCTCTAAGCCACTCTCGTGGGTCCTAGGCCACTCTCGGTGTGATTTCTGTTTGGAATCTTACAAATTTAAACTCTCCCGCACCGGATTCAGCAGAGATGCTCGAGTGCCCGGGTCTGGCCGGGGCATAAGGATAGCTCGGATTAGGACTATGGCGTAAGGATAGCTCGGACTGGGACCGAGGCATAAGGATAGCTCGGATTAGGACCGAGGCATAGTGGTTGGTCCACTTTTTGGGAGTCAGGGCACCAATGCAATGCAGAGCTCATTAAACTTCCAAGAGCCTTTGCTGCTAGAGGGGAGTCAGGACTAATCATCAACATGCCCTTGTAATTTTTTCGGAATCACAGTCCCCATCCTGGCGAGTAGGGTTTTTAGCTTTTCACTCTGCATCGCTCTCATTCCAAACGTCGTCTAGGACCAACAAGAAATCCCACTTAATATTTTTTGAAGTTCAAGTTGCACGGCTTCCAAAGTTGAGAGCTCACTCTTTGCCTTGGTGATGCATTCAACAATTGCCCTTATAATCCCAAAACATCGAAATTTTCTGACACACAAACCAACATTTAAGATCAAATTTCCTTTAATCTTTCATCATTATATACCAACTGAGCAAGCGTGGTCTTCCCAACTCCGCCCAGTCCGACTATTGGAAGCACCGAGAGATCCTCACGGTTTTCTGGGTTGACTAAGAAATCTACCACTTCCTCTCGATCATCATCTCGACCATAAACTTCGGTTTCAATCACGAATGAAAAGGTCTCTCGATCTACAGCAGCCTTTTCTGAAACGAATCCCTCGGCGAAATGGAATTTCAACCTCTCTTCAGCAATATCATTCAATCTCCCTCCGATCTCTTTTATCTTGTGGGCCATCTTATGTCGGAATAAAATGGGACTGTTCGAGGAAAAGAAGTCACGCACCTTTCCGTCATGCGATCACATTCCTCCATCCTTCGCCGCAGTGCTTCGGTCTCGAACTCTTCCACCACATCTTCCACATCGAGAGCCGCATGCCTGAGCTTCGTCAGCCAATCAGACACAGCTCCGTCGGTGATGGATCTCCTCTCGGCGTCATCAAGCACCGCTTTGATCGTTGATAGCACGCTCCGCAGCTTCTCGACGTCGATGCGAATGCTCCTCTCCAGTCCCAGCTCCTTCAATAACCCGGAGCCCAACTTCTTCACCGCCGCGTCCACAACCGGACGGGCAGCCACCAGTGCGAATTCTGCCATGGTTTTCAGAGGATGGTTGGATTGGGAAATCAAAGGCCAAACGCTTTGATCTTCTCTACCGAGATGCCTGGATCAAATGAATGGGCCTTGCACTGCTTTGATCGTCCAACAACCACCAATGATGGCGACCCATCGTGTTGTCGGCGACTTTGGTAATTTAAGAAGTCTTGCTCCAAGTCGTCGTTTTTTTTATTTTCTTCTCTTTCTTTTTTTTTTTTTTTTTTTTTAAGGAGTGTTTGTGGGCATGTGGCGGGGCTTTTCCCCCACAAATCAATGGAAAAGTCTTTGTACAAAGCTTCCGGCAAGTTTACATGGGCTGTACCGCCTTCCTGATTGGTCCATGTGGATCCTATATGGCTGACGATGCCGGATGGTATGGCTCTGCTACGATGTTACGTTCTGATCGTGAAAGCCATTAAAAGCGCTTCGCCTTTTTTTTAAAATTAGTGTGCAGACAAAATGCACTTTTCCTCCAGCCTACTTCTACCATCATTTTTTCTTGGATTTTATCTGTGCAAGAAAAACTCTTTCTTCCCCCTCGCTCTGACTTTCGGATGCTAAGGAATCAGTCCAAGGTTTGAGCAAGATCCTGAGCCCTCGCTCTGAGGAGTCCGGTCGAAAAAAATATTTCAGCTTCGAGGCTGGAATACCTGGCTACTGAAGTCTTTGTACAAAAACTTCTGGAGGAAATGTCGTCCGCACACGAAGTAAAAAGTCCTTGTTCTTCTTTGTAAAGCTCCTTATTATACCAACTTTTTTTTCTCGTTAGAGTAGTTAATGTGTGACCAAACCATTTAATGCGTGGTAACTTCCTTAGAACAAAACAGTTATGACATTCTGGGAGTCATAACTGTTTAGAGTTTAGTGTTTTGTAGCACGAATGTCATACTCTTTTAACTAGGATGTTATACCTTATGAACTGGGGTGTCGTCAGAGTGTTTCGGCCTATATTCCACATTATTTCTGTCCATATAGCTCTAGTGTCATCATTTGACAACTCGGTATACTACGATTGGGGCGCGGCGTGACTTAACGGTTGCATCCGGGGTGTCGTTATATAAGAACTGGAGTGTCGAAGGTTTGTAACTACACTGTCATAATGTTTTCCTTGGTTGTCGTAAGGCTGAGGTGTCGTGCTATCCCTAGGGTGTCGTAACAGTCTTTCCTGGGTGTCATAAGATGTTTTCTAGGGTATCGTAGGTTGTTTTCTCGGGTATCGTAGGTTGTTTTAATCAGGAGTGTCCGTTTGTTGCTATCTGGGGGTGTCGTAGCGTTTCATTCGTCATAAAAGCTACGACACCCCAGATTTACTGTTAAGACACCGTAGTTACAAGCCTACGACACCCGTGCTCCAAACGAATGCTGGAGAAAAGCCTCGCTACATCGCAGGAAAAAATCGGGAGTATTGCAACACCCAAGTTAAAGAAATAAGACACCTCTATTAAACAATATACACCCCTGTTATGCTCGGCCGAAAATCCTTTGCGACATCGCAATTCAAACATCACGACACCCTAGCGACAACGCTACGATACCCATGCTTAGAACCTTACGACACCCAAGGAGGAATTCGGTCAAAAATCATTCGTGACACCGCAGTTGAAACGTTACGACACCCTAGCGGCAATGCTACGACACCCATCTTATAACCTTTGCGATCTTTGTATGTTTCTTTCCGAGTATCGTAGCTTGTTCTATGGGGTGTCTTTAACTGCTAAAGGGTGTGTCGTGCTTATAACTGACGCTGGAGAGAAGGCCCGCGACACCCAAGTTATGTTCACCTAAAAAAAGATCTACGACGCCGCAGTTGAAACATTAAGACACCCAAGCGTCAACGCTACGACACCTTGTGCTCATAAGTGACCATGGAGAGAATCCCTGCGACACCCCAGGAGCAATTCGGCCAAAAATCCTTCGCGACACCCCAGTTGAGACCTTACTACACCCTAGCGACAATGCTACGACACCCGTGCTTATAGCTTTAAGGCGACGACACCCCACTTTAACAGTCCCCTCATGGGTATCGTCGCCTTAAAGCTAGGGTATCGTTAGATGCAAGCTTGGGTGTCGGTAACAGCTTGAGTCGGGGATGTCGTCGATCCCCGCCTTAACAGTCCCCGCACGGGTGTCGTCGTCTTAAAGCTAGGGTGTCGTCAGATGCGAGCTGGGGTGTTGTTAACAGCCTGAGTCGGGGATGTCATCGGTCCCCCCTAATAGTCCCCGCATGGGTGTCGTCGCCTTAAAGCTAGGGTGTCGTCAGATGAGAACTGGGGTGTCATTAACAGCCTGAGTCGGGGATGTCGTTGGTCCCCCCTAACAGTCCCCGCACGAGTATCGTCGCCTTAAAGCTAGGGTGTCATCAGATGAGAGCTGGGTATCGAAAGTTTTTTCATGCGGTGTCGTTCGCGACACTTCAGTTGAAACCTTACGACACCCTAGCACCAATTCTATGACACCCGTGCTTATAACTGACCATGGAGAGAAGGCCCGCGACACCCACAATGAATTCGGCCAAAAAATAGTGAGGACACCCAGTTGAATTATTACAACACCCAAGTTACAAACCTAAGACACCCGTTCACGCTTAGGAAAAAACTTTACCACATCCCAAGATGAAATTGGTCGAAAAACAGTGACGACATCCAAGCTGAAATAGTACGACACCCTAGTTACAAACCTAAGACATCCGTTCATGCTTAGGTGCATCTCAGAAAAAAATCAATCGTAATCATAATAAAGCTACGATACCCTAGATTTGCTATTAAAATACAGTAGCATCGAAGCAGTCGCAAGTTCGGATAATAAAATTGATAACTGTGCAAGGGGTTAGGGTCAGCCCTGACCCCCGCTCACTGCACGGTGCCCGCAAGAAATAAACTAATCAGTATATCTCGACGGATTGAGGCACTTTAGCCCCTTAGCGAACCAAGGATTCCCCGGGTTCGGATCACATTCCTATACCTCGGTCCTAAGCCAAGCTCCCTTATCCTTCAGTCTCAACCGATGCTAACGGGACACTCCTCATGCTTCGGCGAGTCTGAGCAATATACCGCACTCCGGCTGGAACTTATGAGTTCCACTTATCTCAGGGATGCTACACCTTAGCCTCGTCAAGATCACCAAAAACCCCCCAGGAGGATGGTCCATTTGGTAAGGCTCACATGATAAGAGCGAATGGCAGCAAACACAAAAGTTACTAAAATTTCTTTTTATTCATCACACAAATAAAGACAAGAAGAAAAGAAAAGAAAAAAGTACAACAGCCCTCACTGGGGCTTGTCATCTTCTCCGAGCGCTGCCGAGCTCCCCCCATGCTGCGGGGCTAACTTGGCAATCTACCGCTGGAGGGATGCTACTTGCCCCTCCAGCTGGCTGTTGGCCCGACGCAGGAGCTCGATCTCTCTCATTAAAACAGCAGGTATTGCTCGGCCGCCCTGTGGAGTCGCTCGCGGTTTGCGAGCGACGACACCAAGACCTCCCCATCGATGGTTACCGTAGTGCGGCTCCCATGGGGGCCCCCCATGGCCACTAACTCCGCTGCTTGGCGCTTCAGTCGATCACCCCTCGCCTCCAAAAGCCATCTCAATATCCAAAAATTTTGGAAGATCAGCTGAAAATGTGATTAACGATGGCATTCCCCCATCCATATTTAAGCTACTCCTGGCGGGTGTTTCGATTGCCCAAGCTATCAGCTCCGGCACCCCATGGAAACTCGCCACGTGCCACCATCTTAGTGGGTGCTCACAGGAAACGAAGGGTTGCGCCCCCCTTGTTGAGTTGGGAGATGGGGAACAGAAACCATTACTGAAGAGAGTGTCGGGAAACCAAATACATGCTGGACGGATAAGCTTTACGACGTCCCAAGAGGAAACCAACCGGAAGTATTACGACACCCAAGTTATGTTTACCCAAAAAAGATCTACGATGCCGCAGTTGAAACCTCATGACACCCTAGCACCAATGCTACGACACCCATGCTTATAACTGACCATAGAGAGAATCCCCGCGACCCCAGGAGGAATTCGGTCGAAAATCCTTCGCACACCCCAGTTGAAACCTCACGACACCCTAGCACCAATGCTACGACACCCGTTCTTATAACTGACCACGGAGAGAATCCCCGCGGCACCCCAGGAGAAATTCGGCCAAAAATCCTTCGCGACACCCCAGTTGAAACCTTACGACACCCTAGCACCAATGCTACGACACCGTGCTTATAGTTGACCACGGAGAAAATCCCCGCGACACCCCAGGAGAATTCGGTCGAAAATCCTTCGCGACACCCCAGTTAAAACCTCACGACACTCTAGCGACAACGCTACAACACCCATGCTTATAACTAACCACGGAGAGAATCCCCGCGACACCCCAGAAGAATTCGACCGAAAATCCTTCGCGACACCCCAGTTGAAACCTCACGATACCCTAACACCAATGCTACGACACCCGTGCTTGACCATGGAGAGAATCCCCATGACACCCCAAGAGGAATTTAGCCGAAAATCCTTGCAACACCCCAGTTGAAACCTCACGATACCCTAGCACCAATGCTACGACACCTGTGCTTATAACTGACCATGGAGAGAATCCCCATGACATCAGGAGGAATTCGGCCGAAAATCCTTCACGACACCCAGTTGAAACCTCATGACACCCTAGCACCAATGCTACGACACCCGTGCTTATAACTGACCACGGAGAGAATCCCCGTGACACCCAGGAGGAATTCAGTTGAAAATCCTTCGCGACACCCCAGTTGAAACCTCACGACACCCTAGCACCAATGCAAGACACCCGTGCTTATAACTGACCACGGAAGAATCCTGCGACACCCCAGGAGGAATTCGGCCGAAAATCCTTCGCGACACCCCAATTGAAACCTCACGACACCCTAGCACCAATGCTATGACACCCGTGCTTATAACTGACCACGGAGAGAATCCCCGTGACACCCCAGGAGGAATTCGGCCGAAAATCCTTCGCGACACCCCAGTTGAAACCTCACGACACCCTAGCACCAATGCTACGACACCCGTGCTTATAACTAACCACGGAGAGAATCCCCATGACACCCCAGGAGGAATTCGGAAAATCCTTCGCGACACCCCAGTTGAAACCTCACGACACCCTAGCACCAATGCTACGACACCCGTGCTTATAACTGACCACAGAGAGAATCCCGCAACACCCCAGGAGGAATTCGGCCAAAATCCTTCGACACCCCATTGAAACCTCACGACACCCTAGCACAACGCTATGACACCCGTGCTTATAACTGACCACGGAGAGAATCCCGTGACACCCCAGGAGGAATTCGGCGAAAATCCTTCGCGACACCCCAGTTGAAACCTCACGACACCCTAGCACCAATGCTACGACACCCGTGCTTATAACTAACCACGGAGAATCCCCGCGATACCCCAAGAGGAATTCTGCCAAAAATCCTTCGCGACACCCCAGTTGAAACCTCACGATACCCTAGCACCAATGCTACGATACACGTGCTTATAACTAACCATGGAGAGAATCCCCGCGACACCCCAGGAGGAATTCGGCCAAAAATCCTTTGTGACATCCAGTTGAAACCTCACGACACCCTAGCACCAATGCTACGACACCCTTGCTTATAGCTTTAAGGCAACGACATCCCGCCTTAACAGTACCGCACGGGTGTCGCCGCCTTAAAGCTAGGGTGTCGTCAGATGATAACTGGGGTGTCGGCAACATCCTAAGTCGGGGATGTCGTCGGTCCCCACCTTAACAGTCCCCGAACGGGTGTCATCGCCTTAAAGCTAGGGTGTCATTAGATGAGAGCTAGGGTGTCGTAAGTTTTTTCATGCGTTGTCGTTCGCGACATCCCAGTTGAAACTTTATGACACCCTTGGTATAAACTTATGACACCACTACGATATATTTGAACAAGGCGGGAATTTTGACGTCACCCTAGTTGTAATTCGACGATACCCTAGTAACTCAGCTATGCCATCTTTTTGAGAAAAGTTGCAAAACGTGGCCGGTTCCTACGGGTTTGCCTATCAGTGATATGATCGTGGCGATCCTGGTGTCCTTTCGTATTTCTCTGAGGTCGGCATAAAAAAATTTCTAAACCCTAGAGGTCCTTCATTTGTTGCTCGAGAACCCTCCTTGTTTGTTGCTCGAGAAGCCACTGGTGTCCTAAATTTCTTCCATAGTTCTTTCTTCCATCTACTTCATTCATGGAGATGAGTGCTTTCGTTTGTGGATGAAGACCGCGAACAAAGAAGAACCAGAAGGAGAAAATGGCGGAACAAAGCAAGTACATCGTCTTCATTCGAATGAGGATGCGCCTCCTTCAGGTATGTTTATCCTATGTTAAAATATTATGACATCCTCTCTTAAAATTTCATGACACCCTAGTTACATACATAATGGCACCCAGCTGACAAATATGTCTTATGTCTTACCCCCTGTTTCAGTTGACATAAAATTATTCCAGTCCCCCTAGTGAAGGCTTCCCAGCTGTTTAAGAATAGTTGCAGGCCGGCCGTATACGTTCAGAAGGTTTGGAAAATGGGGTTCACTAGACAGCATACAAAACTTATTCGAAGGACCCCATTTGGTGCCTTCGTCGATACAGACGTTCACAGTCGACGGGCGACTGCTAGCAGACATCATAAGATGTCACAATGGAGGCGACGAGTTTATTTTCTGCAGAAAGCCAGTTTTATTTAGTGCCGACAAAGTCGCACTCATTCTGGGTCTTCCAGCTCATGGGAAGAAGATCAACATGTCCAGCTAATTGTTCAACGGAAGGTTGTTCAGACATTTTGGCCAGGGTTTAGATCTTCGTCAAGAAGGTTTGGAGAAGTTAATATTTCAACTCCGATCATCTAAGGCACAGGAGGATGTCGAGGACACCATCCAACTTTGGATCGCCTATATGTTGGCCATGTTTTTGGCTCCAAAGTCTAATCAGAGATGTCCACGGTATCTCATCCAGCACTTGGATGACTTAAGTCAACTGGATAGCATCGACTGGGCTTCGGCGTTGAAGGAGTTGATTGTTCTGGCTCTCCCAGAAGTAGCTGCTTGCTTGCATTCGAGGAGCCGGTCCACTCAAAGAGAGCAAAAAAGGTTAGGAGGCAGCCTACCCTGTTCGAATGCTCGATAGCACTGGTGGTAAGGATTATTGAGATGCAAAAATAGTGTTCTTAGTATAATTTCTTTGTTAATATTACATTATTTAATATCCAAAAAATATCATGTTCAGGCGTGATTCCTTGAGCATACATCAATGCGAGCACCAGCATATCCCGATAAACTGCCCCGGCTGTTGAAGTGGTATGACCACCAAATGAAGATCCAGTCGGTTCGGGTTGCCAACATGCAGCCTCACGACTTGGTAAGCTAGTACATTGCTCCATTGCTCTGACCATATTTTTCAACTTAATGTGTAAATATTTTCACTTAATATTAATTTGTTATCATCTTGCTTTGCAGATGGAGGGAGCTACTGTACCACTATCACAAGAGCGCTGGCTTCTCACTCAACAGACAGTAGTATCCCCTCAACCAATAGATAGCTGCGCAAGATGTGCCGAGTTGAGGAATGAATTAGAGTGTGTTAAGGATCAACTCGACGATGTCAAGCACAGGTTGTCCATTGCTGAGAGCCTCCTCAGTTCACTGCTCAGAAAGGAAAGCAATGCAAGAAATGAGGAGGACAAGGGAGACGGGAAGACAGAGGAGGGTCATTCCCTGGAGTTGATCCTCCGCGAGCCTGGGAATGGAAATACCAGGAGAAGAAGATGGAGGAGGACCATTCCAGAGAGTGTCCAACTGAGATGGGGAATGCAAAAGCAGAGGATAAGAGATTAGAGGGGGATTCATTGGATGATAAAACAGAGCATGGGAATGAAAATAAAGAGGAAGAGAAGAGAGAGGAGGGGCATTCTACGGAGGGCCAAGAGGAGTCCAAATCCGATAATAAACTTGGTACCCCTGCGCCAAAGGGCGATGATGTGGACATAGAAATTGTTGGAATGCTTTCGCTTGTTAAGAGGGTTAAAAAAAGCCGAGGAAGCGTAAGGCATCCAAGGTCGTCGGAGATTCTTATGAGACAACCCGTCCTAGAAAGATGGCGAAGACAGTGGGCACATCAAAGCCCAACACAACAGTTGAAGATGACCAAATTATTATACAAAATTTTTTGAGCGAACGACTAACAGACAAGATCGTGTACACCAATAAGTTAGGTGGTTGTAACAAGGAAAAGTCTTCAAGATCTCATTAATAATGATATGATAATAGATGATGTAAGTATCTCAAGAAACCTTTTCTAGTTGTTGATTTTAGAATTATATTAATCGATTTACATTGCATTGGTAGATAATTGATGCCGGCCAGGAGTTTTTGATGCGCAACTGGATAGAGCATCCGGACCGATACCATAAGTGCATCTTTGCATCAGTTTTTGTAGCCGCTCTGTATCTGACTTCTCCATTAACTGATCATGAACTCGCTGCAACATCAGGGGCTTTAATATTTGACAATGTATCCGATGAATATAAGGCCCAATTCGGTTTCTATTCACCATAATAAACTCCGATAACTCGCACTGGCATTTGGTTGTTGTCGACATGGAAAGAAAGGTGTTCATGCACCTGAATTCATTAAAACGCAATGCCAGGTACAAGGCCAATGCAAAGAAATGGCATACAATTCTTGGCCACATATTCCATATCTACTGCGATAAGGAGGAGGTGATGACTTGGCCGATGGAAGAGATTTCGGATTGCCCAAGCCAACTGGACGGATCACTGGATTGCGGCATATACTGTCTGAGATACATGGAATGTCTTGCTCGAAGGGACAATCCTGATATGAAGATGGATTTCACGTAGGAGGAAGTTAGAGATTATCAACGACAATTAGCTGTGACGATATTGAGAGAGGGCATGAACCAAAAGATTGACGACCTTGTCACAAAGTGTTCTTAATTTTTTCATTCTTCTTTGATTGAAAATTTAATGTAATTTATTCATATTAACACTGTTTCAGATTTAATGCAAATGCAAAAATTTTATATTGAGAAAAGGGGTGTTCTCGATTTATTCATATTTATGCCTTTTCTACTTCACAATTTCTTAAGTTTTCATATATAATGTCGTAAATTGAAAACTAGAATGTCATAAATTGAGAACAGGGATGTCGTCGAATTTTGCCTTCCGGGTGTCGTCGCGCTAAAGCTAGGGTATCGTTAGCCCAGAGATGGGGTATCGTCGCGCTAAAGCTAGGGTGTCGTTAGCCCAGAGTTGAGGTGTCATTGCGCTAAAAGCTCTGGTGTCCTTTTGTGAGTAATATGTCTCGTCAGATTTTTTCTTTCGGGTGTCGTCGCGCTAAAGCTAGGGTGTCGTTAGCCCAAAGGTGGGGTATCATCGCGCTAAAAGCTCTGGTATCCTTTCGTGAGTAATGAATGTCTCGTCGGATTTTTCCTTTCAGGTACCGTCGCGCTAAAGCTAGGTGTCATTAGCCCAGAGATGGGGTGTCATCGCACTAAAAGTTCTTGTGTCCTTTCATGAGTAATGGGATGTCGTCGGATTTTTCCTTCCGGTGTCGTCGAGCTAAAGCTAGGGTGTCGATAGCCCAAAGCTGGGTGTCGTCGCGCTAAAAGCTCTGGTGTCCTTTCGTGAGTAATGGAATGTCGTCGGATTTTGCCTTTCGGGTGTCGTCGCGTTAAAGCTAGGGTGTCGTTAGCCCAGAGATGGGGTGTCGTTGCGCTAAAAGCTCTGGTGTCCTTTCATGAGTAATGGGATGTCTCGTCGGATTTTCCTTCTGGGTGTCATCGCTAAAGCTAGGGTGTCGTTAGCCCAGAGCTGGGGTGTCGTCACGCTAAAAGCTCTGGTGTCCTTTCGTGAGTAATGGGATGTCGTCGAATTTTGCCTTTCGGGTGTCGTCGAGCTAAAGCTAGGGTGTCGTTAGCCCAGAGCTGGGGTGTCGTCGCGCTAAAAGCTCTGGTGTCCTTTCATGAGTAATGAGATGTCGTAGGATTTTGCCTTTCGGGTGTCATCAGGCTAAAGCTAGGGTATCGTTAGCCTAGAGCTGGGGTGTCGTAACAGTGCAAGCGTATTCGCAAATATCAAATCTTCTTGGCAGACGAGATGAGCACTTCATTTACCTAAAAAAGACACCTTAGTTACAAAGCACTTTATTTGCGACCAGGACACCATAGTTACAACGTTACGACACCCGTGTTTTACATATGCTCCTGTGTAAGTTGACTCAATACATAAGCATCAAACTTGTCCATTAAAGTTTCGGAAGGTCGTACAATTCTTTCCATGTCCTCTCCGGTGTTAATTGACTGCATACAAGTCTGCCTGTTGCTTGAAGCAACTCTTATTTCATTTTGCATTGGTGGAGCGTCAACGGTTGCCTTGACCAGATTTTTTCTTGATCTTTTTGACTTCTTCTCGACTCCACTCTTTAATCTGTTCTCTCATGGGCGACCTTTCGTCCTAATTTGTTCATAATCTTGAATTACAAGCTCTGTACCTGGCTTAGCTGCGCAATTGGCATCTACGGCAATTTTGAATATAGGTGTTAGACCATCCATCACTAAATTAAATGCATCTTCAGACATGGAGGCTATCTCTGTGAGCTTCATCATCCGATGACTCAGCAAACTATATCTACAATCAATAACATAATGTTATCGAAAACATATATTAAGACATTTCAAATAAAAAATTGTCACTGTACCGTGATCTTTGTGTGCTTTTATCACAACCTTCATTATTGCAGTCGAAATCATCGAATTGGTATTTCATGTCCTTGCACCATCTCTTCAAGAAGTATTTATCTGGTAAACGAAATATGTCACTTTGATGAAGAACCAACAAGGCATGCCTACACAGGTAACCCTTGAACTGAAAGGATCGACATTGGCATTGGACATCCTCAATATTTCTATCGTATGACACGATATAATCTTTGATCATCTCCTTGCCGATTCCATCGACTTCAATCCTTTCATACGACTTTACAGAATATACACAATAGTTACCAGCTTCCTTGATCAATTTAGTTTTTGATGCAGCCATTTCAAGGATCTCATTCTGAAATTTTTTAAAATGCGCCTTGTATACCTTCCTGCATGTTGTCTCTCAAAAGGTGATGATGTCTTTAGGAAAGCAATCATTTGCAATGTCCTATTATCTTCCTCATTTTGGCCTCGTACCTTTTTTCTAAGGCATCTTCGTACTTACCTATGAACTCCGTTAGTGTAGTCTTCAAATTTATAAACACATCGAAGAAGTGATTTATGCCTTTGCTCCTTTGTGAAGATGACATCCCTGTTCATAATTTTGTCAAAAAAGAAGCATTGAACGCGAACATGAACCAAAGACAATGACATACATACCTGCGAAGAATGTATCCTTTAGGTAAACTGGAACCCATTTATCCTGACATTCGTAAAGGACATTGAACCAATCTATAGCCTTGCATTCTTTATATTTCTCCATAACATGTGCCCACCTTTCCTCGAATGACTGTATGGTAAATGAATCATATATCAAAATCAACCATAAATTTGGGATTTGTTGTGCAAATGTGGCCAATCTTTTTAGGTATCTTCTTCAATATATGCCAAAGATAAAATCGATGTCGTGTGTTAGGAAAAACTTCTTCAACAGCAGCCTCGATTGCCTTATCTTGGTCAGTTATTATGGCAATAGGTGCTTGACCACCATTTGCATCCAGCCATGACTAAAAAACCCATTTATATGTCTCGTACTCTCATCAGACAACAATGCGCAACCAAGCAAGGTGGACTGTCCATGATGGTTGACCCCGACGAATGGACAAAAAGGCATTTGATATCTGTTTGTCAAGTAGGTTGAGTCAAAGCTTAGAACATCACCGAAGTATGTGCATGCCAATCTTGACCTTAGATGAATCCAGAAGACAGACCTGAGATGACCATTATCATTGAGGTCTAAGGTATAGAAGAAATTGGGATTTCTGAGTTGCATTTCGGTGAAATGGATTACCATCGACTAAGCATCTCCTTCTTCAGCTTAGACCGACATTCGCAACAAATGAAATTATAAGCATCCTTCTCGGTAAATCCAATTGTCTTCTGCCCCCTTTTCTCCTTGTTATGGCAGAATATATCTGAGTTGTCGGAACATTCACGTCATGTAAATTGCGGATCTCTGCCTTCTCTACTGTGCTGATCCTCATATGCGACCGTAGATAACCAGTTGATGTTATGGACATCCCATGGTTATGTTCTAGAGAAACCTCAACCAATATTCACTTACCACTTGTAGCATTCAGTCTTGCTTTTATGGATGCCATACAATCAACTTTACCAGCATCCCTATGATTCATACTCTTCTCTGTTTTTCTAGATTTTCCTTACCTCCAACATGCCAGGTGCTTGAAGCAAAGTTGTTTGTTGTTGTTGGTCCTGCTACACACTGTTGTGATTCCAAAACCAACTCTTTTTGCGTATCCATTATAGAAAGTATATACATCATCTGCTGAATTGAATTCCATTCCAGTTTGAGGAACTACATATCATCCCCTGCATTTGGAGCGATGGGTGAAGGTGCACGGCCGGGAGTGTGCTCGATTTCTTTCGATCTATAATTTTAGCATCGTCTGTGGAAATATAGGCACACAATCATGGCAAAGCATTAGGACACCAAGGTTAAAAAAATACCACATCTCAATTGAAGAAATGATGACACCATTAATAAGACATTGAGGCAGGGCCTAACGACACCAAGGTTCACATGTTACGACACCGTAGCTGAAACTAGGAACTAACGGCACCCCGTGAAACAACTTACGACACCCCATATTAAAAAATGACACCCCCTTTAGCAGTTAAAGACACCCCAGAGAACAATCTACGACACCCCAGAAAGCAACAAACGAAGATCGCGAAAGTTATAATCACGGGTGTCGTAGCGTTGTCTCTAGGGTGTCGTAACGTTTCAACTTTGGTGTCGCGAAGATTTTTGGGCGAATTCTAGTTGGGGTGTCGCGGGCATTCTCTCCAGCGTCAGTTATAAGCACGACACACCCTTTAGCAGTTAAAGACACCCCAGAGAACAACCTACGACACCCCGGAAAGCAACAAACGAAGATCGCGAAAGTTATAATCATGGGTGTCGTAGTGTTGTCGCTAGGGTGTCGTAACGTTTCAACTGCGGTGTCGCGAAGTTTTTTGGGCGAATTCCAGTTGGGGTGTTGCGGGCCTTCTCTCCAGCTTTAGTTATAAGCACGACACACCCTTTAGCAGTTAAAGACACCCCAGAGAACAACCTACGACACACTGGAAAGCAACAAACGAAGATCGCAAAAGTTATAATCACGGGTGTCGTAGCGTTGTCTCTAGGGTGTCGTAACGTTTCAACTTTGGTGTTGCGAAGATTTTTGGGCGAATTCCAGTTGGGGTGTCGTGGGCCTTCTCTCCAACGTCAGTTATAAGCACGACACACCCTTTAGCAGTTAAAGACACCCCATAGAACAAGCTACGACACCCCGGAAAGCAACATACGAAGATCGCAAAGGTTATAAGCATGGGTGTTGTAACGTTGCCGCTAGGGTGTCATAACGTTTCAACTGCGGTGTCACGAATAATTTTTGGCCAAATTCCTCCTTGGATGTCATAAGGTTCTAAGCATGGGTGTCGTAGCGTTGTCGCTAGGGTGTCATGATGTTTGAATAGCGGTGTCGTGAAGGATTTTCGGCCGAGCATAACAGAGGTGTCGTATTTGTTTAACAGAGGTGTCTTATTTCTTTAACTTGGGTGTCGCAATACTCCCGATTTTCTCCTGCGATGTCGCGAGGCTTTTCTCCAGCATTCGTTTGGAGCACGGGTGTCGTAGGCTTGTAACTACGGTGTCTTAATAGTAAATCTGGGGTGTCGTAGCTTTTATGACGAATGAAACGCTATGACACCCCCAGATAGCAACAAATGGACACTCCTGATTAAAACAACCTATGATACCTGAGAAAACAACCTACGACACCCTAGAAAACATCTTACGACACCCCAGGGATAGCACGACACCCCAGCCTTACAACAACCAAGGAAAACATTACGACAGTGCAGTTACAAACTTCGACACTCCAGTTCTTATATAACGACACCCTGGATGCAACCGTTAAGCCACGCCACGCCCCAATCGTAGTACACCCGAGTTATCAAATGACAACACTAGAGCTATATGGACAGGAAATAACGGGGAATATAGGCCGAAACACTCTGACGACACCCCAGTTCATAAGGTATAACATCCTAGTTAAAAGAGTATGACATTCGTGCTACAAAACACTAAACTCTAAACAGTTATGACTCCCAGAATGTCATAACTGTTTTGTTCTAAGGAAGTTACCCGCACATTAAACGGTTTGGTCACACATTAACTACCTCTAACGAGAAAAAACAGTTGGTGTAATAAAGGAGCTTTACAAAGAAGTGGGAACAAGGACTTTTTATTTCGTGCTGCGGACGACATTTCCTTCAAAAGTTTTTGTACAAAGACTTCAATAGTCATGTATTCCAGCCTCGAAGCTGAAATATTTTCTTTCGATCGGACTCCTCAGAGCGAGGGCTCAGNGTTTTGGTCTAAGGAAGTTACCCGCGCATTAAACGGTTTGGTCACACATTAACTTCCTCTAACGAAAAAAAATGGTTGGTGTAATAAATGAGCTTTACAAAGAAGTGGGAACAATGACTTTTTACTTCGTGTGTGGATGACATTTTCTCCAGAAGTTTTTGTACAAAGACTTCAGTAGCCAGGTATTTTAGCATCGAAGCTGAAATATTTTCTTTCGACCGGACTCCTCAGAGCGAGGGCTCAGGATCTTGCTCAAACCTTGGACTGATTCCTTAGCATCCGAAAGCCAGAGCGAGGGGAAAGAAAGAGTTTTTCTTGCACAGATAAAATCCAAGAAAAAATGACGGTAGAAGTAGGCTGGAGGGAAAGGGCATTTTCGTCTGCACAATAATTTTAAAATAAAGGCGAAGCGCTTTTAATGACCGTCATGATCAGAACGTAACATCATAGCAGAGTCATACCGTTCTGCATCGTCAACCACGTAGGATCCATATGGACCAATCAGGAGAGGCGGTGCAGCTCACGTAGGACTTGCTGCACCAGGAATGGTGTTCAAAGACTTTTCCTTAAAATTATCGTACCAACTTTGCACGGCTCATATGAGCCTCGATCATACCATGCCACGAGCGGCATAATTCAGTGCCTACCTCTAGATAAACCGGTCTTGATTGGATCCTGCTATCCGGAGGAAAGATCATAATTTCAACAACTTTAATCCATAAAGTGAGTATCAAGATGTGAAAGTTTTATCTTATAAAAATAAAAATAAGATGAGAATAAAGATATAAAGATTTTTCTTATTTTTTATCAAGATAAAAATAAGGATAAAGATTATTTTTATCCTAATTACTGTGAATAAGAATAAAAATGAGAATTGTATATCTTCACCTTATTCTATCCTATTGATCTCTATTTAAGTATTACGTTATATTTGGATGATATTTATTTATTTATTGGATTTAAACTTTTAATTATTTTTAATGATAAATTTAAATTTAGGATATAAATATTAAATTTGTTGATGCGATGAGTGAAAAAAAGAGTTATTATCTATTTTTAATTTTTTTTATTAAAAATCGATATATGTCATCAAGAGATGGTATGAGGATCAAGATTAAAAAATAAAAAAAAATTATTTATAAAAATATGATGGAGACGAAGATTATTCTTTTTTTGAAGTAGAGATATAGATAGAAATTAAAGTTTTACCATCCTTATAAAAAAAATTAAAATAAAAATTATCATCATCACCATCAATTCATCATAGGCATTGTAGGCTTTATTAGCAATTAAGCCCATCAAAACCTATCAAATGAGTTGATTGAGCCATGGGCCAATTTCTTTTAATCTTATTTTTACATTATTGCATGGTTATTTAACATGGACAAATAGTATTTCATGATCATGAAATATAACAAATGATTGAGGAACAATATTTATTTAGTAAAAATCTTCAAACCATATCATGAATGTTTCTTAGCAAAGAAGAAGAAATTCAAAAATCTTAAAGCAATGTTGGATGATACTAATGTGATAGTTGATGTAACCATAATACAATTTTCATTTGCATAGAAAAATCCTAATTAAACTTTTAAATTGAAATGAAAGGATTATAACTCAATCTAATTAAGTCACAACCAAATTTAATCAAAACTTAAGTTTATATACAATCCATGCTCATTGCATTTGTCTCATATTCATGCAAGCATGCAACAACTATGATCCTACTTGGATTGATGGCCAAGATTTTTAAAAAATTTATTTTATAGGAGCTATGTTAGATAATTGTTGATCAACAATTGAAACCAATAGTTATCCCAAATAAACTTTAAGTTTTAATTTATCATATATAACTATTTAGCAACTTCCGTGATTGAAACATCCATTAATTCAATTGTGATCTCATATATTTTCAATCGTACAAAAATTTTTGTAAACCAATATATCACAATCGGATCACCACCAAGTTTATTTGCTTGTAGCAGATATATCACTCTATTTAGGCGATATTAATAGTTGATTCCACGCAACTTAACATTAGAAAAAAAAAACCCATTAATATATATAAAAAATTAATTTTAAAAAATAATTATTAATACAAACACATTGCAACACTAATAAAATGTTACGTTCATATTAGAAAAAATATTCCACATAAAAGCTAAAAAAAAAAAACTATTTTTCATGCCACCCATAATTCTAGTCTGCAGATTTTCGTTTTGAGAATCTGATTGAAATCCAAGAACGTAAAATTTCAATTAAAAATAACTTTGATTGACAATCATGTCATAAAATTCAAGAAAGTAGAATTTTAGTTTAAAATATGTTTATTTTTTATTTATGTTTTCAAAATTTAATTAAAAGCACATTTGAGTAAGTTCAATATTATAAATTCATATTTAATATATTTTTATATTAAGATTTTTTTTTTCCTCTCAACTGATCGGGCGATAGGTTTTACAAGTTGAATTAAAATAAAAATTAAATAAAATAATTTCATAAATAAAAAATTAAAATTAATTATTATTTTGCGGTGAGTTCCAACTGAACTAAATAAGTTAACAATTATTATAATAAATATCTATTATAATTTTGGGATATATATATATATATATATATATATATCGGGTCGCCGGCATCTTCAAAACCCTACCGACTGCAAAGCCGCGATTATGGCGGACGATGCTAACTCAAATCTCTCCCTCTCCAACGAGGGCGGCGAAAAGCCGACGACGAAGAAGAAGCCCGCACCGAAGCGGTTTGTGAAGAGCCAGATCCCGCCGGAGATCCTGTCGGACCCGGCCCTCAACGCCGCCGCCGCCTACTCCCCTCCAATTACGACTTCGAGGTCCACAAAACCGTTCACCGCGTCGTCTCCTCCGCCGCCCGCCGTATCGCTCTTCAGTTCCCTGACGGCCTCCTCATGTACGCCCTCCCCCTCGCCGACATCCTTCGCTCCTCCGCCGCCGCCGAAGACGTCCTTGTCCTCGCCGACCCCACCTACGGTGCCTGCTGCATCGACGATCTCGCCGCCGCCGCTCTCCAGGCCGACCTCCTTGTCCACTACGGCCACTCCTGCCTCGTTCCCGTTCCGTCTGCCCGCCTCCCCACTCTCTACGTCTTCGTTGACATCCGCATCGATGTCCCTCGCCTCGCCGCCGCCGTCCGCTCCGCCTTCGCCCCGTCTTCCAAACTGGCCCTCGCCGGCACCGTACAGTTCGTCGCGGCCGTCCACGCCGCCAAATCGATCCTGTCCTCCGAAGGGTATGACATCACCGTCCCTCAGGCGAAGCCGCTCTCCGCTGGGGAGGTCCTCGGGTGCACGGCCCCCACGATCCCCAGGGCCAAGGGGTGGAAGCTGTCGTCTTCGTCGCCGACGGCCGGTTCCATCTCGAGGCGTTCATGATCGCCAATCCAGGGATCCGAGCGTTCCGGTATGATCCCTATCTCGGCGTACTCGTCTTGGAACGGTACGACCATGAGGGAATGAAGAAGGCGAGGAAAGATGCGATCTTGGCAGCCAGGGAGGCTAGAAATTGGGGTGTTATCCTTGGGACTCTAGGCCGACAAGGGAATACTAGTGTTTTGGACAGAGTGTTGGAGCGCATGGAGGAGAAGGGGTTGGAATATACGGTGGTGCTGATGTCGGAAATTACGCCGGCGAGGATAGCTTTGTTCCGAGACTCGGTCGATGCGTGGGTGCAGATTGCTTGCCCTCGGCTTTCCATTGACTGGGGAGAGGGGTTCACTAAGCCACTTCTGACGACATTTGAGCTGGAGATTGCTCTCGGGTATGTTCCCGGTTGGTGGGAGAATGAGAGGAGGGCAGGACCAAAGAATTCTAACTGTGAACGCACGACGAAGAAGGAGGAGAGCTGTTCGATATCTGGTGGTTGCGAGAGCGGATCATGTGGCTGCAAGTGCAAAGGTTATGGTGCGGAAACAGAGTATCCGATGGATTATTATGCTCAGGATGGAGGGGACTGGAATAGCTCTTATGTCAAGAAGAGATCTTCCACAACAAGACCTAAGAGAAACATTGGTAAGGAATTTATTTAGTGATAGTTTCAAATAACTTATTACATTGATGTGCAATTTAATTTATATTTTTGCTAGACTCAGACTAAATATGGCTTGATGAACTCCAAATGCATTCAACCGTGCCAATATGATGTGCCATGGCAATTTAGATGAGACCTCAATTGACTCTCACCATCAGTTGGCAATGCTTATCTTAGTTTCCTTAGTATATTTCTTAGCTTACTAATCTCTTTTGACTCCTTCTGAAATTTGCTGTTTAACTAAAAGTCGTGTTTAAGGTGTTTAATAATGTGTTTACGTTAAAGTTGATGCCGTATTTTCTATACAACTTCTCCCAATTTTAAACTCCATTGAATGCGGCTCCCTGCAATTTAGCTTTTGATTTGTTTTTTTTTTTTTTTCCACCTTGACCAATTAACAGTTCTGACAACCTTCTCTTAACCATTGGTAATCTGTCACAAATTTGAAGTGTTATCTCAAATATCACCACAACAACCTCTAATTCATGTCTCTTGATTCTATTGTCATACCTTTAGAAATTTAAGTTTTTAAGTTCTCTTGAAGATCTTTTATTCATTTGATTCATCTACCATGCATGGATTCATTCTCTTTACCATTTGATAGGAAGCCAAACATCCAAATAATCTCTTGATTATTGTCTCTCACACCGTGATTCAACTGCGGTGGCATCCTTGTCACAGTGGCCGTCAGTGACAGCTGCAATGGACGACATAGGGAGAGAACTCTGTAATGGCAGCAGTGCTATTTAACAAAATGAGTAGGGGGTGTTGAAGCAGTAGGTTGGTGGTAGTGGATGTGTCAATGTGTTTGTGTTTTTTTGGATGGATTGGAGAGTGGTCAAAAACTGACATTGGTTACATAGATCTCTTGGTAGAAGTCTTAGAGGTATCAAAATACATTTACTAGCATAGCTGAAGGAGTTAAAACCCTTCGCATACTATTATTTCACCAGAAATCCTTCCCCAGTTGGCAGTCTGTTCTTTATCCAGATGGGAGGAGGTTTAATTCAATCTATGAAATATATTGGTATATCTCAACAATATTTATCTGCAAAATTTCTGAAATGATTGATTTAAGGCTTTGCTTTGATGATTTTAGATTTTGGACATGAAATTGGTCTAAATCTTGTCTCTGGATTTCTGGAAACAATAGTAATTTTGTTAAGGCTGGTGGCTTTAGCTTTATGCTTTTCTGTTTTGCTGATCATGGTGTCTGTTGCTGCCAAATCAAAATCACTTTTGATGAATGTCGAAAAATTGGATCTCTGAGTCTTCGAAGGCACGACGGGGCTGCCTTCTTCCTCTAGGATCCTGCAAGAAGTTTCGGACCGGTGGTTTCGATGGGGACCCTCCGATGCTTCAGTTAGCGACTTGGGAAACAAAAATTCAAATGAAAGTAGCACTTCTGAGAGAGAGACCTCCCCTTATTGGGAGTCGGTCCTTATATAAATGTTTGGGGGTCCCTCTACCTTTGGCGATGACAGTTGGATCCTATTTTCTGTTAAGATTGGCTCTGTAGGTTGGCGCCTGGCTGTTAAACACGCTCCGCAGATATCATCAACTACACAGTATCTATAACCATCCGTGATCCTAGCAAAAGACAGGTGAGCTGGCTATAGCGGTTGGTGTTTTAAACCTGTTCAGCATTCGAAGTTCAGCTTCATGGCTGAACTTGTGCCATTTGTATAGGGCAAGACTCGAGGTTGAAGTCGAGGTTGGTGAGGCTGGAACGGTGTCCAAGGCTGAGATTGATGAGGCCGGAGCCGGGACCGAAGTCGAGGCCAAAACCGAGATGGAGCTCGAGGCCGAAGCCGGGTCGTGCTGAGCTCGAGACCGAGGTCGAAGCTGAAGCTGAAGTCTAGGCCAAAGCCGTGGCTGAAGCCGAGGCCGAGGCCGTAGCCGAGCCGAAGCCGAAGCCGAAGCCGAGGCCAAGCCGAATCCAAGGCCGAAGCCGAGGCCGAGCCGAAGCCGAGTCCAAGGCCGAAGTCGAATTCGAAACTAGCCGAAATCATTACTTTTGCTCGAAAAATCATGCGGGCGTTACCGTACCGCATGGTTGTGTGATTAGCCATATCAGATGCCCCTCGCCCCCGAGATGGGTGAGCGAGCACCTACCATCGAAAGGGGGCACTTTATCATTTGGTGGCTAATCTTCAGGCGCCACGCGTCAAGGGCCATTCTCCCTTTAATGACGCATCGGATGCTGCAATGCTATCATCACGCTCGCCTTGGCCATTGAGATCGAGGAGGATTTCCCTCGAGTGCTAGGCTATGAAAAGGCAAGCATATCATTGCGGTGAGGTCACCGCCATCCCGTCATTAGCGGTGCCCTTCGTGCTCTGAGCTTCGGGTGGTTGCCATAGCCATCCGCAATGGCAGGCGGGCATGTGGCCGAGGTGAGTTAGGCGGGACAATTTGAAAAGACGAGACTATAAAAGGGGATCGTCCTCGACCGAGCCGCCTTCACTGCCTTCGCCTTCTTCCCCATTCTGGTCCCGTTCGAACCTGTTCATCTTTCACCTCCCGAGTTCTTCGTCCCTGATTCTCCGTTCTCGAATCCTTCAGGTCAGTTTTGCTTCCATGGCTTCTTCATCCCGTTCGTGTTCGATTTCTGATTCGGGGGTTATTCCCCCAATCTTCCTCAACCCTCTTCCTCTCCTACGCCCAGCTGGTCCTCCTCTGTGGAGGACGTCCCAGCGGAGCAGCAGCGAGTTGCCGGGCGATTTCCTGCCGAGAATCGCCGGCCGTTGGATGGGCTCCCATCGACGTCTGGCTGTTGCCGACCCCTCCTTCCTTGTGAGGCAGTCTCCTGAGGGGACTGCCTCTGTCATGACTTCCCAGAAGATAATCAATCTCAGGGCTTGTTACCAAATTTCCACCGATCTCTGCTTATACCGGCCTCTTTCCGAGGATAGGGTAACCTCCTCTTATCCCGTAGGGTTGCACTTTATGAGTCTTATTTTAAGGCCGGCCTTCGTCTTTCCATTCATCCCTTTATACTTAACGTATTAGATCGATATTCCTTGGCCATAGCACAATTGGTTCCGAATTCCATTCGGACCCTGGTCGGTTTCCTAGTATTATGTCACATCCACGGGATAGAGGCTAAGAATTCTCTCTTTCGTAGCTTCTATACCCTTAGGAAATAATCGATTGATGGTCTTTCGCCCCCAAGCCAACCAGAACCCTTGAGCTATATCTTCCCACTTCTATCAAAGGGTGGAAAGATAGGTTTTTCTTTGCCCAAGTTGAGGGGTAAGAACATAGTGGGGAATTCCCGAGACTGAGCCAAATAAAGACCCAACAATACTCCCAAGAGATAAAGAGGCATTCGGAAGCTAATCACTGCCGACATCCCTCGGTGCAACATGTTGTTAGCCGAGGAGAACCTTCGGCTGACAGGCTTTGTTCCTGGCAATGGTGAGCGGCCAACCATCTCATCTTTTATTCTCTTTTTTTTTTTTTTTTTTACAAGTTCTTTTGATCTGCAGGTATGACACCATCATTTCAAACAATTAAAAGGCTGCCATCAAGAAGAGAAAGGCCCAAGTGGAGGGGCCCCTACTGAGAAGAAGACCAAAATTAAAATTGTTCGAAGAGCCGAGGTCGGAGAGGCCTCAGGAAGAAATGAGGCGGAGGGAAGGGAACAACCTCGTTTGCCTTCACCAGCACTGCCCCCATCTTCCATTGACCTGACCAACACCCCTTCGGAGCGTACCCAAGCGCTATCGCCACTGCCCATTGCTCCTGAGGTGGAGACAACTGGCTCGGCCGCAGGGCTGCTCCAGAAGTCCCCCCATCCACCGAAGAGGCGGCGGCCGAGGAGCCTGATAGGCTGAAGTGTTAGAGGCACCATCGGCATCTGATCCAGTGCCGGTGGCTCACGCGTCCGCCGATGCCATGGAGGAAGGCGAGATTGATGCGCCTTCCTTCCAATCAATCCTGGCGCATCATAGCCGCTGGGCCGAGCGGGTGGTGGCGTCCATGTACCTGAGCTTCAGAGTGTCCTTCAAAATCAAGGGACCTCTGTCTTCTTTCGGGAGGCATCCGTGGCTCACTCTGGGTAAGTGTCCCTCTTTGTTAACTTTTAAGGACCTTATTTTCCTCTACTTAACTTGAATGATTCTTGGGTACAGGCGATAAACTCTCTAGCCGCTGTCCGAGGTCTTTTATCCCAGGCCGAGACCACCCTTAGCCAACTCCAGGAAAATGCCAGTCAAGCCGAGGCCAGAGCAGAAAAGGTCGAGGCAGCTATGGAGGTGTCCAAGCGGAGGCGGCCCGGGCATAAAGGGTCGAGGCCGAAGCCGAGGCTGCCCGATTCAGGAATCTAGCCCGGGCCGAGAGAGCAGAAGAGGCGCTTAAGGTGGCCCAACGCCAAGCGGCCAATGAGCTTGACAATGCTCAAGTGGCTGAGAAAAGCAGAAGGTCACCGAGGAGAGGCTAAAGATGGCAGAGGCGAGGGCATTTTTGTTGGAGAATCGACTGTACTCGCCACTGTCAAAATAAAGGCGGCAGAAGAGCGGGCCGAGAACACCGAAGAGATCGCCTGCCGGTCCGATGCCAAGATAGCTGAGCTAAAGGCGGCGGTGATCACGGTTGAGCAGAAGGCCGCTGAGGCCATAGAGAACTTCAGGAAGTTCTACGTCTACAACAAGGAGTTGGCCGAGACCACTGCCTCCGCGTATGATGGCGGCTTCTAGGATTGCAAGGAAAAAGTGCGGAGACTCTATGGTCTTGAAGGGATTGAGGAGCTGGAGCCACATATGTTCTTGAGAATGATGACCCAGCTCCAACTGAGCCTTGAGCCCTCTCTTTTTTATTTATTGTACCAAGTCCAACTCGGATCGACAATTTTGTAAACACTGCTATTAATGAATATTTTTGATCCAAACTGTCTTTAGTTGATTTGCATCGTAGCCAATTAGTTTTAGCGAATAGGATGACACGAGTAAGCCGATGCGAGCCATTTAGAGAATAGCCGAGGCTAAGGCCATAGGCAAGTATAGCTGATGTCCTGGACTTGTCAAGCGCTAATGACTTGAAAGTGGACGCGACCCTACGCCCTAGGCCGATACAAAGGCTGGGAGCGCCAAGGGAGTAGGGTGCCGACGCAAAGTCGATTTAGGGATAGACACCGGCTGCAAGGTGTCCACTTCGTTTGAGCTGGTTTGGAGTCGGATTCGAATGTTGACACGAAATGAGCGAAGCGCTGACGCAAGGCCGGGCCAATGTGATGACACGGGATCGGGCTGTGCTGATGCGGAGCCAGACTTCAAGTACCAACACGGAGTTGGGCTTGAGTGCCGACGCGGAGTTGAGCTTGAGTGCCGACGTGGAGTCGAGCTTCGAGTACCGACGTGGAGTCCGATTTCGAGTACCAATGCGGAGTCGAGCTTGAGTGCCGATGCGGAATCGGGCTTCGAGTGCCGACGCGGGGTGGGATTCGAGTGCCGACGTGGGGTCGGGCTTCGAGTGCCAATGCGGAGTCGGGCTTCGAGTGAGAAGCAAGATTACTCAAACACTTTTGTTAGTGAGAGAACGAATATTATTCTAGTAGATATGTTCAAATTAAAGACATTAGCAAACTACTGATAGTACCGATGTAGGTTGTTCACGTTCCAAGTACGAGGGAGGGGCTTTCCGTCTAGCCCTTCGATCCGGTATGCTCCGCAGTGAAGTGCGTCGGTGATTCGGTAGGGCCCTTCCCAATTGGGAGACACTTTCCTCCCTATGTAGGTTTGGAGATTTCGGCTCGTGTGAGGACTAAGTCGCTGGGGAGGAACGTTCTGGGATGAACTCGAGCATTGTAATATTTTGCGAATCTCTGTCGGTAGGAGGCCATCCTGAGTCGTGCTTGATCCCAGAGCTTGTCGACAAGGTCAAGGTTGGCTCTCAACTGATTGGAATTGTTCTCCTCATCATATGATTGCGTCCGGGGACTAGGGATGCCAATTTTCACTGGAATGACTGCTTCCGATCCGAACACGAGGCTGAAAGGAGTTTCTTTCATGGGGGTTCGGGGGTCGTGTGGTATGCCACAACACGTTCGGGAGCTCCTCTACCCATTTCCTTTGAAATCATCCAGACGCGTTCTAAGCCCTTGAAGGATTGTCCAATTTGTCACTTCTGCCGCCGTTTGTTTGCGGATGACCGACAGAGGTGAACCTTTGATATATTCCCAGTTCAGCACAAAATTCTTTGAAAGGAGCATTGTTGAACTGGCGTCCATTGTCGGTAACAAGCGTGTGGGGTAGTCCGAACCGACATATAACGGACTTTCAAAAGAAATTCATCACCTTGGCTTCGGTGATCTTGGCCAGCACTTCGACCTCAACCCACTTGGTAAAGTGGCGATGGCGACGAGCAAAAACTTCGCTGACCAGAGGCTGGAGGAATGGTCCCAAAATATCCATTCCCCATTGGGCGAACGACCATGGAGCCGTCAGGGGGCTCAGTTGAGAGGTTGACAGTCATTGAATGTTAGCATGCCGCTGACAACTATCGCACTTCTGACCAGCTCGGCTGCATCTTTCCGCATGGTGGGCCAGTAATAGCCTTGGCGTAAGGCCTTGTGTGACAGCCCCCCAAGTGGTTTCCGCAAATACCTTCATGGATCTCACGGAGGACATAGTCGGCGTCTGTGGGACCAACACATCTGAGGAGGGGATGAGAGAAAGATCTTGGTACAGTTGTCCGTTGAACATCAGAAACTTGTGTACTCGCTACTTGAATAGCTTGGCTTCGGCAGGGTCGGTTGGGAGGGTGCCGGCGGTGAAGTATTGGATGTAGACATCCATCCAGGAAGGCTCTTATCGGACTGGCATGGATTCTCAACCGCGTCGATGTTTGGGGCTTCCAGATGCTCTATGTAGGTTTTTCCCAAGGTCTCGTCGGCCGAGGTGGCTAGTCGGGACAAAGTATCAACTCTGGCATTCTCTCTCGTGGGATATAGCTGACGTTGAAGTGGGACAAGGGAGAGGCTTGTGACTGCACCATACTTAGGTAACGGGACATTATAGGATCCCGCGCCTCATATTCTCCTTTAATTTGGCTGGAGACTAGCTGGGAGTCGGTGAAAACTCTAAGGCAATTCACTCCGAGCTCGCGAGCCAGTCTTATCCTGACAGTAGGGCTTCATACTCGGCCTGGTTGTTGGTGGCTGGGAAAAGGAAACGAAGGGCGTACTTGATCACAACTCCGTCTGGACTAGCCAGGATGAGGCCTGCCCCGCTCCCTTGAGAATTTAATGCTCTGTCTACGTGAAGGATCTAGTCATCCCCTCTTTCCTCAGTTTCAATGCCCGAGGGGTTTGCATGGGGCTCTCCGGTTGCTCTTCTGCCCAAGTGCACTCGATCAGAAAATCTGCTAAGACTTGAGACTTCATAGCTGACCTGGGTCGGAACGATAGATCGAACTCTCCCAGCTTGGTGCCCACTTTGCCAGCCGGCCAGAGGTATCAGGATGAGAAAGAATCATTTTGAGTGGTTGGTCCGTGGCTAGAGGTATCAGGATGAGAAAGAATCATTTTGAGTGGTTGGTCCGTGACCACCACAATTGGGTGAGCTTGAAAGTAGGGCCTGAAGCGCTGGGCAAAAATGATCAATGCAAAAATAATCTTCTCGACTCTTGAATATCTAGTCTTCGCATCATAGAGCACCTTGCTGGTGTAATATACTGGCTTTTGTGTCCCATCGGCGTCTATGTGAACAAGCACGAAGCTGACAGCTTCGGGAGAGGCCACGAGGTATAGAAGCTCTTTCCCACCCCTTGGTTTAGACAAAGTGGCGGGCTGGATAGGAACTCTTTTAATCCCTTGAAGGCCTCCTGGCACTTCCTCGTCCATTCGAAGCCGTTGACTTTGCGCAGTGCCCTAAAGAAAGGTAGGCATCTCTATGCGGACTTGGACAAAAAATGGCTCAAGGCCGCCACCCTTCCAGTCAAACGCTGCACTTCCTTCTTGTTAGTCGGAGACCTCATGTCTAGGATGGCTCGGATCTTATCAGGGTTCGCCTCAATCCCACGTTGTGTTACCATGAAACCCAAGAACTTGCTCGCTGTCACCCCAAAGGTGCACTTGCGGGGGTTCAGCCTCATTTGATATCGACGGAGGTTGCCGAAGGTCTCTGTCAGGTCAGCAATGTGGTCAGCGGTATGGACACTTTTAGTCAGCATGTCGTCCACGTACACCTTCATGTTACGTTCGATCTGGTCTTCAAAGATCTTATTCATTAGCATCTAGTAAGTGGCCCCCGCGTTCTTTAGTCGAACGACATCACCTTATAACAGTATATCCCTTTCTCGGTCACAAATGAAGTAGCTTCCTCGTCCGCTGGGTTCATTTAATTTGATTATACCCGGAGAAGGCGTCCATGAAGCTAAGGGTCTTATGACCAGATGTAACGTCCACGAGCTGATCAATCGAGGCAAGGGGAAGCTGTCCTTGGGGCATGCTTTGTTGAGGTCAGTGAAATCTATGCACATCCTTCACTCCCGTTGGCCTTGTGGACCATCACGATGTTAGCCAACCAGTCGGGATAGTGGACTTTTCGAATGTGGCCTGCAGCCTTCAGCTTGCGGATCTCTTCGTCAATGGCCTTTTGTCGATCTAAGGTGAAGCTTCTCTTCTTCTGCCGGATTGGCCGGCAGTCCGGCTTGATGTTGAGCCGGTGAGTAATTATTTCCTCAGGGATGCCTGGCATGTCGGATGATGACTATGCGAAGATGTCGGAGTTGGCATGCAAGAAAGCAAGGAGCTGATCACGCGCCTCCTTCGGAAGTAGTGCTCCGACTGGATGGTTCTCGTCGGGTCCTCCCCTAAGGGGAAGGTCAGCAGGTGCTTGGCTGGCTCCCCCTTCCTCTCCAAGTCTCGGGGGTCGAGCGGTTCGGGCGCTGTTGCCGACACCACCCCTTGTGGACTGGGAGTTAAGTGGTAACAAAGCAGTAATGGGCTCTGTTCTTCCCTCATCTCTCCAACTCCTTCATCGGTGGGGAACTTTACAAGCAGCCTTTTGGTGGAGAGAATAGCATCCAGCAGGTTCAGACCAGGTCTCCCAAGGATAGCATTGTAAGCCAGTGGGACCCGAACTACCAGGAAGTTCATAAGAACCGTACTCTGATGCGGCGGAGTCCCGGCTGTGACAGGGAGGGTAACTTCCCCCTTGACCCTTACGGAGTCTCCAGTAAAACCCATCAGGGGTGGTGATGGGTCAAAGGAACTCCTAGGCAAATTCATTCTAACAAAAGCATCGTAACTCAAGACATCTACTGAACTTCCACTATCAACCAAAATCCGTTTTACAGGGTGTTTCACGATCGTCATAGATATAACGACGCTATCATCATGTTTGTTGACTACTCCTTCTATATCCCTTTTAGAGAAAGGAATTACAGAATCTTCCCCCTCCTCTCGTGTCTTTTAGAATTGCTACTTGCCCCCCAGGATATCATGGCTATCATCTTCTCCGTTGGGGCGTTGTCCACGCCAATCTAAGGCGCGGGAGGTGCTGACGGGCCCGAGGCAGCAGGGTTCCCTCTCCGGACAAACTTGCCTAGATGGCCTTGCTGGATGAGTTCTTCGATAGCCTTCTTCAGCATACGACAGTCTTTAGTGTCATGGCCGTTGTCTCTGTGATATCGGCAGTAGAGTTCCTTGCTGCAGGGGACCCCAGGCCTCATGGGAGGGGGACGCCGGAGGTAGGGCACGTCCTCAATCTCCAACAAAATGTAGGATATAGGGGCAAGCAGTGGAGTGAAGTGTTCTTTAGGGACCAGAGTCTGAGGCCGGTTATCTGATTGATGGAGTGGCTTTGGCTTTCTGGATCGTGCCCCAGCGGGTTCCAAAGATGCCGGCTTCTTGCTGGATCCTTTGTCCGCCTTCCTCTTGAAGGAGTTTGCTTTATCTGCGCGAATGTACTTTTATGCTCGGCTCAACAGTTCGGCATAGGAGTGAGGAGGCTTTTTGTCCAAGGAATAAGCAAACCTGGAAGGACGGAGTCCCCTCTTCAGACCAGTATGGCCACTGAGTCCTCAAGGTTGTATACCTCCAATGCAGCTTCCTTGAACCGAGTCACGAAATCCTTCAAGGTTTTACCGCTCCTCTGTTGGATGGCGAATAGGCTATTAGCCACCCGGGGATCTTCCGACATGCATCAAAGTGGGCCAGGAAAGACCTCTCAAGCTGTCGGAAGGAGTGGATACTACGTGGTGGTAAGCGGGAATACCATGCACTTGCGGCCTTCCGAAGCATAGCCGGAAAGGCTATGCAGAGAAGAGAATCTGTTGTCCCCTGGACTTGCATGAGGACCTTGTAGCTTTTCAGATGGTCTAGGGGGTCTATAGTGCCATCAGAAGGATCCAGCTGGGGAAGACGGAACCGAGGTGGGATCGGCTCCTCCATAATATGGCAGGAAAGCAGGGGCCGGTGGTCGTAGTCCGTCTCGTGTGTGTTGGTAATCCTGCGGTTAAGCTCTTCTAACCGTTGATGATATTCGTCCAGCCGTTGCTCGGTCCGGCGAGTGGTCTTCCTGTTAGTATCTTCTTTTGAGGATTCAGAAGAAGATGGGGAAGGCTGCCAGTGCAGGGGATGCATGTGCCTTGGTTCCTTCTCACCATGCCGCCTGTGAGAGCGATCGGAATGGTGGGAAGGAGACCGTCGCCGCTTAGAGGTCTCCCGACGACGAGGCTTCAGGGACGAGTGGTGGGAGGCCTCCGGAGGGGTCCTACCACGATGAGGCTGACTAGCTCCGTGGCCCTCCATATGAGGCGGAGAAGGTTGGGGTGGTGCAGGCATGGTGGCGGAGCATTGCTTTTGTAGTCCCTGCACCACCGCCATCAAGTCTTGCACATGATGAGTCAGGGCATCGATCCAATCAACTTGGCTAACCTATGGCTGCACAGGGGGCGGAATAGGGAGGTTGGCAGCCGACTGCTTAGCCCGCAGAAGGCGTCCTACGGCCTGGCTTGTGGAAGCTTCCTGCGCCCGTGTAACCACCATCCTCTTCCTTTTGTGGGGTCGTAGATGCGTGAGAACAAACGTATGTTTGCTGCGCCTCCCTACCTGGTGCACCAATTTGTTACTATCAAATCACTTTTGATGAATGTCGGGAAAGTGGATCTCTATGAGTCTTCGAAGGCACGACGGGGCCGCCTTCTTCCTCCAGGACCCTGCAAGAAGTCCCGGACCGATGGTTTCGGTGGGGACCTTCCGACGCTCCAGTTAGCGACTTGGGGAACAGAAATTCAAATGAAAGTAGCACTTCTGAGAGAGAGACCTCCCCTTATTGAGGGTCAGTCCTATATACCTGTTTGGGGGTCCCTCTTATCCTTTGGTGATGACAGTCAGATCTATTTTCTGTTAAGATCGGCTTCGTAGGTTGGTGCCTGGCTGTTAAATGCGCTCTGCAGATATCGTCAACTGCACAGTATCTATAACCGCCCGTGATCCTAGCAAAAGGTGGGTGAGCTGGCTACAGCGGTTGGTGTTTTAAACCTGTTCAGCATTCGAAGTTCAGCTTCATGGCTGAACTTGTGCAATTTGCATGGGGCAAGACTCGAGGTTGAAGTCGAGGTTGGTGAGGCTGGAACGTTGTCCAAGGCTGAGATTGATGAGGCCGAAGCCGAGGCCGAGGCTAAAACTGAGATGGAGCTTGAGATCGAGGTCGAAGCCGAGGTCGAGGCCGAAGCCGAGGCTGAAGCCGAGGCCGAGCCAAAGCCGATTCCGAGGCCGGGCCGAACCCAAGGCCGAAGCCGAGGATTAGCCACATCAGTGTCCATTTTGTTTCAGGAACCAAAAATGAACCTATTCAGGTAAAACGATGAAGAACAAAACGGTAGATCCAGTCTACCGGGCGGGCTTCAGAGAAGATGGCCAAGTAAAGCAGAGTTCCTTTACAAATTTTCATGGGCTTTATTTTCTCGCTGTGATGTGATTAGAAATCCAATTCAGTGAAATTCAGATTCGCTTGCTATCCGGTTCTATAGCCAAGTGTATCTTGAAACTAAGCCCTGCAAAAATGTTTTCAGGGATGGGAGTTCAAAAGTTTGTCATACGAGTTCTTGTTTATGATGAATGAAGCTTACTACTGTATTCTTAGATTTTTCTGATATTTAGTGTAATATGTGCATACTTTATTTTAGCATCTCAGTGTCAACTTACACGGATTCATCTTGCGGCAACTGAAAGTTGAGGTGGTGCACTTGACACAGATTTGGCGTTGTAGCATCTTATCCTTTTCTCGACACGAGGGAAACCTACATTGGGGCGAAGAGAACCTCCAGACTAGAAAATGGAAAATTCGCTAGGCATTCAGCATTCAATCTAGTAATACAAAAAATTAGGAATTTTTCTCCTGTGACTTTTTTTTAATACTTCAATTAAAATTATATATTTTTAAAAAATAACAAAGCTTCTCCGGAATATGGGGGAGGAAGGTATATGTACCATTATCAAATTTATGGGCTACTCTAAAATAGTGGGTTAAAACAGAATTAATCCCTTACTCTTCACGCAACAAACACTTAACCAATTAAAAATATCACAGCATAGATCTTTGGCCAAGTTGATCTTTAATCGAGGATTAATGGCTTATATGATTAGGGTAATAAATTGATTATAAAGTTCATTGTTTTATTGCAAAAGTTTTGCCCAACTCCATGATTATGATTGGACTTGACAAGACGTCTGCAGACGAGAACAATTCCAAAGGTCATTATTGATAAATGTATTGATTTTATTTATACATTTCATTCAATTTATTTATCAAATTTAATAGGATGACGTTCAATTGAAACAAACGTATATTTATTATTGACTTAGTCTAAGAATTAAAAAGATTTATCAATAATTTTTTTTACTTGTCATCATGAATCTGATCCATTATATATTTGTAATTATCCCTAAAACAAAGCCATCTTATGACCCAATTGCCATCATTAATTGTCCCATTTAAACATGAAATACAAATTGGAGATATCAATTGATTGGAGCATATTTAATTATCTTAAGTACTAAAATTTTCAGGCTTATGGGATTTACAGGGAATATAGGCCACGGTTGCCCAACTTGTTTTCATCCAAGAATTTTGCAGGCATAAATGGCATGTAAAAAAAGTGATATATCGGTTCCTTCGTTCATTTACTTTAAAATGGATTCCTCTTAAATAAAATTTATTTATACTTTCCTTTCAATTCTTCATTTATCAAATTTAGATGCAAACATATATTTATCATTAACTTTTCATCCAGGTGAGACCAGCTTCCTTGCATACGTCGATATATAGGTTTTGTTGGGGGGTAAAATTATCATGCATCATTAATCGTGCACGCGGCTAAGGTCAGCCCTGATTTCTGTTCGATTGAGCGACGCCCGCCAAGGATAAGTCGGTGAATTGAGATGCTCTAGCCCCTCACCGAACCAGGGGTCCTCGAGGTGCCGACCTATTCCGTCTCTCGGTCCCAGCCGAGCTATCGACCTTCGTCTTTGGCTCCTCCAGCCGACCTATCCCGTCTCTCGGCCCCAGTCGAGCTATCAACCTTCGTCTGTCGGTTCCTCCAGCCGATCTATCCCGTCTCTCGGTCCCAGCCGAGCTATCGGCCTTCGTCCGATGGCTCCAAGACCGGCACCCCCAAGACCAGCACCTCGAAGACCGTCGGCTCCAAAGGCCGACACCTTGAAGACCGTTGGCCCCAAAGGCCGACACCTCCAAGACAGACGGCTCCATGACTGACGGCCCCAAAGGCCGATACCTCCAAGGTCGGCATCCTCCCAGGCGGCCCCGGCACTTCTCAGTCGGCCTCGGCGTGTCCGGGCCAGGTGGCCCCGACACTTCTCAGCCGGCCCCGGCGTGTCCAAGCCAGGCGGCCCCGGCACTCTCATCCCGACCAGCCCCGTCTGATCCAAGTCGACCCCGGTACTTCTCAGCTAGCCTCGGCGTGTCCAAGCTAGGTGGCCCCGGCACCTCTCAGCCGACCCCGGCATCCTTCCAGCCGGCCCCGGCACTCTCATCCCGGTCGGCCCCGCCGGATCCTATAACAACCTGATTCGAATCCGTTTCAAATCCTAACGACTTTCGAATCGAGGAGACGCTCAAGATCCTGCTTATAAATACTACCACCCTCAAGCCTATGAGGGACGGGCATTCTCGGACGCTATTCCCCTTCTTCTCTATCTCTCTGCACGCTTGCTCACTCTACTGCTCTTAGCTCTCTTTTCCGCCATTGTCGCTCTGCCCAAAGCTCTCTGGAGGAACTCTTCAGCAAGAGCCTTCTCCTCTCATCTTGTTGCCCATCGGTCCCTTACTGACTTGAGCGTCGGAGGGTCTTCCGCGGAGGGCCACCCCCAGCACCCCCCACGTGTAGGCTTCCTTGCAGGTCCGCCCAGGAGGGAGCTCGATCAGGAGACCGGACGTGCCCGAGTCGAGGAGCAGATTTCGGCGACAACAGATTGGCGCTAGAGGAAGGGCCCTCAAGTCCCTAAAAACTTGTAACCCAGGAGACAAAGTTCTTGGTTTGTGAGAGAAATCCTTCCATGGCCAACCGAAAGAAGGCAGTGTCCGATGTTCGAGATCAGGCCGCTTCTCCAAGGCCTGATCCAGTGAACAATGTCGCACCTTCACCGCCGCCTGTTGAAACCCCTTCACCGTCGGCGGCCCCGGTTTCCCAGGACCAGTTCGCTCTGCTGGTCCAGCAGGTGCAGGCTCTGGCCACCCTGATCCAGGGGCGCCCAGAGGTCCCCCATCCGGCCACCCCTATCCCTCGCTCCCCAGAGGAGGAGGCGGCCCCCGTGCATCCGACGATCTCTTCTTTCGGTCCGCACGGAGTCGCGGACCCTCCTCGCCGTCCCAAGGAAACCGAAGCGGCTCCCCAGCAAGCCCGCGACAAAAACTTCCCCAGGCCTCGACGAGCTCGATCCCTCTCTCTGGTATATTCTCGCCATGACTCCACTCCATCTCAGTGTGTTCCTCCTCCATCCCCTCTGCTCTCTTTGACGAAGAGATCCACCAACAACTCCGGGAAATGCGACAAGAGCTGGATGCCGCAAAGCAAGCCCAGCCGCCCCAGCCTAGGGCGGAGCCGAGTGTCCCCTTTTCTAAAGGGATCATGGAGGAAGTTATTCCCTCCCATGTGAAGCTGCCCGCCATCGAGCCCTTTCATGGCTCCTCTGATCTGGACGACCATCTCAGCAGCTTCAGATCGATAATGATGTTCCACGGAGCATCGGACGCGGTTCTCTGCCGCGCTTTCCCTTCTACCCTTCGGGGATCTTTCCGGACTTGGTTCAATGCCTTAAAACCAAGGTCCGTCGATTCCTTCGATGAACTGAGCCGTCTTTTCATCAGCCAGTTCATCAGCAGCCGCCGCCTGCGACGGAGGTCCGAATCCCTCTCTAGGGTTAAGCAGAAAGAGGGGGAGTCCTTAAGAAGTTATCTTGGCCGTTTTAATAAGGCCATGCTGGAGGTGGACCACCTCAATCATGAAGTGGCTATGTCCGCCTTAGCCGAAGGAGTTTCAAAGGAGAGCGACTTTTACCTAGCAATGGAGGTCAACTATCCTTCGACCCTCTCTGACATGATGGCCCTAGCCGATAAATATGCCAGGGTCGAGGAGTCTTGGAGAGCCGCTCGAGCCGAGCCAGCAAGGAAGAAAGAACCCGGGTGCCCTGACAGGCATCGACCTATCGACCGACCGAGCCCACCTCGACGCTAGAGAGTCCCGCGGCCGCCACCAAGGGATCGTTCCCGAAGCCCACCTCGAGGATACCGTTGCTTCACTCCTCTCACTGCCCCGAGAGCGGAGACTCTCATGGAGATCGAACGCCAGCTTCCCCGACCTCCCCCTCTCCGAGGAAACGTAGCCCGCAGGGATCCCACTAAATACTGCCGCTATCACCGCGACCACGGTCACGACACTGAGGAGTGCTGGAAGCTTAGAAATGAGATCGAAAGGCTCATTCAGCGGGGCAGGCTGGATCGCTTCAGAGGAGCTCCCGAACCAAGGAACGGGGGCGATCGCCAACCTGAGCCCCAGCAACAACCTCTCCCTCCTCCCAATCTGCCAGTTGCTAGTCACATTAATGTCATCGAGGCGGTCTGCGATCCTGCAGGCAATGAGGATGAAGAAGAAGGCCCAGCAGCAAAGAAAGCACAGCCTGGCGAACTCTCCTTTTCTGATGATGACTTCTAGGGAATACAGTTCCCACATGATGATGCTTTGGTTGTATCCCTGAATCTGAACAATTACGATGTAAACCGAATCTTGGTCGATAGTGGAAGCTTTGTTAACGTTTTGTACCTCGATGTGTTTGTAAAAATGAAGCTCCTCGTAGAGAACCTTCGAGCCGTGGATTCCACCCTCGTGGGGTTCACGGGCGATGTAGTTGTCCCGGAAGGAATCGTCATCCTAACAGTTCGGGCGGGGACCTGGCCCAATGCGGCCACTGTTCATACGAATTTCCTGGTGACCAAGCTTCGGTCACCCTACAACGCGATATTTGGAAGGCCAGGCTTGGTATCCCTCAAAGCCATTGTCTCCATCCCGCACCTATCCATGAAGTTTCCCACGAGCGAGGAGTCGGTGTTGTCCAAGGGAACCAAACCATAGCTCGGCAGTGTTATGTCGCCAGCCTTCAGTCCAAAATGCCTGAGATCGGTGGGCTGGACGCTCGGGAGGACTTCGCCGAGCAAAGGGGAGAGCCGGCCGAAGAACTGGAAGAAGTTCCATTGGATGAAGCTCGGACTGACCGAACGATAAGAGTCGGATCGTTGCTGAAAGAAGAAGTTCGGCTACAATTGATTGATTTCCTCCGGAGCAATACCGACGTCTTCGCCTGGTCAGCCTCGGATATGACCGGGATTAGCCCAGACATCCTCGTCCACCGCCTTAACGTGGACGAGATGTTCCGACCTATCAAACAGAAGAAAAGAAGCTTCGCTCCTGACCGACAGAGAGCAATTAAAGAGGAGGCCGACAAACTCATCAAGGCGGATTTTGTTCAGGAGGTAAATTACCCAAGCTGGTTGTCTAATGTCGTTATGGTGAAAAAATCAAACGGCAAGTGGTGGATCTGTATTGACTTCACCGACCTAAAAAAAGCCTGCCCGAAAGACAGTTTCCCTCTCCCTCGGATCGACCAGCTCGTGGATGCCACCTCCGGCCATCAGATGCTGTCGTTCATGGATGCTTATTCAGGCTACAACCAGATCAGGATGACCCCCGAAGATGAGGAAAAAACGGCCTTCATAACTGACTGAGGTACTTACTGTTACCGGGTTATGCCCTTCAGTCTTAAGAATGCAGCTGCCACATATCAGAGGCTGGTCAACAAGATTTTCAAGGAGCAGATAGGCAGAACATGGAGGTCTACATTGACGATATGCTGGTTAAAAGCAAGAAGGTTTCTCAGCACATTGAAGACCTCTCAGAGAGCTTTGCGACGCTCGAAGGTACTGAATGAAGCTCAATCCAGCCAAATGCACCTTCAGCGTCACCTTAGGGAAATTTCTGGGCTTTATGGTCTCTCAACGAGGTATTGAAGCCAACCCGCAGAAGATTCAAGCCCTTCAACAATGGTGCCGCCCTCGTCCATCAAGGAGGTTCAACGCCTGACGGGCAGGATTGCGGCCCTCAACCGCTTCGTAGCCCGATCGGCCGAAAGGGGCCTCCCCTTCTTCAAAGCACTCCGGTCTGCCAAGAACTTCCAGTGGACCCCAGAGTGCCAGAAGTCTTTCGAAGACCTCAAAAGGTATCTTGGCTCGCCGCCTCTCCTCAGCAGCCCCAATCCAGGAGAAATGCTGTATCTGTACCTGGCGGTTTTTGAAGGCGCGATTAGCTCGGTCCTGACAAGAGAGGAAAGTAAGATCCAGAGGCCGATCTACTATGTTAGTAAACTGCTCCGGGATGCTGAAACAAGGTACACCCGAGTCGAAAAACTAGTGCTGGCCCTGATAACGTCGGTTCGGAGATTGCGGCCGTATTTCCAGGTGCATTCTGTGACGGTCCTCACCGACCAGCCCATTAAGGTAGTGGTCCATCGTCCCGAGACGTCAGGAAGGATGGCCAAATGGGCTGTCGAGCTAAGCGAGCATGACATCCAATATCGACCCCGCCCGGCCATCAAAGTGCAGTCCCTAGCCGACTTCCTTCTCGAATGCACCATCCTAGAAGATGGCTCCGCTCCGATTCATCAGGGTATCCAAAACCAAGCACCCGGTGGTTGCTCCATGTTGATGGGTCCTCAAACTCTGGTGGCTCCGGGGCAGGTTGGTTCTAACCAGCCCCGAAGGAGCAACTTTCGAATACGGCATCAGATTCTCCTTCCCAGCTTCCAACAACGAGGCGAGTACGAAGCTCTACTCGCCGGGCTCCGGATCGCCCGCGACCTGAAGGTGGAAAGGCTGACCGCTTTCACCGACTCTCAGCTGATTGCCAGACATGTGCAGGGAGAGTTTGAGGCTCGGGAGCCAAACATGATCCAATATCTTCGAGAGGTGCGGAACTTACTCTCTCACTTTTTTGAATTTGAGGTTGTCCGGATCCCTAGGGCCGAAAATGCTCGTGCTGACCTGTTATCTCGGCTGGCAACTGTGGAAACGATGGATGCCGAACATAAATTCCATTTGGAAACCTTGGAGAAGCCCAGCATAGCCGACATTGATCGAGTAATGCAAATCGAGGTTGAGCCATCTTGGTTCGACCCGATCCAGAAATATCTCAAAGAAGGATCGCTCCCAGCCGACCGAAGGGAGGTTAGAAAGCTGAAGTTGCAAGCCGCCAGCTATATACTGATTGATGGCCAGCTCTACAAGCGATCTTTCTCCACACCACTGCTCAGATGCCTTCGCCCGTCTGAGGCCGACTACGCCCTCCAGGAGGTGCATGAAGGAATTTGCGGAAGTCATTTAGGGAGCCGGTCCCTATGCCACAAGGTGCTGCGCCAAGAGTACTACTGGCCGACCATGCAAAAGACGCCGATGATCTCGTTCGAATCTGTGACCCCTGCCAGAAGCACTCCAATATCCAGAGGCTCCCCTCCAGCAGTCTGATTCCCATCTCCTCCGCTTGGCCCTTTGCTAAGTGGGGGATGGATATTCTGGGCCCCTTTCCCCCTGCCACGGACAGCGGAAGTTCTTGTTCGTCGCAATCGATTACTTCACCAAGTGGGTCGAGGACGAGGCGGTGGCTCAAATAACCGAAGCTCGAGCGAGAGACTTCGTGTGGAGGTCCGTCATCTGCCGCTTCGGCCTCCCGCATACCATTATCACCGACAACGGCAAGCAGTTTGATAATTCGAAGTTCAGGGAGTTCTGTGGAGAACTTGGCATCACTCATCACCTAACCTCGGTGGGGCACCCGCAGGCCAATGGGGCGGCCGAGGTAACTAACCAAACTCTGCTCCAAGGAATCAAAGCTCAGCTTTCCAGAGCTCGTGGCAGGTGGGCAGATGAATTGCACCATGTCTTGTGGGCCTACCGCACCACCCCGAGAGTGCCCACAGGCGAGACCCCCTTCCGGATGGCTTTCGGCACAGAAGCCATTATCCCGTGGAGATAGGACTCCCCTCTTTGCGGGTGGAGAGTTACTCGGAGGAGGCCAGCAACGAGCAGCTCCGCACCAACCTCGACCTAGTGGAAGAGATTAGAGAGAAGGCCCGGATCAGGATTGCCGCCTATCAGCAGAGGGTGTCCCGCTACCACGCCTCCAGAGTCAAAGGAAAATCCTTCTCCCTTGGCGACCTTGTCCTCCGGAAAGCATCTATCTCCAAACCGCTGGAGCAAGGGAAGCTGTCACCAAATTGGGAAGGCCCATACCAGGTAGCGGAAGTTGTTGGACCTGGTACTTACAAACTCCAGGATTTGGATGGGAAGTCCGTCCCCTGGACGTGGAACTCGGACAACCTCCGCATATACTACCAGTAGGGTACCCCTTTAACCTGCCCCATTCATAACTCTGGTGTTTCATTTCTTTATCTACAATACGATCAACCCTTTTGAAAGGTCGTAATGAGAAATAGAAACATCCGACCCATTCACGGCTACAACCGATCTATCCACGTTAGAACCCCGTTCGTCCACTGAGCCGAGCTAAAGATCGAAATAGCATGTTACGGCCTACCTAAAATGTTTCAAAGCTTAGCTCGGATTCGGGCAGTTCGCAAGCCCCGGCGACCTAAGTATTCTCCTAAACCGATGTTCGGATTCGGGCCGCTCACAAGCCCCGGCCGACCTAAATGTTTTCAAAGCTTAGCTCGGATTCGGGCAGCTCGCAAGCCCCCGACCTAAGTATTCTCCTAAACCGATGTTCGGATTCGGGCCGCTCACAAGCCCCGGCCGACCTAAAATGTTTTCAAAGCTTAGCTCGGATTCGGGCAGCTCGCAAGCCCCGGCCGACCTAAGATTCTCCTAAACCGATGTTCGGATTCGGGCCGCTCACAAGCCCTGGCTGACCTAAAATGTTTTCAAAGCTTAGCTTGGATTCGGGCAGCTCGTAAGCCCCGGCCGACCTAAGTATTCTCCTAAACCGATGTTCGGATTCGGGCAGCTCGCAAGCCCCGGCCGACCTAAAATGTTTTCAAAGCTTAGCTCGGATTCAGGCAGCTCGCAAGCCCCGACCGACCTAAGTATTCTCCTAAACCGATGTTCGGATTCGGGCCGCTCACAAGCCCCGGCCGACCTAAAATGTTTTCAAAGCTTAGCTCGGATTCGGGCCGCTCACAAGCCTCGGCCGACCTAAAATGCTTTCAAAGCTTAGCTCGGATTCGGGCAGCTCGCAAGCCCCGGCCGACCTAAGTATTCTCCTAAACCGATGTTCGGATTCGAGCTGCTCACAAGCCCCGGCCGACCTAAGTATTCCCCAGGTTACATTTGGATTTGGGCGGCTCACAAGCCCCAACTAGCTCGGATGGCATGAATCCCCGACTAAAAACGATCGAGATGTTCCTACGACCCATGGCCGACAACAACAACCTGGCATAAAGGAGACAGAAATTGAAAAATAGAACAAAACTTTCTTTATTTCATCGCCACCAAAACCGATTACAACTGCCTAAGGGGCATTACAAGGGCATCGAAATGCATAAAGCAAAAATGAGCACAAAGCTCGGGCAACTGCTCCAAAGCAGATCTGGGCAACCATGATGCTCCGGCGTCCGGACCGATAAATCAGACAAACCATGAAACAGTCAGCCCGCCTGGACGGTTGACGAAGCTGACCCTCCATGGCCCCCCTCGAACGAACCAAGAGGTCAAAAGGAGGTATGGCCCATGGATGCTGATTCTGAGGACCCGGGCAAACCAGCCAGCTCCCCTAGGGTGGGATGCTGGATCGCAAGCCGCCGCTCGACCGAGAAGCTCGGGGACCATCAGACCCCCGTTGCTCCCATATTCTCCTCCCCGTGGCAAGGATTTCCCTCAGAGAAGGGATGAGAATCCAGGTTAGCGAAGGAGGGAGGGTCTGTGCGTGCTACGGGGTTGTCGATACACTTCCTACCGTAATCCCCCCGTAGCAAACCACAAAGGACACACATGAAGCGTATATGTGCGCTCTCCGTGTGATCTCTGCGGCCCTCCTGTGCGCTCTCCATGTAATCTCCGGGACTCATCCCCTCAGGGCGAGCCAACCTCGGCGGCTCCTCCGTCATCCCAGCTATCCGAGGGAGGGTGACTTATGAAAGAAAAGTCCAGTCCTCCCACTCGAAATGCCAAAGATATGGGCATTGTGGAAACTCCAATAGGGAAGGGAACTTAGAGGATGGCCTAGCACGACCCCTCTTCCCCCTTTTTTTTTATATAGGCGGAAGTGAACCGGGGGCAGCTATCAAAGCCAGAAGCCCCGAGATTCAAACACCTGGCCCATGCCTCCACGTGGCCTCCCAGGATGGAAGCAACGCCCCATTGCGCGCCGAGCCCATCGCCTGAACCATGACGCATGCAAAGATTTCCTTTTGATCCCGAATCACGGTTATTAAACGCAGAGAATCGCCCACTGATCTTACGAAACTGACAGGTCCAGGAGATCGTCCTACGAAAGTAACATCCTCCAATGGTAAACGGGTGCGTGCGCCGTACGACAAAACGGCCTGCATGGAAAAAGACCAATGCCATAAAAGCCTTCCGGAAAGCACCGGAGCAGCTTTTTGCTCCCACAGAGCCGTATTATCAACTCCGGTGAAATAAAAACCGATTTGCCTGCGGAACGGCAGAGCGCTGGCAGGGCAGCAAAAAGCATGAAAACCGATTGTTCATCGATTGCCCCCAAGGAAGTTAATCGCTCGAAGAACTTGTGCAACAAAATTGAACATCTCAAAACAAAAATGAACGCGAGGGCTACGCAAACTATTCTTTCATTCACCGAAAAAGGGGTGACAAAAGAAACGAAAAATACATCAGCCCTCACAGGGGCTCACCATTGTCTCCCAGAACCGCCGACCGTTCTCCCTGATCCGCCGCAAGGCTACCCGCCTGCTGTTGGAGAGACGCCACGCCTCTCTAAGCGATCATTAACCGCACGGAGGTGCATGATCTCCCTGGTGGAGGCGATCACATATTGTTCGGTCGCCTCCTGGAGTCGTTGTCGACTCGCCAACAAGGAGGCCAGGACCTCCCCATCGACGACGGTCTGAGCACGGCTCCTACGAGCCCCCCAGCGAGTGTTGGCATCATCGGCTGGTGCTCCGTTGACCTTCCGCCATCCTTGGAAGCCATTCCATCGGCACAAGCTCGTATCAAGCTAGCAAAGGTCGTCGAATGAAATGGCCAACGATAACCGGACCCCCCATCGGTATTTAAACCGATCCAAGCAAGAAATCTACCTGCTCCAGCCATCGGCCCTCGAGCCACCGACACAAAATCCCGTCATATGTCGCCGCTTTGGTAACCACTCTCATCCGTCGGCCCTAGCCGACCTAGACCCTAGCTGACCTACCTCACCCGTCGGCCCTAGCTGACCTATCCGTCGGCCCTAGCCGACCTACCTCGTCGGCCGACCTACATCGGCCGACCTACCTCACCCGTCGGCCCTAGCCGACCTATTCCCGTCGGCCCTAGCCGACCTACCTCACCCGTCGGCCCTAGCCGACCTATTCCGTCCATCGGCCCTAGCCGACCTACCTATCCGTCGGCCTTAACCGACCTGCCTTATTCCTCAAGTTTTAATTAATCTATTGCATCGCTCAAACATGAACCGAACCAGATCGTCTCTCGGTTCACCAGTCAAGGCTATCGCCCCGCCTTGGACCCAGCCAATGCGTTCCCTCGATCCTGAGATAAAAACGACCAAACAGCGCCAACAAGCCATAAGTCGCTTGCGATTGGGGCGAAATTTGGAGCGAAGGACCGCCCAAGAAAAAGCACTCAAATGGAAGCGGAAAGTTCATTCATTAAAGAACGTCAGGCAGAGTTACAGCTCGGGAAGCAAAACGTAGAAGTGACTTTTAAAAGCCGGGAACCGCGTCAGTTCCAGGAGAACCCCCAATTACGTCTGCAGAGGCATGACTTGATTCGCCCTTCTCGAATATCTTAGCCTCCTTGCGACAGTCTGCGAATGTCCTCCAGAAGCTGCGGCCTCGCTGGGACCTGGGGCGGCACCAAGATCGGTATCCGAAGCGTCGACGTACTCATCCTCCTCTTCACCCCGGAGTCACTGGCATCAAGAGCTTCAGCATCCAGGAAAGAGAGATCCCATTCTGGATGCTCGCTGGATATCTTGTCTCTGCATTCTTCCACTCCGAGTTGGAAGGCGTCAGTACAATTACGTCCTGTTCGCCCTTGAGCATGGCGAGTTGCATCTCAGCCTCGGCCATTTGGCTCCGCGATAGGGCAACTTGCCTCTCAGCTTCCGCGACCTGAGCCCGCAGAAAAACAGTTTGCTCCTCGAACTCGCCGGCCCGCGCCTCGAGTTCCAAACTCCTGCCTCGGCTAGATGCAAGCTCACCTTGCAAGGCCCGATTGTCCAGCCCTAATTTTGCCATCTGCGAAGCCAGAATCAGTCGGCGCCACGAGGAACCAACAAAGGAAACTAAAAAAGGGGAATAGGATCGTACCTCCTCCTTTTGTCGGGCCAACCTTTTGGTCAGCTCCTCGGCCTCACCCCTGGCCCTCGCTTTATCGGCCCTAACCAGCTCGACCCTTTCTTGGAGAGCGTTAATTCTTAACTGCTTATCTTCGACCTCTCCCCGGGCTTGGGATAGCTCGTCACTCAGCCGGGCTATCGTCCCCTCGTGCCATTAGCGTTGGCTCTCAAGTCAGCGACATCGCGATCGCGCCGCTGCAGCTTCTCCTCTACTTCATCGAGCATTCTGGCCTAGGCGTTTTCTCTCGTCGGCGGCCTCCTTCCCCAGCCGGCCCAGACTCTCATTATGTTCTTTCTGCATCGCCGCCACTTCCTCAGAATGCTTTGACCTAACTCGAGCCAACTCCAAGCATGCATCGTCGTTCTTCGCCAGAGCCCCTGCAACTCCTCCACTTTACGCTTTTGCTTAGACGCTTCAGCTAGAGCGGCCTGATACGACGCCTTCATCCCCGCCAAGCTTTCGTTGCTAGCGGCCAGGAGTTCCTCGAACTTCTCGGACACCTCTGCTCGCGATCGGAGTTCGGCGCTGGCTCTCCTGGCCTGAACGCCGGCCCCCGTCGCCAAACTCAAACGCCAGCACATCGCCCGAGAAAGCAAAACACTCTACAGGATAAAGAACGAGTAAGAATATGCAATCAAGTCAGCCGAAAGTATCCGCCACCCAAGAATGGTGACTCACCCGAGAGGCGTAGGCCCGTGTCATCTTCATGAGGGTCGGATTGTCAATGTCGGGAAGAAGATGGACACTTTCGGCCATGCCCTGCTGCCCGAACGCGGCATCAACCAACTCCAAGTCCGCAAACTTGTCCGCCGAGGGATCCGCACCGGGTACAGGCCGACCTCATTAAAGCGAAAATGCCTCCTCAACGTCCATGTTCGAGCTACTGGGCTGGCCGTCTCCACCCGAGGAGTCAACCCGGGCGACCTCCGACTGAGAAGCCTTCAACTTCCCAGCCTCTTCTATCAGAACTCTGGCTTGGGCTTCCTCAGACAATTCGGCCAACCCAAGCGCCAGCCGCCCCAAAACCCTTTTTGAAGGAGTCTCCATTGCGGGACTCTCATCTCGCTGCGCTCCCTCTCCCGACCCGTCTCCTTCGGTCGCAGTCACCTGCGTCTCCTCTGCAGGCTCTGCCGAAACCTCTATCCGGCTTGCTTCTCGAACCGCTGCGGGCGACCCAACGTCGCTACCCCCGGACTCTCCCGCAAAAGGCCCAAGAGGGAGCTCGCCCCGAACCTCACCGACTGCGGCGCTCCCTCTCGCTCTCCTACTGAGGTCGGGAGTAAACCCGCGGTCGGGGAAAGCCCCCCAGAAATGACGACTTCCGCGAATCCGTCGTCGGCTCATCTTTCAAAGGGGGTGGCCGGATGAGCCAATGGAATCTCATCCGAGCTATCCGATAGTTCCACCACAGGGGGACAAGGGATCTCAGCTGTCCTCCTCAAATCCTCCCTTGCTTCCGATGCTCCCGTTGTGATCACTCCGGCATCCGGCGAGCATCTTACGGAAGTGTGAGCCCTCTTCTCGGGCCTACTTCTCTCCGCGCCGCTGCTCTCCCCTGGGCGCTTGCCTCTCTTCCTCTTGACAAGGCTTGACAACGCAGACCTCTTGGCTGCAAGAGCGAAAGTATGCAATTAAATCCAAACACGTTCGCCTGGATAAAAACAGCGGAGAAGAAAAGGGAGGACTCACCTTGCGGGTCCAGAGGACTAAGCCCGGCCACGAAAAGAGCACCCTCCGATAGCAAGTCATTGGCCGAAACACCTGGCCGTTGCGGAGGACATCCAAGTCTTTCTCCTCCCGCTCGGACAAAACCGGATGCGTTTCCGCATCCCGAACAAAATTTCCCCATCTCCGAGGGAAGTCGGAACCAATGTTCCCCTCGGCAATGACGAATCGACTCTTCCACCCCTTTATGGAGGACGGCTTGTCCACAATCATTTTGAAGGACCTCCGGGGTCCGATGTAAGGCCACTCCGATTTCCTTCCGGGTATTAGATGATAGCAGGCGCGGAAAAGAGGGAGAGTGGCGATAACCTGAATCTGATGGCACATTGAGATAAATCCGATAATACTCGCCAGCTATTTGGGGCTACCATCGCCGGACAGATGTTGTAATGTGTCATGATTTCCTTCACCAAGGGATGAAGAGGAAACCGGAGGCCTGCTTTCAAACTGTCTTCGTAAACGAAGACTCCATGCTCCAGATCTCGCGAGACCCTGTGCTCAGGTCCCGGCAATCGCAGAACGACATCTGGGGGTATACCATACCTCTGGCGAATCTTTCCCACATCCTCAGCGACGATCTCTGAAGCTACGTCGTCGGGGCTCATCATCCTCCTAGCCGAAAAAGCACCAGGCAAAGCGGCAAACGTTGCGGAGGACGGGACTCTCCAGGAAACAGAATGAGAGGATATCGCAAACAGATGCAGCGCTGCTACCGCTTTGCTTCCCCCCTAAGGAAGCCATCTTAAGAAGATGGGGCGCTTCGCCCGAGGCATCCGGAACCGCCTCGACAAACGCCGCATGAATCGGGATTTGCTACGTGGCATTCCCCCAACCGTCACCCCTGGAGGAGCCTTACCCACGAAGGCATGATGACCTCACTGCATTAATTAGGGCATCATTGCGCGGGCTGTCTAAACCGGATCGTCCCATCCAAAGCGTGCCACCTGGACTTGTACTCCCTATGCCCGAACCTGTGCTTCGAACTAGGGAGTGGAGGGCATGTGTTGGGGGGTAAAATTATCATGCATCATTAATCGTGCATGCGGCTAAGGTCAGCCCTGATTTCTGTTCGATTGAGCGACGCCCGCCAAGGATAAGTCGGTGAATTGAGATGCTCCAGCCCCTCATCGAACCAGGGTCCTCGAGGTGCCGACCTATCCCGTCTCTCGGTCCCAGCCGAGCTATCGACCTTCGTCTGTCGGCTCCTCCAGTCGACCTATCCCGTCTCTCGATCCCAGCGAGCTATCAACCTTCGTCTGTCGGCTCCTCCAGCCGACCTATCCCGTCTCTCGGCCCCAGCCGAGCTATCGACCTTCGTCTGTCGGCTCCTTTAGCCGACCTATCCCGTCTCTCGGTCCCAGCCAAGCTATCGACCTTCGTCTGTCGGCTCCTCCAGCCGATCTATCCCGTCTCTCGGCCCCAGCCGAGCTATCAACCTTCGTCTGTCGACTCCTCCAGCCAACCTATTCCGTCTCTCGGTCCCAGCCGAGCTATCGGCCTTCGTCCGATGGCTCCAAGACCGGCACCCCCAAGGCCGGCACCTCGAAGACCGTCGACCCCAAAGGCCGACACCTCCAAGACAGACGGCTCCATGACTGACGGCCCCAAAGGCCGACACCTCCAAGGCCGGCATCCTCCCAGGCGGCCCCGGCACTTTTCAGCTGGCCCCAGCGTGTCCGAGCCAGGTGGCCCCGGCACTTCTCAGCCGGCCCCGGCATGTCCAAGCCAGGCGGCACCGGCACTCTCATCCCGGCGGGCCCCGCCTGATCCAAGTCGGCCCCGGCACTTCTCAGCCGGTCCCGGCGTGTCCAAGCCAGGTGGCCTCGGCACCTCTCAGCCGGCCTCAGCATCCTTCCAGCCAGCCCGACACTCTCATCCCGGCCGGCCCCGCCGGATCCTACCGGCCCTGTAACAACCTGATTCGAATCCGTTTCGAATTTTAACGACTTTCGAACCTTCCAGAAGACGCTCAAGATCCAGGTGACTGCTTATAAATACTACCACCCTCAAGCCTCTGAGGGACGGGCATTCTCGGACGCTATTCCCCTTCTTCTCTATCTCTCTGCACGCTTGCTCACTCTACTGCTCTTAGCTCTCTTTTCCGTCATTGTCGCTCTGCCCAGAGCTCTATGGAGGAACTCTTCAGCAAGAGCCTTCTCCTCTCATCTTGTTGCCCGTCGGTCCCTTACTGACTTGAGCATCGGAGGGTCTTCCGCGGAGGGCCACTCCCAGCATCCCCTGCATGTAGGCTTCCTTGCAGGTCCACCTAAGAGGAAGCTCGATCAGGAGATCGGACGCGCCCGAGTCGAGAAGCGGATTTCGGCGACAATATGTTCAAATAAAACGGTGCATGAAACACTACAGAACTTTATAGGCAAGAATAACCCACGAATTCAGGACTACGTGGGTCATCAATTGCTTTTTAAGATCACAGCATCCGAGATAAGCAGCTTTGTTCGTATGATGATCAGATACAAATAGCTGACAAATAGAGAAAAGCCAGCAAAATACCATCAAGGTAGTTTGGTCATTACAAGATCCATGCACAGCATCAACGTTACTTTTATCATCTCTTACATTGCTGTATATATACCACATTGCCCTCGAACAGGATGCACAAAGTTTTCTTAATCTTATGTGCTAACGAGGGTACACTTCATTCATGCATTGCAAGCACCCTTCATGCATCAGATGAAAGGCTTTATTGCGTTATGTACTCGTCCATCTTGATTTCCTGCAACATTGACACAAGTCGCTACGTACATAGGACTTTCTAATAAGGTTGCATCAGTGTGCCCACCTGACCCGATGATCAGTATTGTAACGTGGAAAGGAACTTTTTTTTTTTAATTAAAAATAGCAGAAAGAACGGTTATTCTATGAAGCTTTTTGGAGATGAATGTAAATGCTCAGGACCTTCTTCAGCCATGGTACTTGAGAGAGCGGCTCTTGAATCCGCCAAAGACAGTTCCCTTCCAGACACGCCTGATGACTATCTGGAAAGGCTGATCCATTGCAAGATTTTTGGCTTTCAACAATAAATTTTTGCTATCGTTAAAAATACTAAAATTGTTGCAAAAAATTTTTCGCAATGAATTTATATTCATTACCATTCGTTACAGATTGTTGGTTGCTGAAGCTCAAATCATTATTTTCAGCAATGAATACAATTTGTTAAAGAAAGTCTATCTTTGTGACGAAAATATTCGGAATCTAAAAAAATTATTACTACTACTTTTAAAAAAATACGATAATTTGTTACTAAAGTCGAGTTTCCAGAACAAATTTATTTTTATTGCTGAAATAAAATTCATTGCTAAATGTTTTCTGCAACGAATGTTTTATTTAGTCAAATTTGTTACTGATGTCCCCCAACCCTGTCTCATCGACATATACAATCACATAAAGGATTCAGAGGTTATAAGATTCAGAAACAACTGAAAGAATGTAGATACTTGAAAAGTTATAAAGAAGTTCATATACAATTGGAGCAAGTCAGACACCAGAAACATGTTGGTATTCAATATATATATATTATATATATGTGTGTGTGTGTGTGTGTAGCGAAAGCATACAGATTATTTAACATGCATAAAATTAATGTTATCACATGAAAAGAAAAAATTATCATATAATTTTTTTAAACATACCGATATGAGGTCTCAAAGGAAACAGACGCTCTACTAAATAGAGACGCTCTACTACCGATTCTTCACGATAGAGTTTACGAGCCAAAGTACTTTCTTCACGATAGAGTTTACGTAAAATAAGAAGAAAAAAGAGAGGAGAAACTTTTCTTTCTTTTTTTCTTTATTCTCTAAAAGTTTGCCATATTTATAGGCTCTAGGTGAATCAAAAAATATATTTTTAAATTAATTTAATTTAGATAACATTTATATGTTATAGCATTTAATTTAAATAATGTTTATCAGTTACAACATTTAATTTAGTTACAATATTTAATTTAGATAACATTTATTTGTTGCAATATTTAATTTGTTATAACATTTAATTTAAATAATGCAACATTTAATTTGTTATAACATTTAATTTAAATAACGTTTATCTCTTACAACCGTCAATTCTACATCAACTCCTTGATAATAGAAAAAAAAGTTGTTTTCTTATATGCAACTAATTTACAAATAATATCTAAATAAATATAATAATATCTAAATTATCAAATCTTATTTAATAATTTTAGATATTATTAATTTTAAATATCTAATAAATCAAATTTATTATTTTATTTTTAATATTCTCAATAATCATATTATCAAAAATATCAAAAAATAAAATTTCTCTCTCCATCAACTCATAATATGCGCCACTTATAAGAGCAAAATTTTTTTATGTGATGTTCCACAATAATACTGGTGTGCAACCATTCATATCAATTATTATATGAACAATGTGTCTAAACACCTTTTTATTTTATCCAATAACTAATTTATTGTATCAAAATAAATGTGAGAAAAATAATCAATCAAATTGATTATTTATCTTCATAATAAACTCTTTATTATAAAGTTTCAATAAAATTTTATTTGAAAAAATAAATAATTAATCACATTAATTATTCAAACTAAGAGTATGTGATTAACCTAAGATGGTGTGGGGACCATGGACCCATAATTTAAGCTCTAATAAACTTGAATAAACTCAATTAAAACTCTTTAATTATTTATTCAGTTTATTAATCTCAAAGTTATTCTACTAAAAACTTGAGAATGCACTCTTAAAAATTATATATTAATTTTACTCAAAAACTTGAGTCATCCACTGATATAATCATTACATGTAATTCAACCCTCCATAATTAGTTCATAATTAAAGCTAGGTAAAATAACCGCTATATCCCTCTAATTTTCTTTTATTCTTTAAGTACCATTGATTCACTAGTTAAACAGTTAATTTATGATCGGATCATAAAATACGTGCATAACTGTTTAGCAACATAATCAACATTTAAGAGATAATTTTAAGTTTTCAAAAGCATGGATTTCATATCTTTAAATCACATTTTCAGCCCAATGTGTTATTAAACCTCCAAGATGTAAGTATTGGGTCCAACATCAAATGAGCTTTAATAACAAATCAAAGATTCAATAGCACAATCAAGGAGTCTATGATTAAATCAGGATTAAAGTTGATTTACATATGATCATCTTGTGACATAAATTACATTCTTTATAATGGTCTTAAATAAAGATTCAAATTATATCGGTTCAAGTCCTATATAATCTTATTATATATAACACCTCAACTAAGTGTCTCTACACAATAATCTGGATAAGATTGTCACATTTATAATGTTCATAGACCGTATTATCTGGATAAGATTGTTATCGACCATGAGATGACCATTGTCATTAAGGTATAAGATATAGAAGAAATTGGAATTTCTAACTTACATTTCGGTGAAATGGATTACCATCGACTGAGCATCTCCTTCTTTCAGCTTAGACCGATGTTCGCGATAAATGAAATTACGAGCATCCTGCTCTGTAAAATCCAATTGTCTTATGCTCCTTTTTCTCCTTACTATGGCAGGGTATATCTGAGTTGTGGGCACATTCATGACATGTAAATTGCTGATTTCTACCTTCTTTGGTGTGCTGATCCTCCTATGGGACCGTAGATAACCAGTTGATGTTATGGACATCGATGGTTATGTTCTAGAGAAACCTCAACCAATATCCACTTACCACTTGTAGCATTCAGTCTTGCTTTTATGGATGCCATACAATCAACTTTGCCAGTATCCCTATAATTCATACTCTTCTCTATTTTTCTAGAATTTTCTTGCCTCCAACATGCCAGGTGCTTGAAGCAAAGTTGTGTTGTTGTTGGTCATGCTACACACTATTGTGATTTCAAAATCAACTCTTTTTGCATATCCATTGTAGAAAGTATATATATCATCTGCTGAATTAAATTCCATTCCAGTTTGAGGAACAACAGTATCATCTCCTGCATTTGGAGCGATGGGTGAAGGTGCACGGCCGGGAGTGTGCTCGATTTCTTTTCGATCTATAATTTCAGCATCGTCTGTGGAAATATAGGCACACAGTCATAAACAATGATATCATAGATTTAGCTGTCAATATATCCTGGCAAAGCATTAGGATAACAATTAACAGTTAAAGACATCTATGATCTGAATAATGGCTCTATGTTCGACTTTTAAGTTAAAAACTATTACACCCATTAACAGTTAAAGACATGAACTTACGACAGCCGAATTTAGAAGTCACGACACCCCAGTTTACAAAAAATGATACCGTAGCTGTAAAATGACGACACCCATTCATAAGACATTGAGACAGGGCCTAACGACACCAAGGTTCACATATTACGACACCCTAGTTGAAACTATTCAGGCAAGAACCAACGACACCCCATAGAACAACTTATGATACCCCAGATAAAAACTACGACACCCTTTAGCAGTTAAAGACATGACTGAAACTCACGATACCTCAAAAAATAACTTATGACACTCCAGAAAGACCGTTATGATACCCCAGTTCTCATATTACAACATCTGAAATGAAACTGAATGCTGTAACATGACGATACCCCAGAAAATAACTTACGACATCCGAGCTAACAAATAACGGCACCCTAGCTCCAAATGATAACTATAGAACTTATGATACCTCAGAAATAATCTGACGACACTCTAGCCTTATGACACCCAAGAAAATATTACGACACTGCAGTTACAAACCTTCGACACCCCAGTTCTTATATAACGACAACCTAAATGTAACTGTTAAGCCACGAACTGACGAGACACCAGTTCTCATATTACGATACCAAGGTTCACATATTATGACACCCTAGCTGAAACTGTTCAGGCAGGAACTAACGACACCCCATGAAACAACTTACGACTATTAGTAGAATTAACAGCTAGTCAAGGGAGCAGAAATGGTAGATTCCAAGGCTGATTTGTATTAGTAGAATTAACAGCTAATCAAGGGAGCAGAAATGGTAGATTCCAAGGCTGATTTGGTGCTCAGAAATGGCAGATTCCAAGGCTGATTTGATATGCAAAAATGACAGATTTCATGACTAATTTGGCAAGCCAAAGGACCAGTTAAGCGGAAGTTTTGAATTTAAATTTTGAAATTCAAATTGGCTAACTAAGGACGCATCAAGGGGAGAATTGTTTAGGCAGAAAATCAGCATCATTGCCATAAGTATAGAGTATATTATATATGCATAGAATTGATAGACATTTATTCTTACCTTACATAATCATGTGTATCTTATGTAATGGCTGATTTTTAGCCTTATAATTAGTCCGATAACTTTTATATAAAGTGAGCAACCCTCACAAGAAGGGTATTGAGAACAAAACCTAAATTTGACATGGTATCAGAGCCACAAATTATTTTCATAGTTTTCTCTTAGCTTGTTTGAATTCTTGATTTCTTGAGGGTTTCTTGGTGACCACAAATTATTTTTGTGGTTTCTCTTGGCTTGTTTGAATTCTTGATTTCTTGAGGTTTCTTGGTGACTGTCGGATCTTGTTTTTTTTTTAGCTGTCGATAGATTCTGAAGAGTAACTGTTGTGATTTCTCTGCTCTGTCAATTTTCTACCTGTATTAAGATCTTCCGTTCAGATTCTGGGGAGAATACATGTCTCATGATTTTCAATCTTTTCTCCAACAGAAGGGTATTCTTTCTCAACGTTCGTGTCCTTACACCCCTCAACAAAATGGCATCGCCGAGCGTAAGAATAGACATCTTTTAGATGTTGTTCGTACATTGATGCTTGAATCTTCTGTACCTTCTAGATTTTGGGTAGAAGCATTATCTACAGCTGTATATTTGATTAATCGTCTACCTTCTCCTACCTTGCATCTTGATTCTCCATATTCTCGTTTGTTTGGTGTTTCTCCTAATTATAATTATTTGCATGTATTTGGTTGCATTTGTTTTGTTCATTTACCTCCCATTGAACGTCACAAGCTTTCTGCCCAATCTGTTCAGTGTGCTTTTCTTGGTTATAGTAACTCTCATAAAGGATTTGTGTGTTATGATGCGGATGCTAACAAGCTTCGTATTTCTCGCAATGTGATTTTCTTTGAAAATCAATATTTCTTTCCATCTCGTACTAATCTTGTTTCTCCCTCTATTTCACTTCCTGCATTTGATGATGTATCTCATACTCCTTCTAAGCCCGATATCGTGTATCAGCGACGTCGCCCACTGCCTCTTCCTTCCTCTGAACCGCCACCTGATCCTGTCTTGCATGAGCCACGACGATCTACTAGGATTTCCCGGCCCCCAGATTGGTATGGTTTTTCTTCTTCGGCTCTTCAGGCTACTCTTGATACTACTTTGTGCCTAAGTCTTATTCTCAGGCTTCTACTCAAGAGTGTTGGCGCCAAGCTATGCAGGATGAAATTCAGGCTCTTCAGGACAATCACACTTGGGACATCGTCCCTTGTCCTGCTGGAGTTAAACTTATTGGGTGTAAATGGGTCTACACCATCAAGCTACGTGCTGATGGATCTATTGAAAGATATAAAGCTCGTCTAGTAGCACTCGGGAATAGACAGGAGTATGGGCTTGATTATGAGGAAACATTCGCTCCCGTTGCCAAAATGACTACTATCCGCACTATCATGGCCATTGCTGTTTCGAAAGGATGGTCGCTTCACCAGATGGATGTGAAGAATGCATTTCTACATGGTGATCTGAAGGAAGAAATATTTATGTCTCCTCCTCCTGGCTTGTTTCCTTCCTCTTCTGTTGAGGTTTGTCGCTTAAAGCGATCTCTGTATGGTTTGAAGCAGGCACCGCGGGCATGGTTTGAGAAGTTTCGTACTACTCTACTGGATTTCACTTTTTCTCAGAGTCAGTATGACTCCTCTCTATTCTTTCGCAAGACTAGCCTTGGGATTGTTATACTTCTTGTGTATGTCGATGATATTGTGATTACTGGATCTGATCTCCAGTTAATTGAGCAACTCCAACAGCGTCTCAAATCTTCATTTCATATGAAAAATCTTGGTCCACTGAGGTATTTTCTTGGACTGGAGGTTCACCATTGCCCAAATGGCATGCTCTTACATCAGCATAAGTACACCCAAGAACTTCTTTCTTTAGCAGGCCTTCAAGACGCAAATTCGGTTCTTACACCTATGGAGGTCAATTTAAAATTGCGTCAGGCGGATGGTGATCTCTTATCTGATCCTTCAATGTATCGGCAGCTGGTGGGCAGTTTGAATTATTTGACCATTACTCGACCTGATATTTCGTTTGCTGTTCAGCAGGTCAGTCAGTTTATGCAGGCTCCTTGCCAGACACATTTGGCCGCTGTCCGTCGTCTTCTTCGATATCTCAAAGGGACATCTGGTCGTGGCTTATTTTTTTCCTCTGAGAATTCTTTACAGTTGAAGGGTTTTAGTGATGCCGACTGGGCTGGTTGTGCGGATACTCGTCGTTCTGTTACGGGTTGGTGTATGTTTCTTGGCAACGCCCTCATTTCTTGGAAGAGTAAGAAGCAGGCTCGTGTATCGAAGTCATCCACCGAGTCTGAATATCGGGCTATGTCGTCTGCTTGTTCTGAAATTATATGGCTTCGAGGGTTGTTAGGCGAACTTAGTGTTCCACAGCTTACTCCTACTCCTCTTCATGCTGATAATACCAGTGCTATTCAAATTGCTGCCAATCCTGTTTTTCATGAGCGCACCAAACATATTGAAGTGGATTGTCATTCCATTCGTGAAGCTTTTGCTCGTCAGGAGATTACTCTTCCACACATTTCTACTGAACACCAA
>UESW01002075.1:111325-143758 GCA_900491605.1 Calamus simplicifolius | reverse complement strand
TGATTTGGTGCTCAGAAATGGCAGATTCCAAGGCTGATTTGATATGCAAAAATGATATTTCATGACTAATTTGGCGAGCCAAAGGACCAGTTAAGCGGAAGTTTTGAATTTAAATTTTGAAATTCAAATTGGCTAACTAAGGGCGCATCAAGGGGAGAATTGTTTAGGCAGAAAATCAGCATCATTGCCATAAGTGTAGAGTATATTGTATATATGCATAGAATTGATAGACATTTATTCTTACCTTACATAATCATGTAATGGCTGATTTTTAGCCTTGTAATTAGTCCGATAATTTTATATAAAGTGAGCAACCCTCACAAGAAGGGTATTGAGAACAAAACCTAAATTTGACATGGTATCAGAGCCACAAATTATTTTCGTGGTTTTCTCTTGGCTTGTTTGAATTCTTGATTTCTTGAGGGTTTCTTGGTGACCACAAATTATTTTCGTGGTTTTCTCTTGGCTTGTTTGAATTCTTAATTTCTTGAGGGTTTCTTGGTGACTGTCGGATCTTTTTTTTTCTGTTGCTTGGTAGCTGTCGATAGATTCTGAAGAGTAACTGTTGTGATTTCTCTGCTCTGTCAATTTTTTTATTATGTCTGGAGAAAATTCTATTATTCGCCTTAATGGCAAGAACTACACCAGTTGGGAATTCCAGTTCAGGATGTTTGTGAAAGGGAAGGAGTTATGGGGTCATTTGGATGGGTCTTCTAAGGCTCCAACTGATTCCAAGGAGCTTAGTTTATGGGAAAGCAAGGATACTAAAATTGCTTCTCAGCTCTGTTGAACCTCATATGGTCAATAATCTTCGTAGGTTCACTACTGTTAAGGAAATGTGGGATTACCTTCGGTAAATTTATTATCAAAATAATTCTGCCCGAAAGTTTCAATTGGAGTTAGACATTGGAAACTATCGCCAGGGGAATCTTTCTATTGAGCAATTTTATTCTGGTTTTATTAATTTATGGAGTGATTATTCTGGATTGGTGCATTCTCAGGTTCCCAAAGAAGCTTTGGCAGCACTACAAGCGGTTCATTCTGAGAGCCAGCGGGATCAATTCTTGATGAAGCTCAGACCCGAGTTTGAAAGTGCACGAGCTGGGTTAATCAATCGCACACCTGTCCCCTCTTTGGAGGATTGCTTGGTGAACTCTTGCGTGAAGAACAGCGTCTTGCCTCACAGCTTGGCCTTGATCAAAACACTGGTGGTTCTGAGATGGTTAATATGGCATACGCTGCTCAAGGCAAAGGACGATCTAGATCTCCACCACAATGTTATAGTTGCAAGGAAATTGGGCATATTGCAAAATATTGCAGCAAGAAATTCTGCAATTATTGCAAGAAGGAGGGTCATATCCTTAAGGATTGTCGTATACGCCCTCAGAATAAATCTGCTCCTGTTTTTCATACTGCTGTTCAGTCTGCTTCTGTGCCTATGTCTTCCACTCTGCCCATAGTTCCAAGTTCTTCTTCCAACATTACGCCCGAGCAGGTTCAACAGATGATTATTTCTGCCCTTTCTGCTCTTGGTCTCCAAGGCAAGAAACATCTCCTTCCTTCTCCTTGGTTAATTGACTCTGCAGCTTCCAATCACATGACTGGAAGTTTGGCAGCTTTACAAGATGTTCGTAAGTATGATGGTCAGCAACATATTCAGATTGCAGATGGCAGTACTCTTCCCATTACTGCAGTTGGAAATCTGGGGTCTTCCTTTACTGATGTTTTTGTGTCTCCTAATTTATCTGCCAATCTCATTTCTGTTGGACAATTAGTAGAAGATAATTGTTCTATTCATTTTGATCGTTCTGGTTGTCGTGTGCAGGATCAAGCGTCGGGACAGGAGATAGCGAAGGGGCCTAAAGTGGGACGTCTTTTTCCTCTTCAGTCGTTTTCCGTTCCTCGTTCAAATTTTGTTGGTTGTTCTGCTATTGCTAATAATAATAGCCATCTTTGGCATAAGAAATTGGGTCATCCCAACTCTGTAATTTTGACACATCTTATGAAACATGGTTATTTGAGTAATACAAATGAGTTTTCTTCCTTGCCTTTTGATTGTGCTCCTTGTAAACTAGGAAAAAGCAAATCTTTACCTTTTCCTTTGCAAGGTAGTCGTGCTTCTACATGCTTTGATATTATTCATTCTGATGTTTGGGGTATGAGTCCTGTTCTTTCTCATGCTCAATACCGATATTTTGTGATATTTATTGATGATTACAGTCGTTTCACGTGGGTCTATTTTCTTTGTTCTAAAGCTGATGTGTTTTCAACCTTCAAAACTTTTGTTGCTATGTAGAAACTCAATTTTCTACCTATTAAGATCTTCCGTTCAGATTCTGGGGGAGAATACATGTCTCATGATTTTCAATCTTTTCTCCAACAGAAGGGTATTCTTTCTCAACGTTCGTGTCCTTACACCCCTCAACAAAATGGCATCGCCGAGCGTAAGAATAGACATCTTTTAGATGTTGTTCGTACATTGATGCTTGAATCTTCTGTACCTTCTAGATTTTGGGTAGAAGCATTATCTACAGCTGTATATTTGATTAATCGTCTACCTTCTCCTACCTTGCATCTTGATTCTCCATATTCTCGTTTGTTTGGTGTTTCTCCTAATTATAATTATTTGCATGTATTTGGTTGCATTTGTTTTGTTCATTTACCTCCCATTGAACGTCACAAGCTTTCTGCCCAATCTGTTCAGTGTGCTTTTCTTGGTTATAGTAACTCTCATAAAGGATTTGTGTGTTATGATGCGGATGCTAACAAGCTTCGTATTTCTCGCAATGTGATTTTCTTTGAAAATCAATATTTCTTTCCATCTCGTACTAATCTTGTTTCTCCCTCTATTTCACTTCCTGCATTTGATGATGTATCTCATACTCCTTCTAAGCCCGATATCGTGTATCAGCGACGTCGCCCACTGCCTCTTCCTTCCTCTGAACCGCCACCTGATCCTGTCTTGCATGAGCCATGACGATCTACTAGGATTTTCCGGCCCCCAGATTGGTATGGTTTTTCTTCTTCGGCTCTTCAGGCTACTCTTGATACTACTTTTGTGCCTAAGTCTTATTCTCAGGCTTCTACTCAAGAGTGTTGGCGCCAAGCTATGCAGGATGAAATTCAGGCTCTTCAGGACAATCACACTTGGGACATCGTCCCTTGTCCTGCTGGAGTTAAACTTATTGGGTGTAAATGGGTCTACACCATCAAGCTACGTGCTGATGGATCTATTGAAAGATATAAAGCTCGTCTAGTAGCACTCGGGAATAGACAGGAGTATGGGCTTGATTATGAGGAAACATTCGCTCCCGTTGCCAAAATGACTACTATCCGCACTATCATGGCCATTGCTGTTTCGAAAGGATGGTCGCTTCACCAGATGGATGTGAAGAATGCATTTCTACATGGTGATCTAAAGGAAGAAATATTTATGTCTCCTCCTCCTGGCTTGTTTCCTTCCTCTTCTGTTGAGGTTTGTCGCTTAAAGCGATCTCTGTATGGTTTGAAGCAGGCACCGCGGGCATGGTTTGAGAAGTTTCGTACTACTCTACTGGATTTCACTTTTTCTCAGAGTCAGTATGACTCCTCTCTATTCTTTCGCAAGACTAGCCTTGGGATTGTTATACTTCTTGTGTATGTCGATGATATTGTGATTACTGGATCTGATCTCCAGTTAATTGAGCAACTCCAACAGCGTCTCAAATCTTCATTTCATATGAAAAATCTTGGTCCACTGAGGTATTTTCTTGGACTGGAGGTTCACCATTGCCCAAATGGCATGCTCTTACATCAGCATAAGTACACCCAAGAACTTCTTTCTTTAGCAGGCCTTCAAGACGCAAATTCGGTTCTTACACCTATGGAGATCAATTTAAAATTGCGTCAGGCGGATGGTGATCTCTTATCTGATCCTTCAATGTATCGGCAGCTGGTGGGCAGTTTGAATTATTTAACCATTACTCGACCTGATATTTCGTTTGCTGTTCAGCAGGTCAGTCAGTTTATGCAGGCTCCTTGCCAGACACATTTGGCCGCTGTCCGTCGTCTTCTTCGATATCTCAAAGGGACATCTAGTCGTGGCTTATTTTTTTCTCTGAGAATTCTTTACAGTTGAAGGGTTTTAGTGATGCCGACTGGGCTGGTTGTGCGGATACTCGTCGTTCTGTTACGAGTTGGTGTATGTTTCTTGGCAATGCCCTTATTTCTTGGAAGAGTAAGAAGCAGGCTCGTGTATCGAAGTCATCCACCGAGTCTGAATATCGGGCTATGTCGTCTGCTTGTTCTGAAATTATATGGCTTCGAGGGTTGTTAGGCGAACTTAGTGTTCCACAGCTTACTCCTACTCCTCTTCATGCTGATAATACGAGTGCTATTCAAATTGCTGCCAATCCTGTTTTTCATGAGCGCACCAAACATATTGAAGTGGATTGTCATTCCATTCGTGAAGCTTTTGCTCGTCAGGAGATTACTCTTCCACACATTTCTACTGAACACCAAACTGCTGATGTCTTCACCAAGGCTCTCTCTCGTCCCCGACATCAGTTCTTAATTGACAAATTGATGCTTCTCAATCGCCCAGCATCAATTTGAGGGGGGATATTAGTAGAATTAACAGCTAGTCAAGGGAGCAGAAATGGTAGATTCCAAGGCTGATTTGGTGCTCAGAAATGGCAGATTCCAAGGCTGATTTGATATGCAAAAATGATAGATTTCATGACTAATTTGGCGAGCCAAAGGACCAGTTAAGCGGAAGTTTTGAATTTAAATTTTAAAATTCAAATTGCTAAGGGCGCATCAAGGGAAGAATTGTTTAGGCAGAAAATCAGCATCATTGCCATAAGTGTAGAGTATATTGTATATATGCATAGAATTGATAGACATTTATTCTTACCTTACATAATCATGTAATGGCTGATTTTTAGCCTTGTAATTAGTCCGACAATTTTTATATAAAGTGAGCAACTCTCATAAGAAGGGTATTGAGAACAAAACCTAAATTTGACACCATTGACATATATGGGGAAGTTTGGTAACCTTATTAAAGCTGAACTTTTGACAACACTTATCAGGCTGTTTGCTAACCCATTCATATATATGATATCCATGATCATGCATTCATGTTAGAACTTGAAGGTGAAGATCTTGCAAACAGAGGAATTTTCAATCTGAGCTAATCAAACATGCGGTTGTTTGTTGATTTAAGAATTTTTTAATCTTCCTATTGCTTTCACTCTCTTGGATCTCCCTCAATTACCTGGGCATTTCACTTAAACTAATCCTACACTTTAAAAATCCAAATTGAATGTTAAAATTAAAAAAAAAAAACCAAATGTATTGACAGATTAATAAAGCTACAATTCTAACTAAAAGTATTGACCACTTAAGAAAATCTTATAAATAACAGAGGGCTTATATTTTCAGTCATCATAACCATTTTTCAGTTTTCCTGCAACCAAACCATAAGCAAAGACAGTTAAGTTTAAGATGTATATTGGATAGGGGGAAAAAAGAATGATCAGGCATTTAAAACATAAATGTTCCAGAAGGAAATGAAATCTCTAGGCATGCATGAAGACACAAACTGACCAACAAAGAAAGAAGAAAGGATGATGGCATTTTAAGAATATAAAAAAGAGGAGAGAAGTGATTCGAACGATCGATAGAACAAGCTGAGAATTGTTCGACGGCTCAAAAGCAACTTAATTTTTTGTTCAATAGCTAAAAGTATCTCTACCTGGCTAAGCAATTCAGCTTCTGCTTCTATTTAACCAACTCCCCAGCCAGCAGCACCTAATTCATCAACCATAGTTGTGTGGGAGTTAGTGCCTACCACACTGTCACTGTCAGGGTACAGCAACCCCTCATTGCTAAACGAAACACGGGCAAGGTATTCCAAGTTCACTTACAAAACATAATTTCATAACTTTATGCAAGTAATAGAAAGAACATATTATCATGTGAAGATTACATTTCATAAGTTGATCCCCAAACTTCCAACCTAGCATCAAAATCAGATTGGCTGCTTGACACTCCTCATGATCAACACAATCTAATTATCTGGTGAACAATACCAGATCCTGGTGGAACAACAAGCATGTCATGGAATGCATTGGATTCCCTCTTCAAAAACCCAAATCAATCTTTTCTTATTGCGATGAAATTCAAGTTCCATATTTGCTTTAACTGCATTTTCTGATCTTGCCACATCAACCTGCACTGAGTGATCGATAACAAGATCTACTGGAACCTGCATGTAAAATCTTTCAAGTCTTACAATTTACCAAAAAGGACAAATGAGATCAGAAAAGTAAATCATATCAATAAATGCATAAATGCTTCCAACTACACCTTCATTTTCATGCCACTCTTGTTTGAACCTCTTGTTCACACAAATCACTAGTCAAATGAAAGGGGTGCAAGCAAACTCAACATTATTTTATTCCCCATTTTTACGACTGTTTTGTTGATACAAATAACTAATAGCATATGTCAGAATAGCTTGTAAAGTAAAAAATTCTTTTAATTTTGCAATTTTGTACAAACAAAATTTCAGGCCCTGTGAATTAATTGACAAAATAAACTAATCAAATGCTTCAGATGCACCAAACTGGACAAGGTTGAATAGTCATGATGGTGCCAGTGACCATGCAACTGCATCCAAAAGCAACCGTTATACAAACACGAACATTTAAGCATATGAACTCAAGCTGTAAAACATACTGCAGAGTTTAGTTCTATGGTGGATATATCACAGCTTACAACTCGAACACCTAAAACACTTTTCCAGTTTCACTGCTTAGCTTAGACATGGTCTAAATGAGTATTCACAGACTGGAGAGTTCACTACAACAAAATTCTATTATCCGCTAAAAATATCATTTTCCGATGCTTAAAAGCATCGGAAAATATCGTCCCGATGCTTTACAAGCGTTGGGATAGCGAGGGTGGAGACGAAAATTTCGACGCTTTAAAAAGCATGGGAAAAGCATCGAGATATGCCGACGCTATGTTGCATCAGCAAATTTTTGATCTTGCTGACGCTTTTAAGCATCGCCAAGGTAAAGTGATGCGTTGATTTCTTTTTCTTTTGCAATGCTTTGAAGCGTCGGCAGTGGTAACATTTTTTTTGAAAAAATAATACCTAATTAATTCGCTAATAAATGACTGGGGTCTTACACCAAATCGTATAAGCCGGAATCATACAAGGTTCTCCTCTTTTCATCCTACTGCCACACACCAAAGATTAAACTTAATATCTCATACTTGAAATTTTGGAGTTCATGAACAGTTCCAAACATGAAGAATTACCTTGGTAAGCCTCTTGGATCTGCTGGAATCTCCGGTTGGCCTCCTCAACCAGCCATGGCTCCCTTCTCCTCCGATCCGGATGCCATTTCTATTACCAGTAAACACCAGACCACCACTTCATCAATAGATACTCAACCATTACCTATTAACTCTTCTCTCATATAAAAGGCAAAATTAACAAGCAAAGATCAAGGGAGGAGAGGTACATACCATTGCGAGCTTCCGATAAGCGCTACGGATCTCACCGTCTGGCAGAAGATTTTGGGCGGACATTGATCCCGAATAGAGATGCGTTGATTTCAGAACAGAGCAGCGTTGATCCCGGCTGGTCGCTACGCTGCTCGTTCCCATTCTTCGGCGAAACCGTTACCTGGAAGGAAAACGCCGTAGAACTCCGATGGCCGGAAGCAATTGGATAACGTGTTGGCTGGCGTGGGAGCAAGAAGCTGCACTGGTGAACTCAGAAGGCCTAAGAGGGCCTGGAATGCTGTTAGACGCCCCGAAGGAAGCTTATTGACAAACCCATCTTCTTCCAGCGTCTTCACCTGGCCCTGGAGCAACGCCTCGCCTGACCCCGGAGTCCATTTGGCTTGAACCCGGTTCTTGGCCACCGAAGATGAAGGAGTGTTCTCAACCAGGCTCCCCGTTGCATGTCCTACGATGGGAGAATCGTTCGTGATGTCGTGCAGCGCCGAACGCTCATTGTTTATTGATCTTGAAATGGCATCTTCTTGTTTGTTCTTCTCTATCTACATTTAGAAAAGAAGAAAGCAACAAGAATCCACTTAGCCACGAAACAAAAGGATGAGATGATGAGACCGGTCTATCCTGCAAGGGAAAAAAAAGGCTTTTTGCTTACGAGAGGCCTAAGATCTTGTGATCCTTCTTATAGATGATGGGGTTTCCATTGCCGGGAGGAAGAGGACACCAGGAAAACAAAACCATTTCACGGAAAAAGAAAGAGAAAAGGCTTAAACAACCTGTGCCGTCGAGGATTAGAATGTTGGAGGAACCGAGAGGATTGATAATTGCAGGAAAGTCCGCAAGAACCCATCTCCCCCCTCTGCTATAGTAGCCGACGTCCTTCCTCCCCTGAAAATGCAGCGGCCTCTCATCTCATTCTCTCATCTCTCTCTCCTCTCTATTTCTACAAGATATTTTAAAATCCCTACACTATGCATTTTGAAAACTTCTCTGTTTGCGTTGTCAACATTTAGGCAGGAGATAAAAATAAGATGCCGATGCTAAAATAATATTAAAAAAAATACAACGCCAACGGTCGGAAAATATGATACCGACGCTTTAAAGCGTCGGCATCCCACGAAAAAAAGAATTTTATCCTCCGACGCTTATTAAAACCGTCGAAAAATTACGGAAAAAAAGAGTTGTTACACCCATATTTTGTTGTAGTGGTTGGAAGAGGTTCATAGATTTTGAATCAAACAGGCAGTTATGTGAAGTTCTAGGATGTAAAAGTGTTCTCAAGAATTCAAAATACCAAAATTATAGAATAGTAAGATAATTGGAGTTTTATCCTTGACTTCAATCCATCCAATCCTAGCCTTAAATAGTTTGAGTTAGAATCCTTTGCTCGTAAAAGAAACTGTATATTAGAATAATTTGTTTAAAAAGGCTAATGAAGATTGGCCAACTTAAAAGTGCAAGTGTGCTCGATGGCACTGATAATTGGTTCCATGTAGGATTTCCTTTGCTAATTGCTTGATATGTACCCTTAAACATGTCTGGAAGCACACTGGATTGTACAATTGTTAGTTTCTGATGAGTCGTCCGAGCATAAATAGAAAGCAATGGTTGAATAGCTTACATTTGCTATCTCTTCATTGGATGGCCAAATTTCCTTGAAGTAAACCTTCTTTCCATCTTTTGAGATATCAATCGGTTCTGTTTCAAAATCAATATTGACCTGCAAAGTAACTCTAGCTTAGTTGAGGCACATAAGTCCGAATTTGAGGATCCAGAAAACCTAACATCTCTAGTCTTACTACTAAGAATAACTTCGATTAGAATCACAATAGAACGGGCTACTGCAGCTCAGAAAAGTCAACCGCATCAACCAAAATAAAAGCATAGACACTTTAATCACAGTCAGAATTTATGATTCCTGTAGTGCTTATATAGAGGAATGTTTAGCAATTCTAATCCCCAGCAACGCATATAACAATACCATATCAGTGGGGGGCATAAAATATGACATCAAAACACTAAGAATGTTAACCAGGCCTTCAGTTGATAAAATATCCAGAAATGATATAAGTTGCCAAGCAAATTATATTCATATAATTAAATAACAAATCAGAAAGCAAGAGAATCAATCAATACGAAGGATAACCACAATGTCATATATGGAGAAACAAGCAAGCCAAACTTTCTTAATCACAGCTACAAAATAGCAGAACTACTTAAATGATTGCATGCCGTTCTAGCAAGAGCATAAGCTACCACCAAAGGAGGGAAAGCAAGATAATTTTCTCTGGTTAAAGCATGGACACGTCCCTCAAAATTTCTATTCCCAGATAACACTGCTGCAGCAACGATGTCTGAAAAAACACATCCATTTCAGAACTACAGATACATGATATTACCATTCTCAATTAACGGAAATATTACCATTCTCAGAGATTGCAGCTGATACAGTTTCATCAAGGTCACCAGAATTGCCAATGCAGGTTGTGCACCCATACCCAACAATATTGAGACCAAGCTGATTTAAATACTTCTGCAACCCACTGCAACAATTGACACCACCATGAAGGGTGAGACATGACTGAGAAATTTAGAACTACAATAATTATTTGCTCTAAAATCTTCAAAAGATACCTGTTTTCCAAGTATTTATTCACAACTCCAGAACCTAGAGCGAGACTCATCTTAATCCATCGCCTTACCTGATCCAGGATGACAAAAACCATTTGTGCATCCAGGGAACAATCATGTGGGATCTGTCAATAGATATTTGAAATTTGTAATGCAAGAAAATTTTCCTGTCTGGCACTTTGCTTTATGAAACATCGCCTAGATGACCTATAAACTTTTCCTTAGTCATTTTAATACACTATATTGGAACCAACGAAAAAGATGATCGGCTATAAATACACAACCAAATATGTGAAGAAAACAAACAGAATCCCACCAAACAGCCATAGAACAAAGCTTCAGGAGAAAAAAGAAGGAAGAAACAATGCTTGTATAAAAACTAGACTGACCTTTTAGGTCCTGATACACATGGTTCTACATCTTCTAGATTCAATTCTAGATAAGATGAGTGCACTCTCTCTGTATGGGGCTAAGTTCAGGATATAAACCTCATTCAGAAAGTATGCATAAAAAAATAGAAGACATAAACTAAATAAAAAAGTAAGTTAAATAACTCATCAATTTAATATTAGAAGGGTAGATGTACCTAGCTGCAGTCAACAAACATCTTATAGCCTGCAAATAGGATTCATTCATCGCCACCTAAAAGTTGCCAAGATAATTATTATTCCTTGAAAAAAAACAGATCGTCAAGATAGCAATGACAAATAGTAAAAGTGACTTACGGTATCATCACTTGTGCCACTAAGTTGCAAGTATTGCAGTGTAACCCAATCGACTGGGAAGAAACCCATCGTTTGCTCCAAATTCAGGAGACATATTTGCAATAGTGTCACGATCTGCCAGTGATAGTTCACTCATGCCTTCCCTGTACAAAATTATAATAAGCTACATGATTGACTCTACAGATGTTTGGTGATCATCACTAGAGGTGGGGAAGAAAAAGGATACACAAACAAAGACAGTTGACAAGCATATCCAGACATTGCTTAAATTTAAAAGTTCAAGGTTTTACGAGTGAGGTAAGACTCCACCTTTATAGACATGAAATTGCAAATAAATGTGGCAACAAAAGATGCGCGAACAAATACTACTTCAAGAAATCATAGAGGTACGGATGTGGATCCACCGTGATTCTCCTTGTAGATGCGTGGAAGTAACTACTCAAGCTGTTCGCTAACCCATTCATATATATGTTATCCATGATCATGAATTCATGTTGGAAATTGAAGGTGAATATCTTAAAATAGAGGAATTTTCAATATGAACTAATCAAACATGTGGTTATTTGTTGATTTAGGAGTTTTTTAATCTTCCTATTGCTTTCACTCTCTTGGATCTCCCTTAATTATTTGGGCATTTCACTTAAGCTAATCCTATATTTTAAAAATTCAAATGGATGTTAAAATTAAAGAATGATCAGGCATTTAATGTTCAGAAGGAAGTTAAACCTTTAGGCATGCATGAACATGCAAACAAACCAACAAGGAAGAAGAAAAGACGATGGCTTTTCAAGAATATAAAAAGAGAAGAGAGAAGTGATTGCGACGATAGAACAAGGTGAGAAGTGTTCGATGGCTAAAAAGCAACTTAATTTTGTTCAATAGCTAAAAGTATCTCTATTTACCTGGCCTACCACACTGTCAGGGTACAGCAAACCCCCATTGCTAAACACAACATGGCAAGGTATTCCAAGTTCACCTACAAAACATAAATTCAAAACTTTATGCAAATAATAGAAAGAACATAAATCCAACTTCATATGTTGTTGATGAATCGATTAAAGTAATTTTTTTTGGCTTTTGATCATCATTTTGCCAAAAAAAAACTAAAGTCGACCACAAATCCCGGTGCTAAGCTGACATGAAACGATATCACTTTTGAATCACATCTTGTTCTCCTCCTCTATGGAATGTTGGAGCTTGGATTCTTTGGAAAATTCAAGAGAAGCCCAAGAAGGTTGATGAGCCTGTTGAGCATCTCTCTAAAAAGAAAGATTGTTATTGAGAGGATTATTATTGTGCTGCTGAAATATGTCCTCCGACTCGGGCGCGATTGGGCTTCAGGATGGGCTCCCTTCTGGGCGAACCTGCAAAACAGTCCCACACGAGAGGCGTTAGGGGTGGCCCTCCGTGGAAGACCCTCCGACGCTCAAGTCAGCGGGGATTGGCAATCAACAAACGAGAGGAGAAGGCTCTCGCTGAAGAGTCTCTCCAGGGAGGCCTTTAGAGAGCTCTGAGCAGAGCGCTAATGGTAGAAAGGGGTGAGCAGAGGTAGAAGGAGAGTGTGCCAGTGAGCAAGTGCGCATACCTGAGGAGCCGGGAGATGACTCTATTTAAAGAGGATCACCTCATTCTCTGGGGCATCGTGGGTCTAAAAATCGTTAGGATTTGAATCCAGTTTGTTATGAGGTCAGTAAGATTCGCATCTTTTTAGTTAGAGGATCGATGGTTGGGAGAGCTGGTTGATGTCTCAAGATTTGGTGAGTATGTAGGCTCCAGGGCCTAGGCCACTCTCGCGAGTCCTAGGCCACTCTCAGATATGATTTCTGTTTGAAATCTTACGAATTTAAACTCTCCGCACCAATTCCGCAGAGGTTCTTGAGTGCTCGGGTCTGGCCGGGGCATAATGATAACTCGGCTGGCGAGGCACAGTCGGATAGTTCGGCTAGGGCTGAGAGACAGGATGGCTCGGTTGGGGCGAGAGAGACGATATAGCTCGGCTGAGACCGAAAGATGATATAGCTCGGCTAAGGTCGAAAGATATGATAGCTCGGCTGAGGCTGGGAATAGCTCGGCTGAGGCCGAGAAATGATATAGCTCGACTGAGGCCGAGAGTGATATAGCTTGGCTGAGGCCGGGAATAGCTCGGCTGAGGCCGAGAGGTGATATAGCTCGGCTGAGGCCGGGAAATGATATAGCTTGGCTAGACCGAGAGGTGTGATCCGCGCCTTGAGAATTTTTAGCTCGGTGAGGGGCTAAGGTGCCCCGATCTACTGAGGCTGACTTATCTCTAGCGGGTATTGTTCAGCGTGGGAGTCAGAGTTGATCCTAACCCCTTGCATGATTATTTATGCAATGACGATTTTATCCCTCAACATATGCCCCCCACTCCCTAGTTCTAAGTGTAGGTTGGGCGTAGGGAGTATAACTCCGGGTGACACGATCTGAGTGGGTTTGGATTTGACAGCCCGCGTAATGGTGCCCTAATTAATGCTGCGTGGCCGCCTTGCCTTTACGAGATGGAACCATCGCTTCCTAGGGGCAACGGTTGGGGAAGTGCCACGTAGCAAATCTTTGGTTTTTACGGCGCCTGCAACGGTGGTTTCAGGCTTCTCGATCAAGATGCCTTATCTTCTTTTTGAGGCGGTTTCCTTCGGGGAGAAGTAAAGTCAAAACAGCGCCATTCCTATTCATTGTGCCCTTCATCCCCTCCTGGAGAATCTTGTTCTCCTACTTTCTTTGCGACGTCGCTCGGTGCTTCTTGCGACCAATAGCATGGTGAATCCTAACATGGTTTCGGAGATTGCTCCCGAAGATCTGGGGAAAATACACTAGAGGTATGGCATTCCCTCGGATGTCGTATTGCAGTTGCCGGAGCCCGAGCACAGGGTCTCACAAGAGCTGGAGGGCGGGATCTTTCTTTACGAAGATAGCCTGAAAGCAGCTTCCGATTTCCCTTCATCCCCTAGTAAAAGAGATCATAAGGTTCTATAACATCTGCCCAACATGGTGGCTCCCAACAGCTGGCGGAGTATCATCGGGTTTGTCTCGATGTGCAAAAGGGTTCAAGTAAAGCGACCTGCCCTTCCGTGTTTGTTACCAACTGATGTTCGGAGGAGCTCGGAGTGGTCCTATATCGGACCTGGAAGTCATTCAAGACGATCATGGATAAACCATCGTCCATAAAGGAATGGAAGGTTCGATTCTTCATTGCTGAAGGGAACATTGGTTCCGGCTTCTCGCGGGGATGGGAAAGCCTGTTAGAGACGTGGAAGCGCATCCAGCCTTGTCCGAACAGGAGAGGGAGGACCTAGCGGTCCTTCTTGCTAGTCGAATGCTCTTGGCCAATGTCTTACTATCGAAGGAAGCCCTTTTCGCTGCCGGGTTTAGTCCCATTGATCCGCAATGTAAGTCTCTTTCTTTCTCCCCTCCATTGATTTTTTCGACGAGTATGTCTCGATTTGATTGTTTGCTTGCGCTTGCAGCCAAGAGATCTACGCTGGAGGGCCGCATAAGAAAGAGTTGGGCAAGCATCCGAGAGAGGCTAGTAGAGTCGAAAGATGCAAGCCTGAGAAGAAAGTTTGTCTTTCTGGAGAGCACTCCCGGAGATAGCGACAGAAAAGAGGACATGGGAGTGCCAGCGGTGAGAGAGGGTTCTCTCCGTTGAGGGAAGAAGCAATAGCCGCGATGGAGGAGCAGAGATCGAGGAGGACTCAGAAAGGGTTGCTGAGATCCCTTGTCCCTGGTGGTGTAGATAGTGGATAGCTCGGAGGAGGCTCCGTCGGAAGCTCAGGGTGAGCCTATCGTTGAAGGGCCTCCCTCGGATGGGTTAGAGGGTGATGACGTTGGGCCAAAGGCAATGGAGGTTCGGAGGAGTTTCCTGCTATAGAGCTTCCTCTTGAGGAGGCTAGAGGAGCTAGTGAACAAGTTAAGGCTCGGTGGAGTCCCGGGAGGAGCAGGCGCCGGTGATTGAAGAGGGACCTTTGGGTGAAGAAGAAGAACAGGATGATGACCTTCCAGCTGAAGTTTCCATCGCTAAAGCCTCAGGAACATTGAGGCCAGGGCTGGCCGAGGTATCGATGAATTGCAGGCCAGAATTTTGCTGAAGGAGGCCAGGAGATTGAAGGCTTCTCACTTTGAGATTGCTCGGACTGGTTCCTTGGATGGCTGCTTGGTAGCTCAGACCCAACTATCGAGGAGGCATTTTCTGCTCTAATGAAGTCGGCATTATATTCGAGCGTTGGTCCCTCGACGAACGAGTTTGCGGACTTGGATCTTATCGATGCCGCATTTGGTCAGCGGAATGTGGCGAAGGACATTCATCTTCTCTCCGATGTTGACAATTCCACCCTCATGGAGTTAGCTAGGTCTTACACCTCCTGGGTGAATTGCTATTCCAGAGTATCAGGCATTTTTTGGCAAACTCGATCATGCTTTCTTATTTGGGTTTTGCTTTGCAGAGCACTCTGATCAATAGGGAATTGTGCTAGCGATTGAGCCTGGTAATGGGGGCCAGCGTCGAGGCTAAGAGAGTCAGTGCCGAGCTTCGATTGCGAGCAGAGGCGTCTGACAAATTTGAGCGACTCCTGGACACCACCAACAAGAACTTGTCGATGGCAAGGGGGTTGTATCGGGCCACCCTCGATGACGCATCCAAATTAAGGCTCGAAGTTAAGGAGCTACACAGGCTCAGGGTGAGGTATGACGAAGTATGCTCGGAATTATCACAAGCTACATCCAGGCATACTGAAGAAATGAAAACTGCTAAGAAGCAGTTTGATGAAAGTTGAGACAGGCTGAGGAGAGAAGCTGCTTAGGAGAGGAGTTGCACGAACAGAATGCTTGGCGAGTTACAAGAGAAGATCTGGCAGCTGCAGCATTGCATTATCGCTAAGGATGATAGGATCAAGTGGCATCAGGAGAGGATGTCCAAGCTTGACAATGAGCTCTCCCAGTCTAAGGAAGAAGTTAATAGTAGGCAGTCGAGGATTAACGACCTTAAGGACAGGATAGAGCATGTTAAAGCCGACAAGCTGAGGGCCTTTGGTGAGGTCGAAGAATTAACCAGGAGATTATCTCGGCAAGAGGAGGAGGTATAACCCCATCTTTTTAATTTTCTCTGTCGGCTCACTGTTGCATTGACTAATTCCATGTTGGCAGATAGAGAAGGTGAGGCTTAAGGGCCAAGGTCAATTAGAAAGCCTATAAGAAGAACTAGTGTCGAGTTATCGGAGGAGCTCGGAGCTTGAAGGGCAGGTTACTAAGGCTGAAGAGCGAGTCACCTCGCTTCGGGGTCAAGTTGCTGAGGTTGAGAGGCATCTCGCCATACTTCGGGCGAACAAGATGTAACCTGTGCTGAGGCCTTCTAGCTCAGCAAGGAGGAGGTCCGAACTAAAATATCCCGGGAGCATCCAGAATGGGACCTCTCTTTTCTGGATGTCGAACCCTTCGAGGCCTGCACCTCAGGGCTGAAGAAACTGAGTACGAGGATATCTCAGACGTCGATCTTGACGTTTCTTGGGTTCTTGTGAGGCTGCAGCTCCCGAAGGACACTCCAAGCCTACCGCCAAAGGAACGACGACTTTTCAAGTGGGCGGAACGAGCCAAGCCTCTCCGAATGTTGTTGAGGACACTGCTGAAACTGATCCAGCCCTGATCCTTGAGGGCCATCTGTGCACTTTTGCTTTTTAGATATATAATTTGGTTTGAAATTTCCAATGAATGGGTCTTCGGCCTCCATTTGCTTGTCTTTTTGGCCAGTCTTTTGTCACAGGCTTTTCTTTCGACTGTGAACAAGTTATGACTTGTTCGTGCTCTTTGGCCGATTTAGTCGGACTTAAGTAAATACCTCGGTCGAAGCCGAGATATAAGGATAGCTCAGACTAGGATCGAGATATAAGAACAGTGTGGTTTGTCCAAAGTGAAGTTTGGTGCGCTTGGCCAAGGCGCTGGACGGTCCGACGCACAAGTTCGGACGTAAGAAATATTGCCTTAGGTAAGATAATTCGAATGGAGGGGGTTTAGTCCCGAGAAGAAAGGGCACATCCCGAGTGCTGCAAAGTTATTAACGATCCCTCCCGATGGGGGAGTGGAGCTCTTTGTTTCCAGTGAGCGCCCGCTGAGGCGGTGACACGTGGCGTGTCCTGCGGTAGTAGTGTTGGAATTAATGGCCCTGGCGATTGGGACACCCGCCAGGAGCAGTTTAAAAATGGGTAAGGGAGCACCATCGTTAGTCATCTTTTGATCGATCTCGTTGGATTTTCAGGTACTGAGATGGCCTTCAGAGGTAGGGGCAATCGACCGGAGTACCAAGCAGCGGCGTTAGCAGCCATGGGGGCCCTTTGGGGCCGTAGCACAATAACCATCGATGGGGAGGTTTTAGCATCATTGCTTGCTTATCATGAACAACTTTGGAGGACGGCCGAGCATATCTAGCCGTTACCACAAGAGAGATCGAGCTTCTCCATCGAGACAACGGTCGATTGGAGGGGAAGGTAGCATCCCTCCAACAATAGGTCGTTGAGTCAGCTCGGTGTGGAGAGGGCTCGACGGGTCCCGGAGAGCATAATAAGCCCTAGTGAGGGCTCTTGTATCTTTTTCTTTTCCTTTTGTTTCTCTTTTGTAGTGAATGAAAGGAATATCTTTGTAACTTTGGTGTCTGTTGCTACTTCCGAAACATTCTTTCTTATTGTTCGAGTCTTATGAAATGAATCACCCTCTTGAAGAATCTCTAGTAATCCCAGTGAGGCTAGAGCATGGCATCCCCGTTTTGACCGAGTAAACGGAACTCGTAAGTTCCAGCCGGAGCATTGCATATACTCGGTCTTGCTGAAGCATAAGGAGTGCTCCATTGTTGCTGAGGCAAGGGCAGCTATCTTGATCTGGACCAGAGCATACATAACTCTCGGCTATATTGAACCGAGGAAAGATACCTCGGTTTAGCCCGAAGTATGGAGGCAATCTTGGCCTTGGGTTGAAGCATTAGGTGATGTCTCGGTTTACGAAGAAGCATAATGGGCGATTGGGCCGGAGCAAGGGACATCAACGTGCCTTTACTGTGGAGTACTTGACTTCTGCACCTTTTTATTACTCTGCCAGTGCCTTGTCTTTTCCAAGGCGAGTCGACCTTCTTTTTGCCGAAATGGATGATACGGCTTTGTAAGCTGCAAAAGGATGCCTCGTTATTTTCGGAGTCATATCCCATCAGCTCTTTCCAACGTAGGTCTTTTTAGCATGTGACATAAGCTCTCATTCGTCATTGGAGGATGTCATTTTCATCGAGCAATTTCCCAGGCCTGCCCATATCTTAAGGACTGGCAGTCGATCTCCTGCACTTAAGGCTTTTGATTCGGGATCAGAGGAAAATCTCCTGGCGCGCGTCATGGCCTGAGTAATGTGTTTGGCGCATCTCGAGGAGCGCTCTTTTCATCCTGGGATGCCACGTGGTAATGTGATCAGGGCATTTTGAATCTCAGGGCTTTCCGCTTTAATAGCTGCTCCCGGTCCGTTTGCCTATAAAATGGGAGGAGAGGGCCGTGTTAGGCTATCTCCCGAGGCTTTCTTCTCTGTGAGTTGTGAAAGTTTTCATGATGTCTATGTCCCTTGGGTTGAGGGTGGAGAGAATGAGTTTCCCTTTTGCAAGTCGACTTTCCTCGGATAGCTGGGGTGATCAAGAAGTTGCTAAAGAGAAGATCATCCTCAAGAGAGGAACTTTGGAGATCATATGGAGAGCGCACGGGAGGTCCGCAGAGATCACACGGAGAGTGCACATATGTGCTTCCTGTATGTCCTTTGTGGTTTGCTACGGGCGTCGCAGGGTAGGAAGTGCACATGCACCCCTGTAGTATACACAAACTTTTCCTTCTCCCTTGGGCTGGTCCCCTTAGCTCATCCGGCTGGGGATCTTTCGCCTGTGAAGAGGGAGTTGAGGGCAGTGCTGGTCTGTCTGTCCCCCGCTTTTCATGGTCAGACAGTGTCCAGCAGCCCAGCATCCCACTCGGGGGGAGGGGGACGCATCCTCAGCATCCACGGGTCTTCCTTCTATTCTTGGATCTCTTTGCTTATCCAGGGGACCCATGGGAGGTCGGATCGGCCTTAGCCGGAGGTACAGGGCGAGTTGACTGGTTGTCTGATCTCTTGGGTCAGACGTCGGAGCGTCATTATTAACCGAAGCTAATTGAAGCAGTTCAGCCAAGCTATTTACTCATTTTTATTTCTTGCGCCATGATGCACTTGTAACGCCTCTGAAGAGGTTGTAACTCTTTTTATTGATGAGCAAATAAAGAAAGTTTTGTTCTTTCTTCTTTTAGCGCCTGCTTCTTTTCGTGTTGAGAGTTGTTACTCCCTATCATATTTTGTGTCATAGCATATTTCGGCAGCACTCTTGCTACTTTATTCTTGCTAAGACTAACATCTAGTCTTCAGTGGAGGAAACGCTTACCCTGTTTGGGGCTAGAGGCAGACCTGGGTGGCCCCATGGATTTATGTGGTAAGCATGATCTGCTTACAAAACGAAGTAGGTTTTTCTTCGGAAAGAGATAGTTCGCGTGCCTTAACTGTTGAGCAAAAGGAGGTTACTTGCTTCTGTCGAAGTATAATAGGACGTCTTAGTTACGTTAGAGCGTTGGAGAGATTACTTGTCTAGGCCGAAGCTTCAGACAATGCTTTATGAGTACATCATTTGACTTGACCAAGGTTTCGGATAATACATTACTTGGTTATAATTGAGGCTTCTGAATATCTCTCGGTTGTTGCCGAGGATTAAGAATATCGCTCGGTTGTTGCCGAGGATTAAGAATATCACTCGGTTGTTGCCGAGGTTTAAGAATATCACTCGGTTGTTGCCAAGGTTTCTAATATTTGTTTGGTTCCTACGGTAATCTCAGTTCTGGTGCGGACAGCCGAAGAGGATGAGGGTTACCCAAGCGATGTATGGGGCCGCCCGAAGTCTATGACTCGGTTATTTTCGAAGAAGGCGAGCCAGTATTGGTAACGATGTTCTTGTCCTCTTCTCTGCATCTTTTCGAGGATGCCTGATTTGAGGGAGTCTGGTAGACTCTCGAGATCATTTACTTCAAGAGGGTCCGACAAACCGGAGGGAGCCTAGTCCCAAGAAAAGGGAAAGTTCCCCGAGCACCTCGTCGATGCTTATCGATCCTCCTCGGTGAGGGAGCGTGACTCCTTGTTTCCCGCAAGCACCTACTGAGGTGGTGATGTGTGGTGAGTTTCCACGAGTTGAATTAATGGTTCGAACTATCGAGATACTCGACAGGAGCGGTTTAAATACGGATGAGGGGGATGCCTCTGTTAGTCATCTTTTCCGCTAGCCTCCCAAGAACTTAGGGGTGTTGATATGGCTTCCGGCGGTGAGAGGCGACCCACTGAGGCACCAAGTGGCAGTGCCAACGGCCATGGGGGGTCCCAGGGGAGTCACGTTACGGTGACTGTTGATGGAGTGGTTTTGGCATCAGCATTCGCGGATCACGAATGGCTTCAAAGAGCGGCCAAACAATATCTGGCCACTTCTGTGAGGGAGGTCGAGCTCCTTCGCCGTGTTATCGGTCAGCTGGAGGGGAAAATAGCGTCCCTCCGTCAACAGATCGCCGAGTCGGCTTGACGTGAGGAGGGCTCGACGGCTCCCGGAAAAGACGATGGGCCCCTGTGAGGGCTCCTTTGTCTTTTCTTTTTTGTTGTCTTCTTTATGATAAATGAAAGGGAGGATTTCTGCAGCTTTTGCGTTTGCTGCCATCTCCAAGATGTTTGTTCTTATCACTCAGTCTTGGCTGAGGCTTTTGATAAGTGACGCAGTTCGGTTTTGGTCGAGGCTTTTAAATGAGTAACGAAAATGCACTTCGGCTTTGGCCGAGGCTTTTAGATAAGTAACGAAAATGCACTTTGGCTTTGGCCGAAGCTTTTAATCTTTGGTGCCGGTCGGAGCTTGTAAGCTGCCCGAATTTGAATGGAATTTTCCATTCTTTGGTCCGGCCAGGGCTTGTAAGCTGCCCGAATCCGGATGGAGTCTCTTTTCCTTTGGTCCGGCCGGGGCTTGTGAGCTGCCCGAATCTGGATGGAGTTTCTTTTCCTTTTGGTCTGGTCGAGGCTTGTGAGCTGCTCGAATCTGGATGGAGTTTCTTTGCCTTTTGGTTCGGCCAGGGCTTGTGAGCTGCCTGAATCTGGATGGAGTTTATTTGCCTTTTGGTTTGGCCGGGGCTTGTGAGCTGCCCGAATCTGGATGGAGTGTCTTTTCCTTTTGGTCCGACCAGGGCTTGTGAGCTGCCCGAATCCGGATAGAGTTTCTTTTCCTTTTGGTTCGGCCGGGGCTTGTGAGCTGCCCGAATCTGGATGGAGTTTCTGAGATCACTTACTCGATCATACCAAGTCTTTGTGGAATAAGGCTCGGCCCAGCCGAGGTACGAAGATTTAGGTCAAGGAGATAGTTCGGTTGTGCCGAAAATGGATGTGTAAGCAGCATCTATTTTTTATTATGACTTTTTTGGAGAAACAATTGTGGCAATCGTGCCATGGATAATTGAAATAAGATGTCAAAGCTGCAATTAGGGCAAGTCAATAGAAAGCGTACCCTACTGATGGTATATACGGAGATTGTCCGAATTCCACGTTCGGAGAATAGATTTTCTGCCCAGATCCTGGAGCTTGTATGTGCCAGGTCTGATGACTTTCGCCACTTGATAGGGGCCTTCCTAGTTTGGAGACAGCTTTCCTTGTTCCAGCGGTTTGGAGACGGATGCCTTCTAGAGGACAAGATCGCCAAGCGAGAAAGATTTTCCTTTGACTCTGGAGGCATGATAGTGGGCCACTCTTTGTTGATATGCAGCTACTCTGATTCGAGCTTTTTCTCTGATCACTTCCATCAGATCGAGGTTAGCGTGGAGCTGCTCATCATTAGCCTCCTCCGAGTAGCCTTCCACTCGCGGAGAAGGGAGTCCTACCTCCACATGGATGACGACTTCCATGCCAAAGGCCATCCGAAATGGGGTCTCGCCGGTGAAGATTCTCTGGGTGGTGCGGTAGGCCCATAGGATGTGATGAAGTTCGTCCGCCCATCTGCCCCGGGCTCTGGTGAGCTGAGCTTTGATCCCCTGAAGCAGGGTCCGGTTAGTTACCTCGGCCTCTCCGTTGGCTTATGGATGCCCTACCAACGTAAGGCGGTGGCAGATCCCATGCTCCTCGCAGAAACCTCAGAACTTTGGGTTGTCGAATTGCTTGCCATTATTGGTGATAATAGTATGAGGTAGGCCGAAGCGGCAAATAATAGATCTCCATACAAAGTCCCTGGCTCGAGCTTCGGTTATCTGGGCAGTTGCCTCGGCTTCCACCCACTTAGTGAAGTAGTCGATGGTGACAAACAAAACTTTCTCTCTCCAGTGGCGAGGGTAAAAGGGCCAAGAATATCCATCCCTCACTTAGCAAAAGGCCAAGCGGAGGAAATAGGGACCAAATTGGCGAAGGGGAGTCTCTGGATGTTGGAATGCCTCTGACACGGGTCACAAGCTCGGACGAGATCATCAGCATCCTTTTGCATGGTGGACCAATAATATTCCTGGCGCAGCACCTTGTGGCATAGAGATCGACTCCCCAGATGGTTGCCGCAAATTTCTTCATGTACCTTTCGAAGAGCATAATCGGCTTCAGATGGGCGAAGGCACTTGAGCAGTGGCATGGAAAAGGACCGCTTATACAGCTGGTCGTCGATCAGCACATAATGGGTAGCTTGCAATTTTAGATGCTTATACAGCTCGCTTCCTTGTGGTCGGCTGGGAGCGACCCTTTTTTAAGATACTTCAATATGGGGTCGAACCAGGATGGTTCGGCCTCAATCTGCATTACTCGGTCTGCCTCCGCAATGCTAGGCTTTTCCAAGATTTCCAGGAGAAACTTTTGTTCGAAACTCATCGATTCCACAGTCGCAAGCCAGGACAATAGATCGACACGGGCATTCTCGGATCTTGGGATAGATAACTTCAAATTTGGAAAAGTGGGAAAGCAAGTCCCGCACCTGTTGGAGATATCGAATCATGTTTGGCTCTCGGGCCTCGAACTCCCTGCACGTGATCGGGTACCAACTGAGAGTCGGTAAAAGCATTCAGCTTTTTCACTTTTAGATCATGGGTGATTCGGAGTCCAGCGAGCAGAGCTTCATATTTGGCTTCGTTGTTGGAGGTTGGAAAGGAGAAGCGAACGCCGTACTTGAAGGTCGCCCCCTCTGGGCTGGTGAGGATTAAACCAGCACTGGAGCCATTGGCATTGGAGGATCCGTGACATGGAGCAGCCACAAGGCATCTAATCTCGGATACTCGGAGGAGTCCGGAGTGGAGCCATCCTCCGAGATGGTGCATTCAAGGAGGAAATCAGCTAGAACTTGTGCCTTGATGGCCGAGCGAGGTTGATATCGGATATCATGCTTGCTTAACTCAACGGCCCACTTCGCCATTCTCCCTGATGTCTCCGGGCGATGGACCACCACCTTGATGGGTTGGTCGGTAAGGACCGTCATAGAATGTGGTTGGAAATATGGTTGCAATCTTTGAACCTATGTTACCAGGGCCAACACCAGCTTCTCGACTCGGGTGTACCTTATCTCGGCGTCCTGGAGCAGTTTGCCGACATAATAGATCGGCTTTTGGGTCTTTTTCTCTTCTCTGATCAAAACTGAGGCAATTGCGCCTTTCGAAATTGCCAAGTACAGAAATAGCATTTCTCCCGAGTTGGGACTGCTGAGGAGGGGTGGCGAGCCGAGATACCTCTTGAGGTCCTCGAATGATTTTTGGCACTCGGGGGTCCATTGAAAATTTTTGGTAGATTGAAGAGCTTTAAAGAAGGAAAGGCACCTCTCGGCTGACCGAGCCACGAAATGGTTGAGGGCCGCGATCCTTCCCGTCAGGTGCTGGACCTCTTTGACAGATGTTGGGGGTGTCATTTGCTGAAGGGCTTGAATCTTCTGCGGGTTGGCTTCAATGCCTCGCTGAGAAACCATGAAGCCCAGAAACTTCCTAGAGTTAACACCGAAGGCGCACTTTATCGGGTTGAGCTTCATCCGATATTTTCGGAGTGTCGCGAAGCTCTCAGAGAGATCCTCAATATGCTGGGATGCTTCTTTGCTTTTCCAGCATATCATCAACATACACCTCCATGTTCCGACCGATTTGCTCCATAAAGACTTTGTTTACCAGCCTTTGGTAAGTGGCACCTGCATTTTTCAGACCAAAGGGCATGACACGGTAACAATAAGTACCTTGGTCGGTTATGAAGGCGGTCTTTTCTTTATCCTTGGGTGCCATCCGAATTTGGTTGTAGCCTGAGTATGCGTCCATGAAGGTCAGCATCTGATGACCGAAAGTGGCATCCACGAGCTGGTCGATCCGAGGGAGAGGGAAGCTATCCTTTGGGCATGCTTTATTAAGGTCGGTGAAGTCGATGCAGATCCATCATTTGCCATTCGATTTCTTCACCATGACAACGTTGGATAGCCAGCTTGGATAATTTACCTCCAATGAAGTTTGCCTTGATGAGCTTGTCGACTTCCTCCTCGATCGCCTTCTGTCGGTCGGGGGCGAAGCTCCTTTTCTTCTGCTTCATGGGTCGGGACATCTCGTCCACATTAAGACGGTGGACGAGGATGTTTGGGCTAATCCCAGGCATGTTAGAGGCTGACTAGGCGAAGGCATCAGCATTCCTTTGGAAAATTCGATCAGCTTCAGGCGAGGCTTCCCTTTCAGTAGCGACTCGATCCTTATGGTTCAGTCGGGCTGAGCTTCATCCAGGGCACCTCCTCCAGCTCTTCGGCTGGTTCTCCTCGTTGCTCGACAAAGTCCTCCCGAGCGTCCAATCCATCAACCTCGGGCAATTTGGATTGCAGGCTGGTGACGAAGCACTGTCGAGCTACAGCTTGGTTTCCTCGGACTACTCCTCCCCATCCGGTAGGGAACTTCATTGTTAGGTACAGGATGGAGACGGCGGCTCTAAGGGACATCAGGTCGGGTCTCCCGAAAATTGCATTGTAGGGCGACCGAAGCTTGGTCACCAGAAAATCTATGTGGACTGTGGCAACGCAAGGCCAAGTCCCCGCGCAGACCGTCAAGGTCATGACCCCCTCGGGGTAATTACATCGCCGGTGAACCCCATTAGGGGAGTCCATAGCTCGGAGATTCTCCATAAGCAGTTTCATCTTCACAAACACATCGAGATACAAAACATTGACAGAGCTCCCACTATCACTAAGGATTCGGTCTACATCATAGTTGTTCAGATTAAGGGATACAACCAATGCATCATCATGCGGGAACTGTATCTTCCAGAGGTCGTTGTTAGAGAAGGAGAGCTCATTTGTCCACGCTTTCTTTGGCACTGAACCTTCTTCATCGTCCCAGCTCGATGGGCTACCAACTGCCTCGATCACATTAATGTGGCTGACGACCGAAGGATTCGGAGGAGGAGGTTGTTGAGGCTCAGGTTGATGATCACATCCGTTTCTTGGCTCGGGTGCTCTCCTAAATTGGTCCAGCCTACCCCGTTGGATGAGCCTCTCAATTTCGTTCTTCAGCTGCTAGCATCCTCGATGTTGTGGCCATGGTCCCGGTGGTAGCGGCAATATTTGGCGGGGTCTCTTCGAGCAGCATTCCCTCGGAGAGGAGGTGGTCGGGGGAGCTGGCGCTCTATTGCCATGAGGATCTCCACCCTTGGGGCAGTGAGCGGAGTGAATCTGTTGAACCTCCTTGGCGGGCTCCGGGTGCGGTTCCTCGGCGGCGGTTGTGAAACCCTTTGGTAGCGAGGCGGGCTTGGCTGGCGGGCTGATCGGTGCTTGTCCAGCCCTTGGGCTCCTTTTTCTTGTCAGCTCGGTGCGGGCAGCTCTCCACGATTCCTCGACTCTGGTATATTTGTCTACCAGAGTCATCATGTCAGAGAGGTTCTGAGGGTAGCTGACCTCAGCGCCAGGTAAAAGTCACTCTCCTTCAACACTCCTCCTGCTAGAGCGGACATGGACCCTCATGATTGAGGTGGTCCACTTCAACATGGCCATATTAAAATGGCCGAGATACTTCTTCAAGGACTCCCCCTCTCTCTGCTTAACCTCAGAGAGGGAGTCGGATCTCTGTCGGTGACGACGGCTGCTGACGAACTGGCTAATGAAGAGGTGGCTCAGCTCATCAAATGAACTAACAGAACCTAGTTTCAAAGCATTGAACCAGGTTCGGACGGATCCCTGAGGGTGGAAGGGAAGGCGTGGCAGAGGATTGCATCTGATGCCCCGTGAAACATCATGATCGATCTGAAGTTGCTGAGGTGGTTGTCGGGATCGGAGGCTCCATGGTAGGGCTCGATGGCGGGCCGCTTGATGTGGGAGGGAATCACTTCCTCCATGACCTCTTTGGAGAAGGGAATGCCCAGCTCCACCTTATGCTGGAGCGGATGGGCCTGCCTGGCGGCATCCAACTCCTTGGCACATCTCCCGGAGTTGTTGGTGAATCTCCTCAGGCACAACAGGAGGGGCCGGGCGAGGAGAGAAATGAGTCGGTGTCGAGTCGTGATGAGAGAACACCGAAGCGAGGGATCGAGCCCATCGAGATCGGGGAAGATCCTTGTCATGGACCCCTTAGGGGGCTGGCTCAGTTCCCTAGGGCGGCGAGGGGGGTCCGCAACCCCATGCAGGCCGGAAGAAGAGATCACTGGATGAGCGGGGGCTGCATTCTCCTCAAGAGGATGCGGGACAGGTGCAGCCGGACAGGGGGCTTTGAAGCACCCCTAGATTAGGTGGGCCAGGGTTGGACCTACTGGACGAGTGAGGCAAACTGGTCCTGGGTGACTGAGGCCGCTGGCGGCGATGGAGTCTCAACTGGCAGTGGTGGCGGCGCTACGCTGCTCACCGGATCAGACCTTTGGGAGGCGACCTGATCCCGGGCTTCGAAGATAGCCTTTCTTCGTTGGCCATGGGAGGAGTTCTCTTTCAGATCGAGATCCTTGTCTCCTGGATCACAAGTTTATGTTACTTAAGGGCCCTTCCTCTAGCGCCATTTTGTTGTTGCAAATCTGTCCTCCGACTCGGCGCGATCGGGCTTCGGATGGGCTCTCTTCTGGGCGGACCTGCAAAATAATCTTCACGCGAGAGGCATTGGGGGTGGCCCTCCGTGGAAGACCCTCCGACGCTCAAGTCAGCGGGGATTGGCAATCAACAAACGAGAGGAGAAGGCTCTCGCTGAAGAGTTTCTCCTAGAGAGCTCTGAGCAGAGCGCTAATGGCGGAAAGGGGTGAGCAAAGGTAGAAGGATAGTGTGCCAGTGAGCAAGTGCGCATACCTGAGGAGCCGGAGACGACTCTATTTATAGAGGATCACCTGATTCCATGGGGGCATCGTGGGTCCAAAAGTCGTTAGAATTTGAATCCAGTTTGTTATGAGGTTAGTAAGATTCGCATCTTGTTCGTTATAGGATCGACGGTTGGGAGAGCTGGTTGATGTCTCGAGATTTGGTGAGTATGTAGGCTCCAGGGGCCTAGGCCACTCTCGTGGGTCCTAGGCCACTCTCATATATAATTTTTGTTTGGAATCTTACGAATTTGAACTCTCACGCTCCGAATTCCGCAGAGGTTCTTGAGTGCCTGGGTCTGGCCGGGGCATAATGATAACTCGACTGACAAGGCACAGTCGGATAGTTCGGCTAGGGTCGAGAGAAAGGGATGGCTTGGCTGGGGCCGAGAGAGACGATATAGCTTGGCTGAGGCCGAGAGATGATATAGCTCGGCTGAGGCCGAAAGATGTGATAGCTCGGCTGAGGCCGGGAATAGCTCGGCTGATGCCGAGAAATGATATAGCTCGGCTGAGGCCGAGAGGTGATATAGCTCGGCTGAGGTCGGGAATAGCTTGGCTGAGACCAAGAGGTGATATAGCTCGGCTGAGGCCGGGAAATGATATAGCTCGGCTGAGGCCGAGAGGTATGATCCGCGCCTTGGGAATTCTTGGCTTGGTGAGGGGCTAAGGCGCTCCGATCTACTAAGGCTGACTTATCTCTAGTGGGTATTGTTCAGCATATGGGAGTCAGGGTTGATCCTAACCTCTTGCATGATTATTTATGCAACAGCGATTTTTACCCCTCAACAATTATATATACCCATCGCAAGTACCAGAACATTACTGGCTGAATTCAGTTTATTAGTTTTTTTCATACAAGATATATTCTAGGCATATGCTGTGTCATAACCGTAGCACTAGAACTATCAAATGATTGGTGGCAATTCTTACCTATAATAATTAAGATTATTGTCAGAAAGGCCTAACAGGATCAGAGAAGAAAGAAGCGGATATTAATTTGCTTCCAAATACGACCGTTCAACGTCTGGAGTAGAATGTTCTCTATTCAACAAAGAGGTTATAGAGGTGGGAAGACTTCTAAACTTCTTCTGGCAGCCTACAAATGGACCTCTTGCACTTCATTATCGCTGACACACACACCTGAGCTATATTGTAGACGAAATTATCAACAGCACCTTGAAGTTCCATAGCAATTCGTCCCTTTTTTTTAAGATACCGGTAGGGTGCACTTAGATCGGATTGCCTTGGGTCGAACTCATCCAATCTACATGGATTCTTAACTTTTAAAATCGGAACCGAGTCCATCAATATTGAAGATGGTTTGCATGGTTTCTTAGAAGAAATTTACATCAAAAATACATGATTATATTTGAAATTTTAAACCAGATCATTATTATTTTTAATTGGATATATCAACTTATATATTTGTTTAATTTCAAGTATATTTTTGATAACCGTTAATGATCACTTACAAGGACTATCTTAATTGACATGATGGATAAAAAAAAATAGACATTACATGGTGATAAAGTGGCAATAATGAAAATAAAATATAACAACGGAAGAAGAAACCACGTAGACATTTACCGTGGGAGGTGAAAAATAAGAACCCTTCACTACCAACAGCATCATCTTATTTTTTTTTTTCACGTTTGTCAAACCAACTAGAATAATCTATTGGGTCATCATTAACAACTATCTAAAATATATTTAATTAAATAAAATTTATAAGTTAGTATATTGAATTGACAAAAAAAAAAAAAGCTCAATTGAAAACTCTAAATAACTTCAATACTACTGGCCCAATTATTTACTGAATTTATTTCTTTGGTATCTTGCAATAATAAAATATAAAATATTTATAGTTTGGAATATAAAATGTTACAAATTATATAATTAATTTATTTTAAGTAACTATATATATATATATATATTTATATATATATTTGAACATACATACAAAATGTAAAAATTTAGAATTTGGAATATTTATTGATTTAACATCATGGGCCTGTAATGCTGAATGACTCAAACAGCGTGAGAAGAAAAGCATCCAAAAGACAGGTGTTCACCACCTTTGGATTGCTGATCGTTTTTATAGCTCCTTAAACAAGACGGAAGAGTAAAAAAAAATTAAAAAAAAATGTAACTCCCGTTTCCAAATCGCAACTGGGTTATGTGCCTTATCTTTGATGCCATTGTTAAAATTCTATAGTTTACTTGTATTTAGATTTAGAAGGAAAAAAAAAAAGCAAATAAAGCATGTTTTTTTGGGCTATTTAATTTCTATTGTTGCTAACACTTTTTTTTTTTCTTTTTTTATCATTTCATAGCTTCTTGCAATGAGACGATGGAGACCTCACACGCATCTTTGAGATATACGTGTATGCTTGAGACTTCCAATCCCAACCCCACTCCGCAAGGAGCCATTAAAATAAATTTAGATGGTTTAATTAAAGCAACGTCATCCATGATAATGTGCAAGTTGGTAAATAACCTTAGACCGATGATGATTGATATCGTGGGGGTGAGGTTTGTAAAAATTTAGGATCATATAATTTGGTATCATAGTTGAAATAAGAATCAAAATCAAACTTCACTATAAATTAAAATCAAAATCAAACTTCATTATAAATAAAAATCATTTTTTTCATACATTTGATTAAATATGATTTCTAAATCCTACTAATAATGTAAATAAAAAAGATATAAAGTTATATATATAATAATATATATTAATATATTAATATAAATATATAATTAATATAATAAATTATATAATATAAATTTGTAAGATGTGCTGGGATATAGTTGATCGGAATGGATTTGCAATTTATAGATGGAATGGAAAGATCATTCCATGAACTAAATTGAGGGGAGAGGGGAGGAGAGAGAGGGAGGCAGGGGATTATACTCCTTTTATCTAAATTATTTTTCAAAATACAACAAAGATATGTACTAAATTGCATATTACCATATTTAATTTTGGTAGCATTTCTTTCATTTATGCTTACAAAAATATTTACATTTATATTTTTAAATGAACATATCATAATAGCCATAACATGAAGAAAATTGCACATAAATTATTTGGACATGATGACAAAATAAAGCATTGAAATAATTTTTTTATTTTTTCTATCAAACCAAAAGAGTGAGAATGCCACCCATCACTTATACACTGATAAAGCATCAAAAAAAAATTTAGCATATAGCAAACATAACTTGAGATAGAATTCCATGAGAACTTTGCTCAAGTAATTCACTCAATTAGAATGGATCAATATTTTAAAGTCCTTATACTTAAACCATGGAAGTGGTTTCCAGTTATTTTGTTTTATTCTAATATTTTATAGATACAAGAGAGCACTACAACTTTGCAAATGCTTACATGCATCTTTGGTTTCCCTTGGACTTTGGCCTAACAGAGATTAATGCCACAACCATATATATCCAATTACATATCTTGTCAATGAATCAGATATAAGCAAATCTTGTGCTCCTTTTAATCATCATTGCTCCTAAAAAGCCCCAGAAGCCGACCACAAATCCTGGAGCAAAGCTAACATAAGCCCATATCATTTCCAAATCATTTGGATTTTCTTTTTCTTCTTCTCCTCCATGAACTGTTGGATCTTCAGTAGGTTCATCGCAGGGCACTTTCCTATTGGCTGTCCACAAAGATACTGATTGCCACTGTAGATAGATGGATCGTTCAAGGTTTGAAGTTGGTTGCCAAATGGAATTCTTCCGGATAAATTATTGTGGGACAAGTTCAAGTGGCTCAAAAAATTCAAAGCAGCGAAGCTTGTAGGAATTGTGCCTGATAGGTTGTTCATTGATAGATCTAGTGACTCCAACTGCTCCAAAGCACCAATATTATTTGGAATTCTTCCTGTCAAATGATTTCCTGATAAGTTTAAGAAACAAAGTCCATAAAGGTTTGCAAACTCTTTGGGAATCTCTCCAGTAATATTATTGTCAGAGAGGTCTATGCTTGTCACAAGTGACAACACAGTAGTGAATGTAAGTTCCACACCTTTCATGGTTATCAAGAGATTCTCGGTATAATAGAAGGTCACATCTTTAGAAAGAATAAGTTGCTCTCATTTTGTATCACAGTCATGGCACTGAAATTGCCAAATGATGATGGCAAAGTTCCTGAAAGATTGTTGTCAGCAAGATCCAATACTTGAAGGGAAACAAGAAGTGATAGTTGCACAGGAATATCACCATCCAACATATTTGATCGGAGACAGAGAACTCTCAATGATGTTAAACTCTCTCCAATCCATTGAGGTATATTGCCTGATAGCTTATTATTGCCAAGGTCAATAATAACCAACCCTTCACATTGTTCTAAGGACAAAGGAATCTTACCAGAAAGGTCGTTGCTTTCTAAATGCAATGATTGGAGTCTAATGAGAGATCCAATGGAGTCAGGAATGCCTCCTGATAATTTGTTGCCTAAGAAATCAATGACCTCCAAATTTGATGAATTATTCCAACAATCAGGAGAACTCCCGTTAAACCATTGCCAACGAGATTGAAAACTTGCAGATCATTTAACTCACAAACCCAATCAAGGAAATTTTCTGATATTCCTATACCATACAGTCCAATATAGACAAATCAGTCTGGTTCCGAAGCCATGGAGGGAATTTGGGACCCAGTAAGCAGGAGCTCATCATGATTTGCATTGCTTTAAATGGAGGAAGCCAACCTTGCTGCACATTAACCGCTAAGGAGTTATGAGATAGATCCAAATATAATAAGCTTGTAAGGTTGGCAAAGTGGGCTTCGGTTAGTGCAGCTGTCAAGGAATTTGATTGGAGATCCAATTCTTGTAGAGTAGATAACTTTCCTAGAGATGCAGGAATTGAACCGCTTAATGAATTAACACCAAGAAAAAGAGAGACCAAACTTTGAAGGTCCCCGATCTGATTGGGCAAGGAACCACTAAGATTGTTGTGATGCAAATAAACTTCTCTTGTAATGCCGCATCTGGAGAAACCTTCCATGAATCCTGTAATCTCTCCACCTATATTGTTGTTATAAGCATTGAATATGCTCAAGTTGCAAAGATTACCACTATTCTTGGTATCTCTCCAGAAATACCGTTGCTATCCAAAATAACTCCTCCAAGTTATGAAGATTTCCCACAGTCTCTGGTATCTCTCCACTAATTTGATTGTTAGAGAGACCTAGTTGCTGCAATGTGCAAGTTCCCATGCTTTCAGGTATC
>UESW01002075.1:0-111078 GCA_900491605.1 Calamus simplicifolius | reverse complement strand
CCGTCACAGCTCCTCCCATGGCTCCGAGCTCCTTTCCAACAGCTCTTGGCTTTCAGCTGTCCCACTCTCGGCCACCTCTGGAACTCAACAACTCGACTCTGTCCCGGCCTCTAGTCCTGGCACCGTCGGCTACCCCGATCCAGCACTAGGAAAAGGACCCCATCTCTCTCTCTGCTCCACACTAGAGTTGGGTCCCCAGCCTTCATTTCAGAGAGGAGCTGGTCATCAACCGACTCCAAGCTCTGTCCCAATCTTTCCGATGATGGTCCCTACTGCTTCTGGCTTCGTCCTCGACTCCCGAACACAGCTTGGCCTTGGCCCTGCTTTCGGCTTTCGGCCTCAGCTCCCAGCAGTCCCGGTCTTCCCGACTTCGTCCTAGCCCAGCATCGAGTGCCAAACTCTACTCAGCCACCCCCGTATGAGAGACCTCTGGTCCATCCCAACTCCCTCATCTTTGCTACATGGTTCTGGCTCTCTTCGTCCTAATTGGCTCTCGACTCCATGCAGTCGGCATCTGACTCCACAGCCTCGGCTCCATCATCCAAGCAACCTCATCCTTTCGTGGCATCAGCCCTGACTCCACGTCTAGCTCTCGGCTCCATTGATGCTTCCCAATGCCTTCAAGCTTGCCAGCATCCTTAGTGGACTCATGCAGACCTGAGTTTCCAGTGGGGTGGGACACGAATGTGCCTCTTTAGGTAGCTCCAAAGGCGGCAGTGGCAATGCTATCAGAATAGAAAGGACGAGATCTGCCTCCAAGGGAGAGAGAAAGGATCAACCCATGATGAGATCGACGTGGAGTTCCTTGGGAATATTACAGCCAGCTAGACATCCATCACACTAGCCTATACACGTGGGGGAAGGACAATAGAGAGAACACAGGGGAAGGACAACAAAGAGCAGGATTTTTACCCCTGGCTTGATCCCAACAGCCACATTGTAAGGTCCACATGCCTCATTCCATCATTGTTCACACATCAATGTACAATATGGAAGGTATATCTGGCAAGCACCATAATGACCACCTACTCTGATGAGACTTGACCCACAAACTATGCACCCATCCATCTTTGAAGCTCTAATATGCCACTAAGAAACAAGTCTCACTATTGCTGCCATTACCATAAATGCTCTGACAATGATCACACCTTAAGTCATATAGACTCATTCTTATGTAACAAACCCCACTAAAGTCAACATCTATTATGGAGTACCAATCACTCAAATTAGATAAGCCTAGAAGTCATGGTCCATCATGACATTCCACCCAAAAAGTCACCATCCATCCCCAAAGTCATCCTTCATCATGAGGCTCCACGTGACTCATTCCATCGCTAAATGACAAGGCTTCAAGCATTTATAAAATGGGTAAGAGGGACCCCCAATCAGGTAACAACTCACAACACTCCTAAACGTTCATACTTCCTTATAGAGAGCTCTTCTCTAAGCCTCTCTCTTTTTCAAGTTTTCTCAAGATCACGGCTATTGCCCAAAGCACTGACTTGAATGTCGAAGGATTTCTGCCAAAATCTTTGGTCCTTGAGACTTTTTGCAGGCTCTCAATTGAGCAAAGTTCGTCGAAGGATCCTCAGCACGCCAAAAAAGGCAATCGGACTGGTACGGATGTTCGAGGAGGGTGATCTAGCAATAATTAATTAGCACACCAAAAAGGAGGGTAGAGCATGGATCGTCGGCGATGCTAGCTTGCAGATCCTCATCCCCCTTAGATCAAAATGATGGACCAAAAAAATGGTGATGACAAGAGCCCAAGAAGATTCTGACAGTCATGCTGGAGGGGCACCCTCAACGAGCTGAGCAATATAAGGCCAGCCTCTGCTCCACCATCACTACTACCTCAGGCCATTCAAGCAAAATAGCATGCCATCCTTACCCTGCAAGTCCAAGCATTAATGGCAGTTATTCAAAAGTTCCAGGATCAATATTCTATGGCCACACAGCAACAAGCAAGAGCCTCCTCAAGCTCTCTTACAAGAGCACCATCAAGCTCGCCAACATCATGAAGCCTTCGATCGAAGGCGCTGGCACCTCCCACCTCAAGGCAATATGATTCCCTGGGGGATAAATCGCTAGCATGTTGAAGCATTCAAGTCAACTCACAGCGGAAGAGATCAACTCCTCAGCTCATAGTTTACGAGCATCCACTTTCAGACTCCACATCGGAAGAGAATTAATGGCTCCCCCAGCTAATCAAAGGTAATCAACTTACCTTCAACATTGCCTAAAGTTTTTTGAGTAGGCAAATGCACAGCGTCAAAAAGCATACAGACAAGGCCACCTGGCTTACAGTCGGTGGACACCCTTGGGTCAGTTTTAGTAGCCATCGGGTCAGACTCAGCAGCCCTTGGGTCGATCTCAGTAGCCCTTGAGTCGGACTCAGCAGCCCTCGGGTCGGTCTTAGTAGCCCTCGAGTCGATCTTAGTAGCCCTTGGGTTGGTCTCAGCAGCCCTCAGGCCAGCTGAAGAAACCTCCGAGCCAGTCTCAGCAGCCCTCGAGCTAATCTCAGCAACCCTCGAGTTGGTCTCATTAGCCCTCGAGCCGATCTCAGCAGTCCATGAGTCGGTTTCAACAGCCCCCAAGCCAGTCTTAGCAGTCCTCAAGCTGGCCTCAACGGCCCAAAGCCTGCCTTGGCAACTCCAAGTTGGTAGATGGCAAAAAAAGACTTTCTGACTTCATGTCAAAAGATGAAGGCCGAATCAGCTCATAGCGAGAGAGATCAACTCCTCAGCTCATAGTTGATGGGCATCCACTTTTGGATCCTATGTCGAAAAAGGATTGCTGGCTGCCCTCAGCTAGTCAAAAGTAATCAACTTACCTCCAAACTTTGCTTAAAGTTTTTTGAACAGGCAAAAGCATGGCTCCCGAGAGCATGTGAAGGTCCTCACAAGGCAGACAAAAAATTATCAAAAGTGATGCAAAAAGAAAAGGTTCCTCCACTCAGAAGGAATTAGAGCCAAAGTTAGCATACAAAGGCAAATACGAAGATAAAGAGCTCTACACTCCTTTCGCTTGGCGGATACAAGACGTGCAGTCGCACAAGCTCAGGAGTGTGGAGGGCATCTGGTGTGGCCAATAAACCCCATAGGCTATGGTAATCGCACCCAGACTCGACCTCCGGAGTCAGCCTCTTTCTACTCGGCCTTCGAACTTGGCCTCGACCTTCCGGCCTCTTCCTACTCGACCTCCGGAGTCGGCCTCTTTCTACTCATCCTCCAGACTCAACCTCCGAACTCAGCCTCAGCCTCCTGTATTGGCCTCTCCTACTCGGCCTCGACTCGCTCTCATTGGTCATGGCCATCCTTGTTGGGCTTGGTCCTCATCGGCCTCAGCTCCCAGTCGACTCCAGCTTTTTGTCCTGCCTTTGGACTCCCGGCTTCACCAGGCCACCTCCGTCCCTCATCCTAGTCAATAGAATCAGACTGCCTAAAGTGGTCATGTTGACCGATTATGAGTGTGGCCCATGCAGGTTGACAGTGAACTGATAACCCCAACCTTTACTTCCATCAAAAGGATGTGCCATGATTACACCCCTTGGCCTCCTGCATGCATGCATGTCATGGCAGCCACATTACTCTCCTGGGCTCCTTGTGTACATACATGAGTACGTTGGTAACGTGGCAGATAGGCATAAGAGACAAGGAAACCAAGACAAGGGACTCCAACTCCCAGCTCCATCCCGATGCCCGAGTTGCTTCGACTTCTCTCCCATGGGTGTCTCGATTCGGCACCAGGCTACTGGATCCCATTCCACCATCTTGGTCCTCTCCAGACTACTAGCTTCAGCTCCCAGCCACCTCGGACTCCATGGAATAGACTCCAGCAGCCGACACCTCACCCCAATTCTCAAAGTTGCTTGTCTCAGCTCCTCCCATAGCTGGCTCCTTCCCAATAGCTCTTGACTCCCAGCTGTCCTGCTCTCGACCACCTCTAGAACCCGACAACCCGGCTCTGTCCCGACCTCCAGTCCTAGCACCGTCGGCTACCCTAATCCAGCACCAGGAAAAGGACCCCATCTCTCTCTCTGCTGCACACTAGAGTTGGGTCCCCAGCCTTTATTTCAAAGAGGATGAGCTGGTCATCAACTGACTCTAGGCTCCATACCGATCTTCCCAACGATGGTCCCCGCTGCTTCTGGCTTCGTCCCCTACTCTCGAACATAGCTTCGCCTTGGCCCTGCTTCCATCTTTCGACCTCGGCTCCCGGTAGTCCCCGGTCTTCCCCGACTTTGTCCTAGCCTAGCATCGGGTGTCGGACTCTGCTCAACCACCCCCATACGAGAGACCTTTGGTCCATCCCGACTCCCTCATCTTTGCTACACGGTTCTGGCTCTCTTCGTCCCAGTCGACTCCCGACTCCATGCAGTTGGCATCCGACTCCACGGCCTCGACTCAATCATCCAGGCATCCTCGCCTTTCATGGCATCAGCCCTGACTCCACGTCCAGCTCCTGGCTCCATTGATGCTTCCCAATGCCTTCAAGCTTGCCGGCGTCCCCGGTGGACTCATGCAGACCTGAGTTTCCAATGGGGCGGGACATGAATGTCCTCTCTAGGTAGCTCCAAGGCGGCAATGGCAATGCTGTCAGAATAGAAAGGACGAGATCCACCTCCAAGGGAGAGAGAAAGGATCAACCCACGATGAGATCGATGTGGAGTTCCTCGGGAATATTACTAGCAAGCTAGACATCCATCACACCAGCCTATACATGCGAGGGAAGGACAACAGAGAGCACGAAGGGGAAGGACAACATAGAGCAGGACTTTTACCCCTGGCTTGATCCCAGCAGCCACATTGTAAGGCCCACGTGCCACATTCCATCATTGTCCATATAGCGATGTACAATATGAGAGGTATATCTGACAAGCATCATAATGATCACACACTCTGATAGGACTTGACCCACCAACTATGCAGTCATCTATCTTTGAAGCTCTGACATGCCACTAAGAAGCAAGACTCACTATTATTGCCATCATCATAAATGCTCTGACAAGTGATCACACCTCAAGTCTCACAGACTCATTCTGATGGGACAAACCCCACTAAAGTCATCATCTGTTATGGAGTACCAATCACTCAGATCAGATGAGCCTAGAAGTTATCGTCCATCATGACATTCCATCCAAAAAATCACCATCCATCCCCAAAGTCATCCTCCATCATGAGGCACCACGTGATTCATTCCATCGCTAGATGACAAGGCTCAAGCATCTATAAAATGGGTAAGAAGGACCCCCGACTAGGTAACAATTCATAATACTCCTAAACGCTTATACTTGCTTACAGAAAGCTCTTCTCTAAGCCTCTCTCTCTCTTTCGAGCTTTCTCAAGCTTACGGCTGTTGCTCAGAGCACTGACTTAAGTGTTAGAGGGTTCCCATCGGAATCTTCGGTCCCTGAGGCTTTTTACAGGCTCCTGATCGAGCGAAGTCTGCCAAAGGATCCTCGGCACATCGGAGAAGGTGATTGAATGCTCGCGGATACTCAAGGAGATTGATCTGGTAACAACAATACCTTTAGTTAATCATTTCTCTATCCAAATAATATGACATTTAATCATGAGATGATAACCATTGTCTCTTGAATAAATTCATAATTGCAAATTTTAGGGCAAAAGAAGTGTTTCATTCAGTGAAAAAGCCAGAGTTTTAACATTTTTTTTTGAAAAAAAATCTTATAGGCCTTTCCTATGCAGCACTTGCTTTGAATTTGAATTTATGGAATGCTAGAAATTATTTTGGAATATGTTAACATGGTATGGGCTAGGGTATAATGTGGTAGCATCAGAAAGTTATTATTACTAACATGTTATGGGTAGTACTTACATGAGGTCAAATCCACCGATCCTTGGTCTTGATTTTCTTGATCTTGCTACTTGACTCCTTCCCAAGAAGCCTAGATAGCGAGGACAAAGGGAGAAAGGAGAAAATTTTAATAATATAAAAAAAATTGATGAAGAAAAATATAGTGATGAAAAAAATTGTTAGACTAATTATCAATATTTATCAATCTTTTAGCTAAAAAATAGATAAAAATTATAGTAGTGGCTCCTAAAATAGGGTTATTGCATATAAAGAGAATAAGCAAGGGTCGTGAGAAGAGATAGAGATATTTTAGTAATAAAAAAAGAAGTATGTTACCTAGCTAATGGAAAATCATCTTATTCATCTTCTTGCTAGATGAACCTTCCTCCTATTTTATGGGTAAATGATGTTTATGAGAATTTAACTTATCTACTTGATACTTATGACCAAAGCAAGAGAATATGGATTAGTTGGCTAAAAAAAATTGACCGACTTTTTCATAAAACTTACCTACCAGGGAATAGTTTTAATTATTGTTATAGCATGTTTCACATTCAAGCTAGATTGAGATGGGATTGAATTGCTGATCCAATTTCACTAGCTTTCCAATCCCAAACTCCTTGGGTTTGGCAATCTAGCCTTTTTAATCATACCAAATCAACATTTTGGTGGAGCCAATGGTATACAACTCCTTTTTCTTGCCTTCCAAATGTTGAATTAGGCACATCCAATCCTATCCAATCCAATAATCCAAACGCGATCTTAATGGGTTGTGATTAAGCCGACAGGCATGCTCTCTTTACCTACCCCAAGATCAGCTTAAAATGGGCTTTCCAGGTTGTCAACCTTCTTTTGATGTGAGATCTAGATGGCAGCTCGGTGGATCATGAAACTCTACCGTTCAAGATCCAGATTTGTGATTTTTCTTTATAGATCAGGTCAAGTGGGGAAAAAAATTGAGCTTTAATATTTACGAGGGACAAAGAATACGTACATGAGATTGAAATAATTGATTCTTGATCTTGATTTTCTTGATCTTGATGGTGGAATGTTGGCTCGGGTGGAAGTGGAACCATATGCAAATCAATTCAAATGTAAATATAAATTTGAGTATCTGACGAATATTTGCATTTGTATCTGTATCCATCAGGCTAATATTTAATGATGGAATGTTGTCTTGAAAAGAAGATACAGGCAAAAGTGGATCCATATGTGAATAATCTATTAGAATATGAATATAAATTTTAAAATTTGGCTCGTATTTTTATTTGTATCCATATCCATCTAGCTCATAACTATAGTTGTATTTAATTTCATCAAAAGAAAAAATAAATATGAATATGGATAGATAATTATGTGATCTATCTGGATCTTCTTATAATCCTATTTAATCAATATTTTAATGTCTGATTTTTTATCAATATCTATTTACAAAAAAATATGGATATAAATTTTTATAATATCCATATTTGTTTAAAAATAAAATTGATATAAATGCATTGATATTCAGTCCATTTCCATTCTGATGGGGCCAGTTGACCCCATGAAAAATAAAAATTTTTGGAAGGCCGACACCTCTAAGACCGACGGCCCCAAAGGCCGACACCTCAAGACCGATGGCTCCAAGACCGACGACCCCAAAGGCCGACACCTCCAAGACCGACGGCCCCAAAGGCCGACGCCTCCAAGACCGATGGCTCCAAGACCGACGGCCCCAAAGGCCGACACCTTCAAGACCGATGGCTCCAAGACCGACAGCCCCAAAGGCCGACAGCTCTAAGACCGACGGCCCCAAAGGCCGACACCTCCAAGACCGACGGCTCCAAGACCGATGGCCCCAAAGGCCAACACCTCCAAGACTGACGGTCCCAAAGGCCGACGCCTCCAAGACCGACGGCTCCAAGACCGATGGCCCCAAAGGCCAGCTGCTGCAAGACTGACGGCCCCAAAGGCCGACACCTCCAAGACCGACGGCTCCAAGACCGACGGCCCCAAAGGCCGACACCTCCAAGACCGACGGCCCAAAGGCCGACGCCTCCAAGACCGACGGCTCCAAGACCGACAGCCCCAAAGGCCGACCCCTCCAAGGCCGGCACCTCCAACCCAGCCGGCCCCGACATCTTCCTAGCCGGCCCCCTACGTCTCCAAACTAGGCAGCCCTGGCACCTTCCAGTCGGCCCTGGCACTCTCCTAGCCGGCCCCCTACGTCTCCAAGCTAGGCAGCCCCGACACTTCCCAGCCGGCCCCGACACCTCCTAGTCGGCCCCGGCACTCTCCTGGCCGGCCCCTACGTCTCCAAGCTAGGCAACCCCGGCATTTCCCAGTCGGCTCTGGTACTTTCCAGCCGGCCTCGGCACCTCCCAGTCGGCCCCGGCACTCTCTGGCCCGACTCGGCCCCGGTGTCTCCAGTTTCATCGAGTCGGCCAAGGCCATCCCAGACCAGCCCGACTCGGCCCCGGCGTCTCCAGTTCCGCCGAGTCGCCAAGGCCATCCCCGGTCGGCCCGACTAAGCCCCGGCGTCTCCAGTTCTGTCGAGTCGGCCAAGGCCATACCCGGCCAGCCTGACTCAACCCCGGCGTCTCCAGTTCCGCCGAGTCGGCCAAGGCCATCCCCGGCGGCCCGACTCAGCCCCGGCGTCTCCAGTTCCGTCGAGTCAGCCAAGGCCATCCCCAGTCGGTCTGACTCGGCCCCGATGCCTCCAAGTCCATCGATTCGGCCCCGCCCCGGCACTGCCTTGCTAGTGGGATGGGCCCCAGCCATCTCGGGTCGACCCAACTCGGCCCTGATAAAATGGGATTTCCCAGTTCTCGCCAGATCAGCCCCAGCAGTTCAAGAAACCACCTCTCTGATGCGCACTGCCCGACAGCGCCAGATCCGATAACCCAACAACCCCGCTGGCTGATGGGACTTAGCCCACCAATCGTCGCTTTCTCCCTTTCCGATGGGATAGGACCCACCAACCAGCGCAGATTCACGCAACTGAACTCCGCAGACATCCCTCCTCACGCAATCCCACATGATCATGCCAGGGTCAACCCCTATAAAAAGGTGAATCCACTCACCAAACAGGTATGCGCGATAATCCCTAAAATCATTGCCTTAGCATTTAGGAAGGAATCCCTCCTCCGGGAGACCTCCTTTCTCATACTAAAAAGGGCTCACTCGAGCCCCTCTTCAGCTGTGACCTCAGTTGCTAACTTGGGCATCGGAGGGTCCCACCGGAGAACCCCCTCCGGTCCTAGACTTTTCTGCAGGTAACTGGTGAAGAAGAGCCTCTGTTTTCAACGTCCAGGAGAGGTGATTGAGCGTCATCACATTCTGTGTCTGATCTATTTTTAGCCCTTTTGGGAGATGCCTTCCAAGTTGTCCATGAAATGGGAAGATTAATTAGAGAGCAGCAGGATTGCTTCTTGTCATCCACAAGAAGCATTATTTTTGGTGATACTGGAAGAAATTTTCCTAGCTGAAGAATGGAAATAACAATTGGATTGTTTCTCATCACACAATGAGGAGCACCTCAGTTTTCCTAAACTCCTTTTCAAGCAATCTCTATGGAGAGAAATCTCATTAGCACTCTCTCAGATGAGTTAAATACCAAGTGTGTAATATCCTTTATAACATGCATCATTCATGACAGAACAACTAGATTGGTATTATCTCCGAACAGTTATGATAAGATATGGCACTAGATTAATCTATATCTTAAACACTGCAATTAAATCATATTATGGCTGTGCTTGGATCACTGTTTAGATTAAATTGGATTAGATTCCCAATCCAATCCAACATTTATGAGGGAAAAAAAAAAGATTCATAGACCATGGGACTCACCATATTATAGGTTTCCTACACCTGAAAAGCCCAGATTGGCAAAATCATATTGTCTCTCATGCATTTGTTTAATTGTCTCAGTATCTTTCCATCTTTGTTTAGCAATGATAATTATTTTCTTTCACTTTTTTTATGATGGTCATTGTTGTTTATTCTTTAATTCATTAATCTTGAAGTGATGATTATGTTATATAATTATTAATAGGCATATCAGTGAAAGGATCAATATAACCCCTTTATCAAACTTTTTACTATGTTTTATTTTGCATTCAAGCTATTTAAAGTTTCTAAGGCTATGGGAGATGATATGCTTTGCTCATTAGTTGCTTAGAAAGCTAAACCTTTGCTAATTTGGAAATAGATATGCTGGCCTATCAACAATTTAATCTACATATGTAATAATATAAAAATAAAATGCAGTCATATTGATCAAATGTTTGATAGAGGCCAACATCCCTATCAGTCAACTTCCAGACCTCCAAGAAAAAGAAATGACAAAATGAGAACAGCAACGGTGGGTTAGATTTGGGTCTAAGTAATTTCGGAGCCATTTATAACTCTGGATCAAATCTATGTCAATAAAATTGGATACAAAACATAATTAAATTTACAAAAAAATAGTGTAGACTCATCCTATCCCTATTTGACAGAAGTAAATGATCATCTTAGTTGTACAGAGAATTTTTTAATTATTGGCTTCTAAATAATCTTGGTGGGTGATTAATTCATGTTTTTTTTGTCTCTTTAAGAATAATGGCAGAATCACCAATTAGGTAAAATAGTAAAATCGGTGGGAAAGAACACCAAGAATTGAAGCAGAGGAGGGTGTGACCACTGGCTATCACAGTTTCGATAGAAAAGTCAAAGGATTTCAGAATTATAAAACTAAATGATTAAGATATTTCAGCACAAAGTAAAACAAAATTAATTGTCTGGTTGCACATTTGCATCCATGTTTGGTTGTTAGGATAACCCAATGATACAGTATGGGGAAAAAAAAAAAAAAACAGACAGAGACCAGTCTATTACTATCAGATCAACCTAAGCTCAGTCACAAATATGTATCTTGTTCAAGATGAAGGTGATGGTGCCAATAGATTTCAATCTATTTAAGTTGGCCCCTGATAAACATTTGTTATATTGTTTAGAGAACTCCATTCATAGATGTTGATATGATTTATAGATTATATTCTTATATTGTTATATGCTTTCCTGTTTATGTGTTACAGAGACTAGAAACATTGTACATCATTATCCTCCTCAGTTTCTTTGGGGTTAGAATAGAATTTTTTTTATTACCATCCATTCAAATCCAAGAACCATATATTTTATTATGGAAGGCCAACTCACCTCCTTCATGTCTCAATAATTCCCGTTGATCAACGCCTTCCAAAAGGAAGCCAGTGCCTTCTCTGTCCCCTTCCTAATTATATTTAGAAGGAAAGAAAAAGATCATGCAAGCGGGAAGATTAGCACAAATCTATAGATGCACATCAGATCATGATGACGAGGAGGTGGTACTCCTGTATAAATTCTAACCTCCTGATTAGATCCATATCAATCAAAACAGCCATCACCATTTCTTGGCCTTCCTCCTCTCTTCTCCCTTGGGAAGCCATAACATGAGCACCACCACCCCTGTTCTTGAGTCTGGGTTGGCTCATGAGTCCAGCCCGCACTTTGAGAGGCCCAGATACGTGCTGAACAAACTCTTTGCCGATCCCCAACAAGAGCGCGAGGGAGCCATTTTCAGAAGAAGCATTGGAAGGTGATGATCTTATTCCATCCCTCTCTTCTCTCTTTATTAGCAAACTTTGTTTCACAGCTCAGATGGAGTTGTTGGATTTGGGCTTTTCAGGACAGAGTTGATGAGCTTGGATCCTTTCGTCCTGTTCTTCGAGTTTTTAGGTGAGTTTGTATTATTTATTCTCTCTTTCTTGCCTTTGCTGATTAGATTCTTGTCTTATGGTATGGGTGATTGTTGACTAAATTTGCTCTTGAATTTCTTATAAATGTTTTCTTACTGCAGCATTTCCACCTGCTGCATTTCGTGATCATCCTCATAGAGGTTTGCGTCTTCGATCAATGTTGCTTATTCTCTCTCATTGTTAGATTTTTTTGTTTCATGATCTTCTTCTCTTCTGTGATAAATATGCAGGTTTTGAGGCTGCCACATATATGCTGGAGGTGATAAATATTCATGAGGGAAATTTAATCATAGGTGAAGATAATATTAGATGGATAGAGCTTTTATTAACTCATAGTGCTTGAAATTTGGAATTTAGGGAGCAATCGATTGCCAAGATTTCATAGGGCACAAAAGCACCATCAGCGCTGGGGACTTGCAGGTGTGCCTTGCAATTGAATCTTGTTTCAATCCATTCATCACAGTATTCATTTATTTTTGATAGAAGATTGCATATATATATATATATATATATGTTTCGTCTTCTTCAGTGGATGACTGCTGGCAAAGGAATCATTCATGCAGAGATACCTCGAGGTGAGGGAGTCAGTAGAGGATTACAACTGTGGATCAAACTCTCCTCTGAAGATAAAATGTAACGAACTAATTAAAGCCGAGTGTGTTCCTATTTTTCTATCATTCAATCAGAAGCTGATATCGATTTTGCTTTCTTTCTCAATCCAAAGGATGGAACCTGGATGCCTGGAGATTCAAAGCAGGGACATTAGCAGGGTTGAGAAGGATGGAGTTGCCGTCCGAATTATGCAAGGAGAAGCATTTGGGGTCTGCTCTCCAGTGCACACTCGAACTCCAACAATGTTCCTGGATTTCACATTGAAACCAGGAGCACGAGTCCACCAGCCCATCCCTCAGCCTTGGAATGCCTTTGCCTACATCGTCCAAGGGGAAGGCGTCTTCGGCGACTCGAATGCATCCCCTGTGACAAGCCACTTTGCATTGGTGCTGAGCCATGGAGATGGCCTCAGCGTGTGGAACCGGTCGGCAGAGCCTTTGAGGTTTCTTCTCGTTGGTGGACAGCCATTGAATGAGCTTGTGGTCCTGCAGGGACCTTTTGTCATGAACACAAAGGCAGAGATTGAGCAGGCCATTGAGGACTATCGCCAGTGCAAAAATGGATTTGAGAAGGCCAAGGTATGGAAGTCTCAGCCATAGAGAGAGCTCTATTGTGTTGGGGCCCAAAGAGAATAAAATAATGGTGAAGAGGAAGTGCTAAAAATGATAATAAATCTATTAGGAGCTGCAATCCTAATGCTGACTATTTTTGCATCAAAACAAAATGATCCATAGTATAAATTTTGTGCTGCAGAATGATGTGCATATTTGAATGGTCACCATATAAACAAGAACAACTATGATCATATTAAAAAATAATATTTTTTTTATTTTTTTTGCTTCTTTAAAGCAAACAAGGAATTTTGCTTTAAACTAAAACTTTTGGATGTTTGGAGGGGAAGGAAAAGGAGAGTAAAAAGAAGGAAAGGAATGGAAGGGAAAGGAAGGATTGTTCTATTTCTCTTGTATGGAAAGGATGAAAGGGAAATGAAGGGTTGTTCTTTTTTTTTTTTTGGATACGAGGGAGGGAAAGGAAGAGAAAAAAATAATTGTAAAGAGCCTAGAACTCAAACTGATGGTATCTTTTTGAAATCTGTCAGACATCGGTTTTCATTGATTGGGTTTTTGCTTGCAGGAGGGTTAATTTTTGTTAGAGAATGACAAAATATCATGTTATCGATATGCAAGCATGTAATGTTCTTCAGAGGAATCACCGATATGAATCAGTGCTCACTCTGAAGAACATTACATGCTCTTATATATGGTAAAAGGTAAGACCTCGAGACTTAGCTGCTACGTAGGGCCGGACCCCCGGGAGAGTCAAGTTCGGACTAGGGAATACATCTCCCCCAGGTCACCAAGTGCCAATGGGAATCGGCCTTGGAACGCCGAGGAGGACTCGGGCCCGAGCACTGATGGAACATCGGCCTTGGGATGCCGAAGAGGACTCGGGCTTCTGAAGACCGATGGAAATCGATCTTGGGACACCGAGGAGGACTCGGGCTTCTAAGGACCGATGGAACATCAGTCTTGGCACGCCGAGGAGAACTCGGGCTTCTGAGCACCAATGGAACATCGGCCTTAGGACACCAAGGAGAACTCGGGCCTCTGAGCACCGATGGAACATCAGTCTTGGGACGCCGAGAACTTGGGCTTCTTGGAGCCGGTGGTACACCGATCTTCGATGCCAATGAAACATTGGTCTTGAAGTGCTGAGCTGGCCTTAGGTTTTTTGGAGTCGATGGTACACCGGTTTTCGGTGCCAATGGTACAATGGTCTTGAAGTGCCGAGCTGGCCTCAGGCTTTTTGGAGCCGGTGGTACAATGGTCTTCGGTGCCAATGGTACATTGGTCTTAAAGTGCTGAGCTGGCCTCGGGCTTTTTGGAGCTGATGGTACACTGGTCTTCGGTGCCAATGGTACATTGGTCTTGAAGTGCCGAGCTGGCCTCGGGCTTTTTGGAGCAGATGGTACACCGGTCTTCGGTGCCAATGGTACATTGGTCTTGAAGTGTTAAGCTGGCCTCGGGTTTTTTTGGAGCCGATGGTACATCGGTCTTCGGTGCCAATGGTACATTGGTCTTGAAGTGCCGAGCTGGCCTCGGACGTTTTGAAGCCGGTGGTACACCGGTCTTCGGTGCCAATGGTACATTAGTCTTGAAGTACTGAGCTGGCCTCGGGCTTTTTGGAGCCGGTGGTACACTGATTTTCGGTGCCAATGGTACATTGGTCTTGAAGTGTCGAGCTAGCCTCGGGCTTTTTGGAGCCAGTGGTACACCGATCTTCGATGCCAATGGTACATTGGTCTTGAAGTGCCGAGTTGGCCTCGGGCTTTTTGGAGCCAATGGTACATCGATCTTCGGTGCCAATGGTATATTGGTCTTGAAGTGCCGAGCTGGCCTTAGGCTTTTTGGAGCCGATGGTACACTGGTCTTCGGTGCCAATGGTACATTGGTCTTGAAGTGTCGAGCTGGCCTCTGGCTTTTTGGAGCCGGTGGTACACCGGTCTTTGGTGCCAATGATTTGTAAAATTCTACATTCTAAAGTGGAAAGTAGTGCAAAACTACTACAGTGACAGTGGTAACTAACAATAAATTTGTAAAATTCCTGTTTATAATCTCTTTGCAAAATTTAAATCAGTGAAATACTAAGATATAGACATCACAGATATCACAAAAGTGCGCAGCTTCTATTGATTAGTCAACAAAAGAGGTGGCAATTGATTATAGTAAGTTAGGAATGTCTGTCCAAACTAACAAAATTTTGCAATTAAACATCTGCAGCACATGTAATGATCAATATTTCAAATATCAAGACAGTCTATTTCGCTACCCGTTAAATCAAACATGAGAGATTCTAATGCTTTAGTAATAATACCTATCTAAGAAGGCGATGTATCAAGAAATTTGAAGAGCTAAAATATCTGAAACCATGTAACGGTAAAGAAAGAAAACACGTCGACAATTGGACAGTGAATTCCCCATTTAGATTCTGCGACTCGGTATCTCATGAACACTAGAGTATTAATTGTGTCAACATCTCTATCACACACACTCTTACGACTATATAGGAATAAATTCTGCAATACCCACTTGGATGAAGTAAAAGGAGAGGAAGAAATAGAAGCCACAATGAGCTGCGTGAGTGCTTCAGCACTGGAATCAGTAGTCTAATTCACCATAATTCAAAATAGCAGCAAAACTAATCCTTGCAGCACACATGATCTATAAAAGTTGGCAGCATATTGCCATGCTTGAATTTTATTTAGAACAAAGAACTGCAGTACACATGACCCATAAAGGGAAAAAGGAAAACTCAGAGCATTGTCAAAGAGCATCAAAAAACCATAAACACATTCAGAGTCAGCATATATGGTAAGGTATTGCAGATGAAGAATGGAGGCAAATGATAGTTTCAAATGTTCAAATGATGATAAAGACCCTTTACAATCCGGTCAAAGAAAATTTTAATGACAGTCGGCAATGCTGCAACTCATAACCCGAAGTTCACAATGACATTTTAAAACAAAAACATAGCAGTCCTAAAATCCAAGCAAGTCATTCATAAATCTTCCAAAGCCTAGAAAAAAACTTGGTTACAAAAAATGTGAGTACTCATAACAGTAGTTAGCAACTCTTAGAAAACGTGGCAAAGATGTGTTATAAAATGTGTCTTACAAAACCTATGGTGTCTCGCTCGATGCACAAGTTAGTTTCAATCAGTACAGGAGGATTTATGAAACCAGTAGCAAATGGTGAGGTTGTAAACTGATAAATAGTCCTATATGGAAGAGATATCATCTCAGATCCAAATTTTACACACATGCTGTAAGCCAAAATATGATAATATAAAACACAAAAAATTCAAAACAAAAGTATACATTTAAGTTAATGTATCATCAATCCATGACATTTGAAAGAAGGAACACAAGAAGAAGATACAGGTTCTCCATTATAAGCAAACTAATAATCATGCCAACTTTATTGAACCATGAAGAGTGCACACCTTCGTTTACACAGCACAAGAATTTAGCTCTAGAGGCAACATATGAAAACCAGTTAACAAACTTTCAGCAGGAAAACCAAAACCCATTCTGTATTTAGAATTGACTGACCAACCATGAGAACACTCTTTAGATTACTGTACCATTTTTTGGATTAGAACAAATGACTTTAGCAGCAAGAAAACCTGTTGGAACCTTGTTTTGACTCATCAGTGCCACTATCAGTAAGGCTTACTCATCAGTGCCACTCATCATTTCTTTAAGTGTTCTATTCTTTCTCTCAACCATTCCATTATATTCTGGTGAATAAGGAGTAAATTCATGAGTTATACCGTGTTGTGCACAATAATCATTAAAAGGAGTAGAATCATATTTTCTTCCTCTATCAGATCTAAGTCTTTTTATTTTTCTTGTTAATTGATTTTCAACTTCTGCCTTATATTTTAGAAATATTTCGAAGTCTTCATCTTTTGATTTTAAAAGAGAAAGAGGAGGACCTTGGAATGTAAGTTATAAGTCAATGATCCAATAAAAGGATTGGTTGATAGAAACTTAGTTTCACCAACCTTTTATGGATTACACTTATTTTCTCTATGCCTGGTTCATAGTCACATAGACATCATGGCTTATGCATTACATTCTAAAGTTCATTCTAAAGTTTGTCATCTTTTGAATATTAAAATAGTGAGGGATTGTTGAAAATTATAGTATAATATATTCCAATATCCAAAAGTTTTCTTCCCTCCAAAACCAATATCCAAAAGTTTCCCTCCAAAAGCTTACCCTCCTTTTGTCATGAAACCACACTTTTAGTCCCACATGAAAAACATAACAAAACTTACTCTTACTTATATATGTGTTACTCTCTTGCTTGGTTGAATTGTTGTGAGAAAGCTCACGCACGCGCGAGCCGGGCCAAGCCCAATGCAAATCGGTAAAGCCGATTTCGAAAACCAGTTAATCGGGCGTGTCGCGTGTGATCATCGCGCACAGAGGGGTGCAAATCCCGTCCGTTAGATGCACGCATGATAAGTAAGATTTTTATCCTTTTTTATTTTCTTTTTATTTTGTCATTTGACTGATTGACCCTGATGAGTCGTTTGACTAATTGATCGTTGGACTTCTTTGACTAATTGACCGAACATTGGATGCTGACTGACCCGCGACCTTTGGAATCCAACAGGAATTTGATTCATTCGTTGCTTTTAACTGGTGTTTGCTTCTTTATAAATATTCGAAGCAATGCCGGTGATTATTCATTCAATTTTAAATTCATTTGATTTCATCCTTATCCAGAGATAATATCATTCAGGGTACTATCTTTTCCTCAAACTTATCCTACACATTCTTCTCTCTTTCACCCTCTAACCAAATAAGAAGAGTTAACTATTGTTCATTCTCTTCCTATCTTTTTTTGTACCTTTACTTTGCTTCCTAGGAAATACACACACACATATATATACTCATTTCCAAAGATCTACGCAAAAATAAATGCATTAACAATATCAATTCAACAAGTAAGTTTTGGAAGAAAATTTTAATTTTTATGTGCGAATAGATGACACCATATATTTACGAAAAGGTATATGCATTCACCATTTCACCAATGAATCATGAAATTAAAACCAAAAAAAACCTAAAGTAGAAAAATAGATCCAAATCAAAATCATCCTTTGCAGAGAAAGAACAGATCTACCACACATATAATCCCCACCAACCCATCCAACACTTTACAAAAAGCTCGCACTTTTACTCCACCTTTAAGAAAGTTTTACAATCCTCCAACTAAAACTAGCAGCAGAAAGGCCAATACTACCAAGAATACTAGCGATTAGAACCAAAAATAGAAGAAAAGAAGACAAACGAAGATAAAGGTGAGATCTTTCGCTTACTGCCAAGCTCCTGGAGCCAGCGGGAGACGCTGTCGAAGGTGGTGCGGCGGGAGATGTCGTAGACGATGAGGGCCCCGACGGCGCCGCGGTAGTAGGCGGAGGTGACGGCCCGGAAGCGCTCCTGGCCGGCGGTGTCCCAGATCTGGGCCTTCACCTCCTTGCCGTCGATGTCCATGCTTTGGGTCTGAAACTCCACCCCAATGGTAGCCTTGGAGTTGATGTTGAACTCGTTCCGCGCGTACCTCGAGAGGAGATTCGACTTCCCCACCGCCGAGTCGCCGATGATCACTATCTTGAAGAGGTACTCCTCTCCTTCCTCCCCTTCCTCCATTAATAAAAATCCCTCCTTTCTTCTCTGCTTTTCTTCTTCGGATTGACTCGCTCGAATGAGGAAGAAAAGGGGGCTTGACTGCCTTCTTTTGTTGGGTTCTGAATCCACTACCACGGCATTATTTAACACGAGAGCAGCGAAGATGGTATCTGGACTTGCTTTCTCTGGCCTACTGGTCAAGCAAAGGCAAGTTGGCTGTGAAAGTGGCGGACTGATGGATCTGGGGATCTGGTGATGGACATCCGTGCCCTACAATGGTACAACTGTCATCTCATTAATTTCTCCGCTTTACATATTAAAATAATGATTGATATATATACGTCTATTGCCATATAATGCCACAATATTACTGTATAAAAGAATTTTATCATTTTTAACAATATTACTTATTTTTCCAATATATATCTTTCGCTTGGATGTTGGCTGCTCTGATGGTTTTCTACTTGGAATCAATCTCTGGAGCAGGGGATTCATTCAGACGGGCAGACGAAATTGGAGCCGTGAATTTCGAAAGCTTGCCGGCAAACCACCACGCGTCACGTGACAAATAAATGCATCGGAGGCACGATCATAGCCAAAGAGCGTCCAAGGACTTCCTAACACGTTCACGGGTTAGCCCTGTCTACTGAGATTTATATACCCTTAATTGCCTTAATAGTTCGTTTGCCGCACCGGATTAGAAGGAATTGTAAGCTTCCCGAATCCGAACGAGGTTTCTTTGACGTTTGGTTCGGCCGGGGCTTGTAAGCTGCCCAAATCCGAATGAAGTTTCTTTGATGTTTGGTTCAGCCGGGGCTTGTAAGCTGCCCGAATCCGAACGAGGTATCTTTGACGTTTGGTTCAGCCGGGGCTTGTAAGCTGCCCGAATCTGAACGAAGTATCTTTGATGTTTGGTTCGGTCGGGGCTTGTAAGCTGCCCGAATTCGAACGAAGTTTTGCATATAACACGGCCCCCAGCTGTGCCAGGAGCGCTCGGCCATACCGAGCCTTCACGGAATGTAATTTGGCCTAGCTGAGATATGTAGCTCTGGCTCAGAGCTCGGCCTAGCCGAGGTACGGAGATTTGGCTCAAGGAGATAGCTCGGTTGTGCCGAGAATGGATGCGTAAATGACATCTGTTTTCTATTACGACCTTTCAAAAAAATGACGGTAGCAGTCGTGTCGCGGATAATAGAAGCAAGATGCCAAAGCTGTAAATGGGGCAAGTCTATAGAGAGCGTACTATATTGATGATATATGCGGAGGTTGTCCAAACTCCACGTCCGAGGAACGAATTTCCCGTCCAAATCCTGGAGCTTGTTGGTGCCGGGTCCGACAACTTCCGCCACTTGATAAGGGCCTTCCCAATTTGGCGACAGCTTTCCTTGTTCTAATGGCTTGGAGACGGATGCTTTCCGGAGGACGAGATCGCCGGATGAGAAGGACTTTCCTTTGACTCTAGAGGCGTGGTAACGAGCCACTCTTTGCTGGTATGCAGCTACTCTGATTCGGCTTTTTCTCTGACCTCTTCCACCAGATCAAGGTTAGCGCAAAGTTGCTCGTCCTTAACCTCCTCTGAGTAGCCTTCCACCTGCAGAGAAGGGAGTCCTATCTCCACAGGGATGACGAATTCCATACCGAAGGCCATCCGAAAAGGGGTTTCGCCAGTGGGGATTCTCTGGGTGGTGCGGTAGGCCCATAGGACGTGATGAAGTTCGTCTGCCCATCTACCTCGGGCTCTAGCAAGCCGAGCCTTGATCCCTTGAAGCAAGGTCCGATTAGTTACTTTGGCTTCTCCATTGGCTTGTGGATGCCCCACCGACGTAAGGCGGTGGCAGATCCCATGTTCCTCGCAGAAACCTCGGAACTTTGGGTTATCAAACTGCTTGCCATTGTCAGTGATAATTGTATGCGGAAGGTCGAAGCGCCAGATAATGGATCTCCACACAAAGTTCCTGGCCCGAGCTTCGGTTATTTGGGCAACTTCTTCAGCCTCCACCCACTTGGTGAAGTAGTCGATGGTGATAAATAGAAATTTTCTCTGTCCAGTGGCAAGGGGAAAAGGGCCAAGAATATCCATCCCCCACTTAGCGAAGGGCCAAGCGGAGGAAATAGGGACTAAACTGGTGGAGGGGAGCCTTTGGATGTTGGAGTGTCTCTGACATGAGTCACAAGCTCGGACGAGATCATCAGCATCCTTTTGCATGGTGGGCCAATAATATCCCTGGCGCAGCACTTTGTGGCATAGAGATCGACTCCCCAGATGGTTGCCGCAAATTCCTTCATGTACCTAACGAAGAGCATAATCGGCTTCATATGGGCGAAGGCACTTGAGCAGCGGCATGGAGAAGGATCGCTTATAGAGCTGGTCATGGACCAACACATAGTGTGTGGCTTGCAATTTTAGCTTTCTTGCTTCCTTACGGTCAGCTGGGACCGACCCTTCTTTAAGATACTTCAATATGGGGTCGAACCAGGATGGCTCGGCCTTAATTTGCATCACTCAGTCTGCCTCCGCGATGCTAGGCTTTTCCATGATTTCTAGGGAAAACTTTCGCTCGGAACTTATCGATTCCGCAGTTGCCAGTCGGGATAATAGATCGGCACGGGCATTTTTGGATCTAGGGATCTGGATAACTTCAAATTCAAAGAAGTAGGAAAGCAAGTCCTGCACCTGTTGAAGATACCGAATCATGTTTGGCTTCCGGGCCTCGAACTCGCCCCGCACGTGACCGGCTACCAACTGAGAGTCGGTAAAGGCATTCAGCTTCTTCACTTTTAGATCACGGGCGATTCGGAGTCCAGCGAGTAGAGCTTCATATTCGGCTTCGTTGTTGGAGGCTGGGAAGGAGAAGCGAATGCCATACTCGAAAGTCACCCCCTCCGGGCTGGTAAGGATTAAACCAGCGTCAGAGCCATTGGCACAGGAGGATCCGTCGATGTGGAGCAGCCACAGGGCGTTTGATCTCGGATGCTCGGAGGAGTCCAGAGTGGAGCCATCCTCAAGAATGGTGCATTCAAGGAGGAAATCAGCTAGTACTTGCACTTTGATGGCTGGGCGAGGTTGATATCGGATATCATGCTCGCTTAACTCAATGGCCCACTTAGCCATTCTGCCTGATGTCTCCGGGCGATGGACCACTGCCTTGATGGGTTGATCGGTGAGAACTATCACAGAATGCGCCTGGAAATATGGTCGCAGCCTCCGAACCGACGTTACCAGGGCCAAAACCAACTTCTCGATCCGGCTGTACCTTGTCTCGACGTTCCGGAGCAGTTTGCTGACATAGTAGATCGGCTTTTGAGTCTTTTTCTCTTCTCTGACCAAAACTGAGCCAATTGCGCATTCCAAAACTGCCAAGTACAGGAATAGCATCTCTCCCGAGTTGGGGCTGTTGAGGAGGGGTGGCGAGCCGAGATACCTCTTGAGGTCCTCGAATGATTTTTGGCACTCGGGAGTCCATTGAAAATAAAATTCTTGGCAGATCGAAGAGCTTTAAAAAGGGAAGGCACTTTTTGGCCGATCGAGCCACGAAGCGGTTGAGGGCCGCGATTTTTCCCATCAGGCGCTGGACCTCTTTGATAGATGTTGGGGGTGTCATTTGCTGAAGGGCTTGAATCATCTGCGGGTTGGCTTCAATGCCTCGCTGAGAAACCATGAAGCCCAAAAACTTCCCAAAGTTGACACCGAAGGCGCACTTTGTTGGATTGAGCTTCATCCGGTACTTTCGGAGTGTCATGAAGCTCTTAGAGAGGTCTTTGATATGTTGGGATGCTTCCTTGCTTTTGACTAGCATGTCATCAACGTATACCTCCATGTTCCGACCGATTTTCTCCTTGAAGACTTTGTTTACCAGCCTTTGGTAAGTGGCACCTGCATTTTTCAGACCAAAGGGCATAACGCGGTAACAATATGTACCTCGATCGGTTATGAAGGAGGTCTTTTCTTCATCCTCGGGTGCCATCCGAATTTGGTTGTAACCTGAGTATGCGTCCATAAAGGTCAGCATTTGATGACCGGAAGTTGCGTCCACGAGTTGATCAATCCGTGGGAGAGGGAAACTATCCTTTGGACATGCTTTATTAAGGTTGGTGAAGTCGATGCAAATCCGCCATTTGCCATTCGATTTCTTTACCATAACAACATTGGACAGCCAGCTAGGATAATTTACCTTCCGAATGAAGTTTGCCTTGATGAGCTTGTCAACTTCCTCCTCAATTGCTTTCTGTTGGTCAGGGGCGAAGCTCCTTTTCTTCTGCTTCACGGCCAGGACATCTCGTCCACATTAAGACAGTGGACGAGGACGTCCGGGCTGATCCCAGGCATGTTAAAGGCTGACCAAGCGAAGACATCAGCATTCCTTCAGAGAAAGTCGATTAGCTCCAGTCGGGGCTTTCCTTTAAGTAGTGACCCAATCCTTATGGTTCGGTCGGGCCGAGCTTCGTCCAGCGGTACCTCCTCCAGCTCTTCGGTTGGTTCTCCTCGTTGCTCGGCGAAGTCCTCCCGAGTGTCCAATCCATCAACCTCAGGCAATTTGGATTGCAGGCTGGTGACGAAACACTGCCGAGCTACAGCTTGGTTTCCTCGGACTACTCCCACTCCCCATCCGGTAGGGAACTTCATTGCTACGTGCGGGATGGAGACAGCGGCTCTAAGGGACATTAGGCCGGGTCTCCCGAAAATTGCATTGTAGGGCAACCGAAGCTTGGTCACCAGAAAATCAGAGTGGACTGTGGCAACGGAAGGTCAAGTCCCTGCACGGACCGTCAAGGTCACGACCCCCTCGGGGGTAATTACATCGCCGGTGAACCCCATTAGGGTGGAGTCCATGACTCGGAGATTCTCCCTAAGCAGTTTCATCTTTACAAACACATCGAGATACAAAATGTTAACGGAGCTCCCACTATCGATAAGGATTCGATCTACATCATAGTTGTTCAGATTAAGGGATACAACCAACGCATCGTTATACGGGAATTGTATCTCCCGGAGGTCGCTATCAGAGAAGGAGAGCTCATTTGTTCGCGTTTTCTTTGGTACCGAACCTTCTTCATTGTTCTGTCAGCTCGACGGACTGCCAACTGCCTTGATCACATTAATGTGACCGGCGATCGGAGGATTTGGAGGAGGAGGTTGCTGAGGCTCAGGTTGACGATCGCCCCCATTCTTGGCTCCGGTGCTCTCTTGAATTGGTCCAGCCTACCCGCTGGATGAGCCTTTCGATCTCGTTCTTCAGCTGCCAGCACTCCTCAATATCGTGGCCATGGTCCCGATGGTAGCAGCAATATTTGGTGGGGTCTCTTCGGGCAGCATTCCCTCGGAGAGGAGGTGGTCGAGGGAGCTGGCGCTCTAATGCCATGAGGATCTCCGCCCTTGGGGCAGTGAGCGGAGTGAATCGGTTGAACCTCCTTGGCGGGCTCGGGTGCGGTTCCTCGGCGGCGCGAAGGAATCCTTTGGCGATGAGGCGGGCTTGGCTGACGGGCAGATCGGTGCTTGTCCGAGCCTTTGGGCTTCTTTTTCCTGGTCAGCTCGGTGCAGGCGGCTCTCCATGATTCTTTGACTCTGACATATTTGTCTGCCAAGCCATCATGTCGAAGAGGTTCTGAGGGTAGCTAACCTCCAGCGCCAGGTAAAAGTTACTCTCCTTCAATACTATGCCTGCTAGGGCGGACATGTCCACCTCATGATTAAGGTAGTCCACTTCCAACATGGCCGTGTTAAAACAGCCGAGATATTTTTTCAAGGACTCCCCCTCTCTTTGCTTGACCTCGGAGAGGGAGTCGGATCTCCGCCGGTGACGATGGTTGCTGACAAACTGGCTGATGAAGAGGCGGCTCAGCTCGTCAAACGAACTAACGGAACTTGGTTTCAAAGCGTTGAACCAGGTTCGAGTGGATCCCCTGAGGGTGGAGGGGAAGGCATGGCAGAGGATCGCATCTGATGCCCCGTGGAACATCATGATCGATCTGAAGCTGCTAAGGTGGTCGTCGGGATCGGAGGCCCCATGATAGGGATCGATGGCGGGCAGCTTGACATAGGAGGGAATCACTTCCTTCATGATTCCCTTGGAAAAGGGAATGCCCTACTCCATTTGATGGTGGAGCGGATGGGCCTGCTTGGCGGCATCTAACTCCTAGCGCATCTCCCGGAGTTGCTGGCGGATCTCCTCAGGCACAACAGGAGGAGCCGGACGAGGAGAGAAATGAGATGGTGTCGAGTCGTGGCGAGAGAACACCGGAGAGAGGGATTGGACCCATCAAGATCGGGGAAGATCTTTGCCACGGCCCCCTTGTGGGGCTGGCTCAGCTTCCCTAGGGCGGCGAGGGGGGTCTGCAACCCCATGCGGGCTGAATGAGGAGATCGCCTGATGAGCGGGGGCTGCATTCTCCTTAGGAGGATGCAGGGCAGGTGCCGCCGGATGGGGGGTTTCGAAACACCCCTGAATCAGGTGGGTCAGGGCTTGGACCTGCTGGACTAGTGAGGCAAACTGCTCTTGGGTCACTGGGGCCGTCGGTGGCGATGGAGTCTCAACTGGCGATGGTGGTGGCGCTACGCTGCTCACCAGATCAGATCTTTGGGAGGCGACCTGATCCCGGGCTTCGAAGGTATCCTTTCTTCGGTTGGCCATGGGAGGAGTTCTCTTTCAGATCGAGATCCTTGTCTCCTGAATCACAAGTTTATGGGACTTGAGACCCTTCCTCTAGCGCCAATTTGTTGCTGCTGAAATCTATCCTCCGACTCGGGCGCGATCGAGCTCCCTCATGGGCGGATCTGCAAAACAGTCCTCATGCGAGAGGCATTGGGGGTGGCCCTCTGCGGAAGACCCTCCGACGCTCAAGTCAGTGAAAATCAGCAATCAACAAATAAGAGGAGAAGGCTCTTGCTGAAGAGTCTCTCCAAGGGTGGCCTTCGAGAGCTCTGAGCAGAGTGCTAATGGGGGAAGCCAAGCAGAAGGAGAGTGTGCCAGTGAGCAAATGCGCATACTTGAGGAGTCGGCAGATGACTCTATTTATAGAGGATCACATGATTCTCTGGGGGCATCGTGGGTCCAAAATTTGTTAAAATTTGAATTCAGTTTGTTATGAGGTCAGTAAGATTCGCATATTGTTGGTTAGGGGATCGACGACTGGGAGAGCTGGTTGATGTCTCGAGATTTGGCGAGTATATAGGCTCCAGGGCTCCAGACCACACTCGCGGGTCCTAGGCCACTCTCGAATATGATTTATGTTTGGAATCTTACGAATTTGAACTCTCCCGCGCCAAATTCCACAGAGGTTCTTGAGTGCCCGGGTCTAGCCGGGGCATAATAATGACTCGGCTGACGAGGCACAGTCGGATAGCTCGACCGGGGCCGAGAGATGATATAGCTCGGCTAAGGCTGAGGGACGATATGGCTCGGCTGAGGCCGAGGGACGATATAGCTCGGCTGAGGCTGAAAGATGTGATCCGTGCCTTAGGAATCCTTGGCTTAGTGGGGGGCTAAGGCGCCCCGATTTTCTGAGGCTGACTTATCTCTAGCAGGTATTGTTCAGCACGTGGGAATTAGGGTTGATCCTAGCCCCTTGCATGATTATTTATGCAACGATGATTTTACCCCTCAACAATCTGATTCTAGACAGATCAGCACTCAAAAGAACTAGAAACCACAAATCTCGGGCCAAGATCCATGTCAAAGAGCCAATAAACCTGTAGCTTTCCCCATAAATCTAGAACTATGCAAGAAAGAAAGAAAGAAAGAAAAAACTCGACTCCATTGAATTGGATCTCCCACCTGTGACCTAATAAAGATGCATAAAAACTAGAAATTCAAACAGAAAAGCGAAAAATCGAGAAATATCTTAGGGAAGAGAATGAGGGAATGAACCAAGAGATCCGGAATGGAGCGAGAGGAACGGGCGAAACCGAAAGCAGAACCAAGCGAGAGAAACGGCTGGAGGGAAGGCGAGGAGGGGCCAAACGTCTTTTTGTTTACCGACCTCGAACTGAGGCCGATCTATTGTTGTCGATTGGGCTTCCCGCTCGCCGGGAGTTCCCCAAAAATGCCGTCGGTTCTTAAGATCCCCTCTGAGAGAGAGGTCCAGGGTCGATCATAGGTTTCGGCAATGGAATCGGCATCGGCGGAGGCAGAGGCCGAACAATGGATCAAAACAATGGATCGGAGACGCCCCCAAGGAGATCTAATCCTTGGCCTTTATTTATTTGATTTTTGTTTCAAAATTTTTGGTGTTTCTTGTGAAAATTGAAACAGAAGTATGCCATCTATGGATAAAAATACGATGCAGATGCTAAAAAGCATCAGCATCGTATTAGAAATTTATGCTGCCCACGCTTTTTAGCGTTGGCATCCCATAATCATCGCTCACGCTTTTCAAAAGCATCGGCTAATTGGGAACACTCTCGACATTTCTAATGAGCGTCGGAGAAAAAGAGTTGTTACCATCATATTTTATTGTAGTGATAACTTGTATGACAAAAGTAACTTGTATGGTTAGAAAGAGTGATATTTTAACCGTTCATGGTACTGATAGAGGTAGTGATAGACTTAAACTAATATGGATAAAAATAATTAAGAAAGATATAACTATTTATAATTTAAGTATCGACTTAATCTTAAAATAGAGATGAGTGAAGGAAGCATATTCATGTAGCCGATCCCATGAAGTTGAGAAAAGGCTTAGATGAGTTGAGTTGAGTTTTATGATAACAATAGTTATCACTATAAAATAATTACTTCGAGAAAAATATTTGTCAAAAAAAAGTTAAATTGCAATCTCATGCCATACTTTGCTTTTTCGAGACAAGTCTTTTCAAATTTTAAGGATTGCATTTTGTGGTAATTTCTTAAAAGTTGTAACAAAACCAATTAATTTATATTATGACTTAATCTTGTTTCCACATAAATAAATAATGATTTGAATTTAGTGACAAGTTAATTTTTTTTGTAATAGATTATATACTTTTATTGGCAGTATTTTCAATAACTAATAAAAATTTGTAATAGAAGAGTAAATTTTCTATAGTACTTAAATATTTTAGATTTTTTGTTCCGTTGTGAGACCATTATATCTAGGTTACAAGCCTCTCCTCTTTATGTTTTGATGGCAATTCTCTTAATTCTTTTATATTTATGGGCAATTACTCTTTGGTTCTGTAAGCATATGGAAAAAATTATGACTAGCATTCCTCTTTGATGTTTAAAGGGCTTACATGCTCATTGGTCAGATCGATCATTTATCTCATTCTTTTCCTTATAGTTAAAGTCATTAGTTTAATATCTTAAAATTACTAGCTTAAAATATCAAAATTATCCATTCATTGCCTCAAGTTTACATGTTTAATGTGCCTAATTTATTCATGACACTAATAAGAAAAAAGTAATCAACAAACCTTATCAGTGAAAATTAATAATGTTGAAATCTTAAAACATTTTTGATCCTAGTCATTGATAAGAAACAAATTATTGTAATATTAAAGTTAATGAAATAATAAGTCTAATAAGGGCAATACAATATCTTCATATATAAGCATGGAATTTTGTTTACTAAGTGTAATTTTTATATATTTGCTTTTGCAATTTTGCATAGATGACATTCATTGCATGTATAGATATGTGTAATTTTGAAAATTATTCCCAGGGCTAGATATAGATGGGATATTAGTATATCCATATATAAGTTCAAATTTATTTAATGGATATAAATATTAATATGAAAACTAATTGAATGATGAAATTTTAGTTTATAAATTTATAAATAGATATGGATATGAATTAGCTATTAATAATGTAAATGCAAATTACATAAAAACCAAACAATATAATCATTATTTGTGGAATGTTATTCTACTTTCTATTTTATTATTTCTAAGCAACTATAAGTATACAATTCTTACATTTTTTATTTTTTTGGAAATTAGTACATGCATATTATTTTTATTGTCCTAGCTTATAGAGTTTTTGTTTATCCAAATAATGTTGGTATTTATTATTATATATTTAATATTTACTCATATATGACAATAGTACTTGCCAAGCAATCCTTAGCTTTTGATTCTTATCCTATAGAGTTTAAGTATTTACTCTTGTAAAATCAATATGTCATGAGTATCACTAAGTGTTTGTAAAATCACTAAACATTTACTTTAAAATTAGTGTCTTAAAATTAGTGGTTACTAGAAATCAATGGGTGATCAATGGAATAGAACTTGGAAACTAAATTGGTTTGGTTGAGATTAGTTTACTATGTATCAAAGATGTATAGGTGAAAGAGACTAACTTGGACCAAGAGTCAAATTATCCAACTTGTGATTGTATGTCATTTCATAAATAAATAGAGAAGGAAATATGTTATTATAACATGTATAGGTTGTAAAGATGGAAATTCGCGTCCATTTTCAGATTTAATAAGCAGAAAACTACTCTATGTTTTATCTACAATACTGAAAATGCCTACAAATAAAAGCATTCACTTTGAAAATTTCTTGCCTATACTTCATAACATCTTAAATTAATTGTTATAATAACATTATCCAATATGCTATTTTTTGAATGAATTGATGTATAACAGAGGAATTGATTTGTTTATGTTCAGGAGTTATCTACTAAATTCACTCAACTTTGTATGCTTTTATTTTATATTTTGATGATTTGTATTTGTATGGTTCATTTTTCAACATATGGCTGCTTTTGTATAGATAATTAAGCATTTCTATAGATTTGTGAATATCAAATACTTAATTTGTCATGTTGATGATTTCTTTAAATACACATGTAAATAAAGTCCAAAAGAAAACTTCAACTCAATCACTATCTTCAGATATAATCTCCTTAATCATTTACTTGCATAAATTTTTTTAAAAAAACAAAGATATAAAATGTATGAGAAGAAAAAAATATAAGATAAGCAAGAACATCATTATCGGCTTCCTTAAAAAACTTGCAAGACAACTTTGTATAAAAAAATACTAAAAAAATTATTAAGAAATATGAAACCTAGAAGGGAAAAAGAAAATAATTAGAATCAAAAATCTCAAAACAATATATGATCTACTAGAAATCCTAGAAGTTATATGTGACTTTTATAATAACCATGAAACACAATAATGATATAAATCATCAAATCCATTAAAATTCACATATGGGATATACTCTACTCTACTCATCTAAGCCTTTTCCCAACTAAATAAAAAATTCATTAAAATTCACATATGGGATATACTTATTGATATTCACATATGGGATATCAATAAGGTAAATAAAAAATCAATAATTATTCACTTAAAGGTAGTGATGAAGATAGCTTTTAAGCAATCTTTTTCAGAATCCCTCATAATAAGTGATCCAAGCAACATGATTGGAGATCATTTTTTTAGGCATAATTAGTTACTCTCCAAAGTTGGGCAAGATGGAATTCGCTATTGCCACCATCATGAAACCCTACATGTCATATTCCTCAATATCATCCTTTCTTAGTTGCTTGATGATAGATAAGGGAAGAGTTAATAAGAAGGTGATGAAAAAGAAAATAAAGCTAAAAGAAGAAGAATGAAGGAAAATAGAGAACATGTGTAGATGATTTATTTTGTCCTTTCTTGATGCCCTTATATAGTAATAATAAGCAACATTAGTATGGAATGCAATGCAATTAAGTGGTAAAACAGGTAAAGAAAGTTTGGGAGGACAATGGAAGGAAATGAAGGATACAACCATCAAGAGAAGATTCTCCTTTTCTATTATTTTTGCATATGGCACAACCAAAAATGTAATTTCTAGATGGTTGAGGAAAAGACCAAGAGAGAAAGAACTAAGAAAAGAGAATGAGTAAAACATGGAACTTAAAAAAAGAGAAATTTTTCGTATTAAGGAAAATACTTTGTAGTAAAACATAGTATTCCAACGTTGTAACCCTTTTCCTTTTTTCTAGCCTTGTTCCCTCTATATTACAAAATAATATACTTGGTTGGTAACCATCTTCACCAAATGGAGATAGAAACATAATAGAATACTATAGTCCTATATAACTTAGATGTGCTTCATTGATTTATTGCAAGTCATATGTTCTATATTCAACAATAAGGTCACTATGATTGCTGCCACTTTAGATGCCATCAGCAAATTATATTGGTAGCCATTAGAATTTCTGGAATCGACAACCATCTTCACCAAATGGAGATAAAAACAGAATAGAATACTATAGTCCTATGTAACTTAGATGTGCCTCATTGACTTATTGCAAGCCATATGTTCTATATTTAACAATAATGTCACTATGATTGCTACCACTTTAGATGTCGTCAGCAAATTATATTGGTAGCCATTAGAATTTCTTGAACCAACAAGATGCAATCTTAATTGTCTAATGCCAGATTACTAGAATCTATCCCTTGCCATTCAAAAACACTTTCTAACTTAATATGTTCATCAAACATTTTTAACAGATCATCTATTATAGCATTATCAACTCCATTGCTAATCTCATTTCTATTCAATACCATAATTCGGTTATGGACTTCATTCTCTATGTCATAAATGTACGATTGTGTAACCTTTGGACTTTGCCCAAGAGATGGTAATAATTTTGTTTATTTAAATGGAATGTACATGATTCAAAGCGAGTATTGACTGAATTATCAATACAGCCACAAAATGAAGTAAAAGCAAACAAGGCATTATAGGTTCTAATGTTTTGCTAAAATATTACTAATCTTCTATCCCTTCAGAGGTTAGCAAAGAATGAAGCATATTTGGAGGTTATCATAACAAAGGTAGTTGAATTCTTCCTTCAGAATAGCATAATGCAATTTAGGTTGTCATGGCCTTTAAGACTTTTAAATTGGATTAGGTTATTGTTGACCCAATTATTGATTTTGATGAATAACAAAAATCATATGAGTATATTTCTTATATTACTAATGATTTTGATTAAGTGTTTCAAGAATTTAAAATGTTTAATTAATCAAAATTCAAGAAAAATTGAGTTTGAATCCATATCTTATATTAAGTGTCAAGTTTCAGTCATTAGAGCCGACTCTGGAGCGTATCGAAACAGTTTGATACTTTCGGCATGGATTAGAGCCGACTCATGTAGAGATTAGAGCCGACTCTAATCTAAAGATAGAGAATCTCTTTTCTGCGTCAAATTAGATTCGACTCCTGTAGAAAATTAGAGCCGACTCTAATAGTGAAACATAAACTATATTTTTTGGGGCTCAATTAGAGTTGGCTTCTGCATTTGTTAGAGCCGACTCCAGCGCATAAAGATGTCAACCCTACGAAAAGTCAAAGCTGACTCCACGATGAGCAAATGTTATCAAGCAGCCTGACTTAGAGCTGACTCCATGCCAGATTAGAGCCAACTCTAACTTATCAGAGGTGAATTTTAGAAGTATCAAAGATGACTCTAGAGGTTATTTTTTCTTCAACAAACCTCAACGGTTCTTTTCTCTTTTGTGCAAAATACATCCATAAGTACTTTTAACGGTTAGTTTTTATCCAAGAATGGATTATGAGGAGATTATAAATGGAGCTATCCGATCATTTAAAAAAAGAAAAGAGAGGAGAGAAAAATTAAAAAAAAAGTTCAGATTTGAAATCCCAAATATTTGAAAAAGAGTTTAAAGAAATCTAAAGCATTCAAAAGTCAATCTTGAAGGATTTTCATCAAGTAGAAAGAAAAAGAAGAAATTTTTAGTTCTTCAAAAGTCTCTATATCAATGAATCTTCTAAAGTTTCAAGCCCAACTTGAGGAAGATTATTTCTGAGGAAAAGAGAAAAAGAAGAAAAAAAGAAAAGTTCAACTTCAAAAATCTTCTAAATCAGGCTCTTCTATTTCTATCTTGTTTATATGGCTTATTCGCTCATTTAAGGAGATGTATATCTATTGTAACCTTACTCTTATTACATTTATTTACTAATTCAATCAGGGATTAAATCAGGTAAGGCAGTTTGGCCTTGTGCAAGCTAAGATAGTTTGTGATAGGTTTTGTGCTGGTGAGCCAGTGAAAACCGGCTGAGTTCATTGTGATCCCGTTGTAAAACAATAAGTTTGAGTTGTGAGCTTGTAAAACAACTCGACAGTAATCAGGTTGATTATAGTGTGGGCCCAAGAGTTGCATGGAAGTTGATGTAGGTATAGATAACACCGAACCACTATAAATCTTTATGTTTATCATGCTTGTCTCTCTTTCTCTCTACTCTATCTTTATATTCTGCTTTACACTCTTAGCACTACACTCATTGCATTTAACCTTGTGCACTTTTACTTTTTGAGATTATTTTTAAGCGTTAAAATTTTTAAGAACCCAATTCATCCCCCTCTCTTGGGTTGCCATTTGGGCCAATAGTTATGATGTATTTATAAAAGATATGTTATGCAATGTCTCATCTCCTAATATACCTCGTATAAAAATATGGCTTGAGACCTAGCAAAATTGTTGAAAGTGTATAAATCCTCCTATCTTCCTACTAGCAAAAAAATGACTTACAACCTGGTGAGGTGTCCAAAAAATTATAAACCCTTCTACAATCATAACTTGTATGTCATCTCATTTTCGGAGAATAAGAATGAAAATGTCACTACCCATGTTTTAATTTAGGCTTGTGCTACTAAACTTTCAGTTGCATGTGGGTGGTGCCATAAATGAAATGCAGCTCAAAAGTATAAGAGATGCCATAAGGGGTTTAAGGCATTGAATAAGAGGTGTTAAACACGTGGGATTGAAGCATAAAGGTTGAGAAAACTTATAAAATAGAATCATATTTGAACCCTTTAATTTATGAGACATCCTTCCAATGGGGCCTAAAAGTGGATTATATTGGATCGACATCGCATAGATATCATATCAAGTCATCTCCTAAATAAAGTATATGCATATAAGTATTTGACATATTTTATGTTTTTATATTACACACTAGTTGGAATATCTCGTTTGTCATAAAATTTTGGAATTTTGGTGCCTTGGCCTACTTTATCTATGTAAGATAATACCTAATGGGGCCAATAAACCCCATGGACTATGGTAATCGCACCCAGACTCGGCCTCCAGAGTCAGCATCTTTCTACTCGGCCTTCGGACTCGGCCTCTCAGCCTCTTCCTACTCGGTCTCTTTCTACTCGACCTTCGGACTCAGCCTTGGCCTCCTAGCCTCTTCCTACTCGGCCTCAAGAGTTGGCCTCTTTCTACTCGGCCTTCGAACTTAGCCTCAGCCTCCCGTGTCGGCCTCTCCTACTCGGCCTTCGGAGTTGGCTTCTCCTATGCGGCCTTCAGAATCGTCCTCGGCCTCGGCCTCCCATGTTAGCCTCTCCTACTTGGCCTTCGAAGTCGGCTTCTCTATGGAACCGGCTCCAGCAGTCGACACCTCGCCCCAGTTCCCGAAGTCGCCCGTCACAGCTCCTCCCATGGCTCCGGGCTCCTTTCCAACAGCTCTTGGCTTTCAGCTGTCCCACTCTCGGCCACCTCTAGAACTCAACAACTCGACTCTGTCCCGGCCTCTAGTCCTGGCACCGTCGGCTACCCCGATCCAGCACTAGGAAAAGGACCCCATCTCTCTCTCTGCTCCACACTAGAGTTGGGTCCCCAGCCTTCATTTCGGAGAGAGCTGGTCATCAACCGACTCCAAGCTCTATCCCAATCTTTCCGATGATGGTCCCTACTGCTTCTGGCTTCGTCCTCGACTCCCGAACACAGCTTGGCCTTGGCCCTGCTTTCGGCTTTCGGCCTCAGCTCCCAGCAGTCCCCGGTCTTCCCCGACTTCGTCCTAGCCCAGCATCGAGTGCCAAACTCTACTCAGCCACCCCCGTATGAGAGACCTCTAGTCCATCCCAACTCCCTCATCTTTGCTACATGGTTCTGGCTCTCTTCGTCCTAATTGGCTCTCGACTCCATGCAGTCGGCATTTGACTCCACAGCCTCGGCTCCATCATCCAAGCAACCTCAGCCTTTCGTGGCATCAGCCCTGACTCCACGTCTAGCTCTCGGCTCCATTGATGCTTCCCAATGCCTTCAAGCTTGCCAGCATCCTTAGTGGACTCATGCAGACCTGAGTTTCCAGTGGGGTGGGACACGAATGTGCCTCTTTAGGTAGCTCCAAAGGCGGCAGTGGCAATGCTATCAGAATAGAAAGGACGAGATCTTCCTCCAAGGGAGAGAGAAAGGATCAACCCATGATGAGATCGACGTGGAGTTCCTTGGGAATATTACCAGTCAGCTAGACATCCATCACACTAGCCTATACACGTGGGGGAAGGACAATAGAGAGAACACAGGGGAAGGACAACAAAGAGCAAGATTTTTACCCCTGGCTTGATCCCAACAGCCACATTGTAAGGCCCACATGCCTCATTCCATCATTGTTCACACATCAATGTACAATATGGAAGGTATATCTGGCAAGCACCATAATGACCACCTACTCTGATGAGACTTGACCCACAAACTATGCACCCATCCATCTTTGAAGCTCTAATATGCCACTAAGAAACAAGTCTCACTATTGCTGCCATTACCATAAATGCTCTGACAAGTGATCACACCTTAAGTCGTATAGACTCATTCTGATGTAACAAACCCCACTAAAGTCAACATCTATTATGGAGTACCAATCACTCAAATTAGATAAGCCTAGAAGTCATGGTCCATCATGACATTCCACCCAAAAAGTCACCATCCATCCCCAAAGTCATCCTTCATCATGAGGCTCCACGTGACTCATTCCATCGCTAAATGACAAGGCTTCAAGCATTTATAAAATAGGTAAGAGGGACCCCCAATCAGGTAACATCTCACAACACTCCTAAACGTTCATACTTCCTTATAGAGAGCTCTTCTCTAAGCCTCTCTCTTTTTCAAGTTTTCTCAAGATCACGGCTATTGCCCAAAGCACTGACTTGAATGTCGAAGGATTTCTGCCAAAATCTTCGGTCCTTGAGACTTTTTGTAGGCTCTCAATTGAGCAAAGTTCATCGAAGGATCCTCAGCACGCCAAAAAAGGCAATCGGACTGGTACGGATGTTCGAGGAGGGTGATCTAGCAATAATTAATTAGCACGCCAAAAAGGAGGGTAGAGCATGGATCGTCGATGATGCTAGCTTGCAGATCCTCATCCCCCTTAGATCAAAATGATGGACCAAAAAAATGGTGATGACAAGAGCCCAAGAAGATTCTGACAGTCATGCTGGAGGGGCACCCTCAACGAGCTGAGCAATATAAGGCTAGCCTCTGCTCCACCATCACTACTACCTCAGGCCATTCAAGCAAAATAGCATGCCATCCTTACCCTGCAAGTCCAAGCATTAATGGCATTTATTCAAAAGTTCCAGGATCAATATTCTATGGCCACACAGCAACAAGCAAGAGCCTCCTCAAGCTCTCTAACAAGAGCACCATCAAGCTCGCCAACATCATGAAGCCTTCGATCGAAGGCGCTGGCACCTCCCACCTCAAGGCAATATGATTCCCTGGGGGATAAATCGCTAGCATGTTGAAGCATTCAAGTCAACTCACAGCGGAAGAGATCAACTCCTCAGCTCATAGTTTACGAGCATCCACTTTCAAACTCCACATCGGAAGAGAATTAATGGCTGCCCCCAGCTAATCAAAGGTAATCAACTTACCTTCAACATTGCCTAAAGTTTTTTGAGTAGGCAAATGCACAGCGTCAAAAAGCATACAGACAAGACCACCTGGCTTACAGTCGGTGGACACCCTTGGGTCGGTTTTAGTAGCCATCGGGTCAGACTCAGTAGCCCTTGGGTCGATCTCAGTAGCCCTTGAGTCGGACTCAGCAGCCCTTGGGTCGGTCTTAGTAGCCCTCGAGTCGATCTTAGTAGCCCTTGGATCGGTCTCAGCAGCCCTCAGGCCAGCTGAAGAAACCTCCGAGCCAGTCTCAGCAGCCCTCGAGCTAATCTCAGCAACCCTCGAGTTGGTCTCATTAGCCCTCGAGCCGATCTCAGCAGTCCATGAGTCGGTTTCAACAGCCCCCGAGCCAGTCTTAGCAGTCCTCAAGCTGGCCTCAATGGCCCAAAGCCTGCCTTGGCAACTCCAAGTTGGTAGATGGCAACAAAAAGACTTTCTGACTTCATGTCAAAAGATGAAGGCCGAATCAGCTCATAGCGAGAGAGATCAACTCCTCAGCTCATAGTTGATGGGCATCCACTTTTGGATCCTATGTCGAAAAAGGATTGTTGGCTGCCCTCAGCTAGTCAAAAGTAATCAACTTACCTCCAAACTTTGCTTAAAGTTTTTTGAATAGGCAAAAGCTTGGCTCCCGAGAGCATGTGAAGGTCCTCACAAGGCAGACAAAGAATTATCAAAAGTGATGCAAAAAGAAAAGGTTCCTCCACTCAGAAGGAATTAGAGCCAAAGTTAGCATACAAAGGCAAATACAAAGATAAAGAGCTCTACACTCCTTTCGCTTGGCGGATACAAGACGTGCAGTCGCACAAGCTCAGGAGTGTGGAGGGCATCTGGTGTGGCCAATAAACCCCATAGGCTATGGTAATCGCACCCAGACTCGACCTCCGGAGTCAGCCTCTTTCTACTCGGCCTTCGAACTTGGCCTCGACCTTTTGGCCTCTTCCTACTCGACCTCCGGAGTCGGCCTCTTTCTACTCATCCTCCAGACTCAACCTCCGAACTCAGCCTCAGCCTCCTGTATTGGCCTCTCCTACTCGGCCTCGACTCGCTCTCATTGGTCATGGCCATCCTTGTTGGGCTTGGTCCTCGTCGGCCTCAGCTCCCAGTCGACTCCAGCTTTTTGTCCTGCCTTTGGACTCCCGGCTTCACCAGGCCACCTCCGTCCCTCATCCTAGTCAACAGAATCAGACTGCCTAAAGTGGTCATGTTGACCGATTATGAGTGTGGCCCATGCAGGTTGACAGTGAACTGATAACCCCAACCTTTACTTCCATCAAAAGGATGTGCCATGATTACACCCCTTGGCCTCCTGCATGCATGCATGTCATGGCAGCAACATTACTCTCCTGGGCTCCTTGTGTACATACATGAGTACGTTGGTAACGTGGCAGCTAGGCATAAGAGACAAGGAAACCAAGACAAGGGACTCCAACTCCCAGCTCCATCCCGATGCCCGAGTCTGCTTCGACTTCTCTCCCATGGGTGTCTCGATTCGGCACCAGGCTACCGGATCCCATTCCACCATCTTGGTCCTCTCTAGACTACTAGCTTCAGCTCCCAGCCACCTCCTGACTCCATGGAATAGACTCCAGCAGCCGACACCTCACCCCAATTCTCAAAGTTGCTCGTCTCAGCTCCTCCCATAGCTCCAGGCTCCTTCCCAATAGCTCTTGACTCCCAGCTGTCCTGCTCTTGACCACCTCTAGAACCCGACAACCTGGCTCTGTCCCGACCTCCAGTCCTAGCACCGTCGGCTACCCTAATCCAGCACCAGGAAAAGGACCCCATCTCTCTCTCTGCTGCACACTAGAGTTGGGTCCCCAGCCTTTATTTCAAAGAGGATGAGCTGGTCATCAACTGACTCTAGGCTCCATACCGATCTTCCCAACGATGGTCCCCGTTGCTTCTGGCTTCGTCCCCTACTCTCGAACATAGCTTCGCCTTGGCCCTGCTTCCATCTTTCGACCTCGGCTCCCGGTAGTCCCCGGTCTTCCCCGACTTTGTCCTAGCCTAGCATCGGGTGTCGAACTCTGCTCAACCACCCCCATACGAGAGACCTTTGGTCCATCCCGACTCCCTCATCTTTGCTACACGGTTCTGGCTCTCTTCGTCCCAGTCGACTCCCGACTCCATGTAGTTGGCATCTGACTCCACGGCCTCGACTCAATCATCCAGGCATCCTCGGCCTTTCATGGCATCAGCCCTGACTCCACGTCCAGCTCCTGGCTCCATTGATGCTTCCCAATGCCTTCAAGCTTGCCGGCGTCACCGGTGGACTCATGCAGACCTGAGTTTCCAATGGGGCGGGACATGAATGTGCCTCTCTAGGTAGCTCCAAGGCGGCAATGGCAATGCTGTCAGAATAGAAAGGATGAGATCCACCTCCAAGGGAGAGAGAAAGGATCAACCCACGATGAGATCGATGTGGAGTTCCTCGGGAATATTACTAGCAAGCTAGACATCCATCACACCAGCCTATACATGCGAGGGAAGGACAACAGAGAGCACGAAGGGGAAGGACAACATAGAGCAGGACTTTTACCCCTGGCTTGATCCCAGCAGCCACATTGTAAGGCCCACGTGCCACATTCCATCATTGTCCATATAGCGATGTACAATATGAGAGGTATATCTGACAAGCATCATAATGATCACACACTCTGATAGGACTTGACCCACCAACTATGCAGTCATCCATCTTTGAAGCTCTGACATGCCACTAAGAAGCAAGACTCACTATTATTGCCATCATCATAAATGCTCTGACAAGTGATCACACCTCAAGTCTCACAGACTCATTCTGATGGGATAAACCCCACTAAAGTCATCATCTGTTATGGAGTACCAATCACTCAGATCAGATGAGCCTAGAAGTTATCGTCCATCATGACATTCCATCCAAAAAATCACCATCCATCCCCAAAGTCATCCTCCATCATGAGGCACCACGTGATTCATTCCATCGCTAGATGACAAGGCTCCAAGCATCTATAAAATGGGTAAGAAGGACCCCCGACTAGGTAACAATTCATAATACTCCTAAACGCTTATACTTGCTTACAGAGAGCTCTTCTCTAAGCCTCTCTCTCTCTTTCGAGCTTTCTCAAGCTTACAGCTATTGCTCAGAGCACTGACTTAAGTGTTAGAGGGTTCCCATCGGAATCTTCGGTCCCTGAGGCTTTTTGCAGGCTCCTGATCGAGCGAAGTCTGCAAAGGATCCTCGGCACATCGGAGAAGGTGATTGAATGCTCGCGGATACTCAAGGAGATTGATCTGGTAACAACAATACCTTTAGTTAATCATTTCTCTATCCAAATAATATGACATTTAATCATGAGATGATAACCATTGTCTCTTGAATAAATTCATAATTGCAAAATTTTAGGGCAAAAGAAGTGTTTCATTCAGTGAAAAAGCCAGAGTTTTAACATTTTTTTTGAAAAAAAATCTTATAGGCCTTTCCTATGCAGCACTTGCTTTGAATTTGAATTTATGGAATGCTAGAAATTATTTTGGAATATGTTAACATGGTATGGGCTAGGGTATAATGTGGTAGCATCAGAAAGTTATTATTACTAACATGTTATGGGTAGTACTTACATGAGGTCAAATCCACCGATCCTTGGTCTTGATTTTCTTGATCTTGCTACTTGACTCCTTCCCAAGAAGCCTAGATAGCGAGGACAAAGGGAGAAAGGAGAAAATTTTAATAATATAAAAAAAATTGATGAAGAAAAATATAGTGATGAAAAAAAATTGTTAGACTAATTATCAATATTTATCAATCTTTTAGCTAAAAAATAGATAAAAATTATAGTAGTGGCTCCTAAAATAGGGTTATTGCATATAAAGAGAATAAGCAAGGGTCGTGAGAAGAGATAGAGATATTTTAGTAATAAAAAAAGAAGTATGTTACCTAGCTAATGGAAAATCGTCTTATTCATCTTCTTGCTAGATGAACCTTCCTCCTATTTTATGGGTAAATGATGTTTATGAGAATTTAACTTATCTACTTGATACTTATGACCAAAGCAAGAGAATATGGATTAGTTGGCTAAAAAAAATTGACCGACTTTTTCATAAAACTTACCTACCAGGGAATAGTTTTAATTATTGTTATAGCATGTTTCACATTCAAGCTAGATTGAGATGGGATTGAATTGCTGATCCAATTTCACTAGCTTTCCAATCCCAAACTCCTTGGGTTTGGCAATCTAGCCTTTTTAATCATACCAAATCAACATTTTGGTGGAGCCAATGGTATACAACTCCTTTTTCTTGCCTTCCAAATGTTGAATTAGGCACATCCAATCCTATCCAATCCAATAATCCAAACGCGATCTTAATGGGTTGTGATTAAGCCAACATGCATGCTCTCTTTACCTACCCCAAGATCAGCTTAAAATGGGCTTTCCAGGTTGTCAATCTTCTTTTGATGTGAGATCTAGATGGCAGCTCGGTGGATCATGAAACTCTACCGTTCAAGATCCAGATTTGTGCTTTTTCTTTATAGATCAGGTCAGAGTGGGGAAAAAAATTGAGCTTTAATATTTACGAGGGACAAAGAATACGTACATGAGATTGAAATAATTGATTCTTGATCTTGATTTTCTTGATCTTGATGGTGGAATGTTGGCTCGGGTGGAAGTGGAACCATATGCAAATCAATTCAAATGTAAATATAAATTTGAGTATCTGACGAATATTTGCATTTGTATCTGTATCCATCAGGCTAATATTTAATGATGGAATGTTGTCTTGAAAAGAAGATACAGGCAAAAGTGGATCCATATGTGAATAATCTATTAGAATATGAATATAAATTTTAAAATTTGGCTCGTATTTTTATTTATATCCATATCCATCTAGCTCATATCTATAGTTGTATTCAATTTCATCAAAAAAAAAATAAATATGAATATGGATAGATAATTATGTGATCTATCTGGATCTTCTTATAATCCCAGTCGGCCCCGGCACTTCCCAGGCAGCCCCGGCACTTCCCAGTCGGCCCCGGTACTTCCCAGCCGGCCCCGGCACCTCCCAGTCGGCCCCGGCACTCTCCAGCCCGACTCGGCCCCGACGTCTCCAGTTCCGTTGAGTCGGCCAAGGCCATCCCCGACCGGCCCGACTCGGCTCCGGCGTCTCCAGTTCCGCCGAGTCGGCCAAGGCCATCCCCGGCCGGCCCGACTAAGCCCCGGCGTCTCCAGTTCCGTCGACTCGGCCAAGGCCATCCCCGGCTGGCCCGACTTAGCCCCGGCGTCTCCAGTTCCGCCGAGTCGGCCAAGGCCATCCCCGGTCGGCCCGACTCGGCCCCGGCGTCTCCAGTTTCGTCGAGTCGACCAAGGCCATCCCCGGCCGGCCCAACTCGGCCCCGACGCCTCCAAGTCCATCGATTCGGCCCCGCCCCGGCACTGCTTTGCCAGCGGGATGGGCCCCAGCCATCTCGGATCGACCCGGCTCGGCCCTGATAAGACGGGATTTCCCAGTTCCCGCCAGATCAGCCCCAGCGGTTCAAGAAACCGCCTCTCTGACGCGCGCCGTCTGACAGCGCCAGATCCGATAACCCAACAACCCCGCTGGCTGTTGGGACTTAGCCCACCAACCGCAGCTTTCTCCCTTTCCGATGGGATAGGACCCACCAACCAGCGCAGATTCACGCAACTGAACTCCGCAGACATCCCCTCCTCACGCAATCCACGTGATCATGCCAGGGTCAACCCCTATAAAAAGGTGAATCCACTCACCAAACAGGTATGCGCGATAATCCCCAAAATCGCTGCCTTAGCATTCAGGAAGGAATCCCTCCTCCGGGAGACCTCCTTTCTCATACTAAAAAGGGCTCACTCGAGCCCCTCTTCAGCTGTGACCTCAGTTGCTAACTTGGGCATCGAGGGTCCCATCGGAGAATCCTCTCCGATCCTGGGACTTTTCTGTAGGTAACCTGGTGAAGAAGAGCCTCCGTTCCCGACGTCCAGAAGAGGTGATTGAGCGTCATCACATTCTGTGTCTGATCTATTTTTAGCCCTTTTGGGAGATGCCTTCCAAGTTGTCCATGAAATGGGAAGATTAATTAGAGAGCAGCAGGATTGCTTCTTGTCATCCACAAGAAGCATTATTTTTGGTGATACTGGAAGAAATTTTCCTAGCTGAAGAATGGAAATAACAATTGGATTGTTTCTCATCACACAATGAGGAGCACCTCTGTTTTCCTAAACTCCTTTTCAAGCAATCTCTATGGAGAGAAATCTCATTAGCACTCTCTCAGATGAGTTAAATAGCAAGTGTGTAATATCCTTTATAACATGCATCATTCATGACAGAACAACTAGATTGGTATTATCTCCGAACAGTTATGATAAGATATGGCACTAGATTAATCTATATCTTAAACACTGCAATTAAATCATATTATGGCTGTGCTTGGATCACTGTTCAGATTAAATTGGATTAGATTCCCAATCCAATCCAACATTTATGAGGAAAAAAAAAAAGATTCATAGACCATGGGACTCACCATATTATAGGTTTCCCACACCTGAAAAGCCCAGATTGGCAAAATCATATTGTCTCTCATGCATTTGTTTAATTGTCTCAGTATCTTTCCATCTTTGTTTAGCAATGATAATTATTTTCTTTCACTTTTTTTATGATGGTCATTGTTGTTTATTCTTTAATTCATTAATCTTGAAGTGATGATTATTTTATATAATTATTAATAGGCATATCAGTGAAAGGATCAATATAACCCCTTTATCAAACTTTTTACTATGTTTTATTTTGCATTCAAGCTATTTAAAGTTTCTAAGGCTATGGGAGATGATATGCTTTGCTCATTAGTTGCTTAGAAAGCTAAACCTTTGCTAATTTGGAAATAGATATGCTGGCCTATCAACAATTTAATCTACATATGTAATAATATAAAAATAAAATGCAGTCATATTGATCAAATGTTTGATAGAGGCCAACATCCCTATCAGTCAACTTCCAGACCTCCAAGAAAAAGAAATGACAAAATGAGAACAGCAACGGTGGTTTAGATTTGGGTCTAAGTAATTTCGGAGCCATTTATAACTCTGGATCAAATCTATGTCAATAAAATTGGATACAAAACATAATTAAATTTACAAAAAAAGTGTAGACTCATCCTATCCCTATTTGACAAGTAAATGATCATCTTAGTAGTACAGAGAAATTTTTTTAATTATTGGCTTCTAAATAATCTTGGTGGGTGATTAATTCATGTTTTTTTGTCTCTTTAAGAATAATGGCAGAATCACCAATTAGGTAAAATAGTAAAATAGGTGGGAAAGAACACCAAGAATTGAAGCAGAGGAGGGTGTGACCACTGGCTATCATAGTTTCAATAGAAAAGTCAAAGGATTTCAGAATTATAAAACTAAATGATTAAGATATTTTAGCACAAAGTAAAACAAAATTAATTGTCTGGTTGCACATTTGCATCCATGTTTGGTTGTTAGGATAACCCAATGATACAGTATGGGGAAAAAAAAAAAAAAACTGACAGAGACCAGTCTATTACTATCAGATCAACCTAAGCTCAGTCACAAATATGTATCTTGTTCAAGATGAAGGTGATGGTGCCAATAGATTTCAATCTATTTAAGTTGGCCCCTGATAAACATTTGTTATATTGTTTAGAGAACTCCATTCATAGATCTTGATATGATTTCTAGATTATATTCTTATATTGTTATATGCTTTCCTGTTTATATGTTACAGAGACTAGAAACATTGTACATCATTATCCTCCTCAGTTTCTTTGGGGTTAGAATAGAATTTTTTTTATTACCATCCATTCAAATCCAAGAACCATATATTTTATTATGGAAGGCCAACTCACCTCCTTCATGTCTCAATAATTCCCGTTGATCAACGCCTTCCAAAAGGAAGCCGGTGCCTTCTCTGTCCCCTTCCTAATTATATTTAGAAGGAAAGAAAAAGATCATGCAAGTGGGAAGATTAGCACAAATCTATAGATGCACATCAGATCATGATGACGAGGAGGTGGTACTCCGGTATAAATTCTAACCTCCTGATTAGATCCATATCAATCAAAACAGCCATCACCATTTCTTGGCCTTCCTCCTCTCTTCTCCCTTGGGAAGCCATAACATGAGCACCACCACCCCTGTTCTTGAGTCTGGGTTGGCTCATGAGTCCAGCCCGCACTTTGAGAGGCCCAAATACGTGCTGAACAAACTCTTTGCCGATCCCCAACAAGAGCGAGGGAGCCATTTTCAGAAGAAGCATTGGAAGGTGATGATCTTATTCCATCCCTCTCTTCTCTCTTTATTAGCAAGGAAACGACTTAGTGCACCGCCCCGGTGCACTAAGTCGCGCACCGGCGCGCGGCATTGGCCGCGCGCCCGTGCGGGCGCGCGTGTGAAGCGCGACACGCGCGTCCGCACGGGCGCGCGGCCAATGCCGCGCGCCGGTGCAGTCTTCCTGCACCGTTTCCGGTGCAGGAAGACTTTTCCTTATTAGCAAACTTTGTTTCACAACTCAGATGGAGTTGTTGGATTTGGGCTTTTCAGGACAGAGTTGATGAGCTTGGATCCTTTCGTCCTGTTCTTCGAGTTTTTAGGTGAGTTTGTATTATTTATTCTCTCTTTCTTGCCTTTGCTGATTAGATTCTTGTCTTATGGTATGGGTGATTGTTGACTAAATTTGCTCTTGAATTTCTTAAAAATGTTTTCTTACTGCAGCATTTCCACCTGCTGCATTTCGTGATCATCCTCATAGAGGTTTGCGTCTTCGATCAATGTTGCTTATTCTCTCTCATTGTTAGAATTTTTTTGTTTCATGATCTTCTTCTCTTCTGTGATAAATATGCAGGTTTTGTGGCTGCCACATATATGCTGGAGGTGATAAATATTCATGAGGGAAATTTAATCATAGGTGAAGATAATATTAGATGGATAGAGCTTTTATTAACTCATAGTGCTTGAAATTTGGAATTCAGGGAGCAATCGATTGCCAAGATTTCACAGGGCACAAAAGCACCATCAGCGCTGGGGACTTGCAGGTGTGCCTTGCAATTGAATCTTGTTTCAATCCATTCATCACAGTATTCATTTATTTTTGATAGATATATATATATATATATATATATATGTTTCGTCTTCTTCAGTGGATGACTGCTGGCAAAGGAATCATTCATGCAGAGATACCTCGAGGTGAGGGAGTCAGTAGAGGATTACAACTGTGTATCAAACTCTCCTCTGAAGATAAAATGTAACGAACTAATTAAAGCCGAGTGTGTTCCTATTTTTCTATCATTCAATCAGAAGCTGATATCGATTTTGCTTTCTTTCTCAATCCAAAGGATGGAACCTGGATGCCTGGAGATTCAAAGCAGGGACATTAGCAGGGTTGAGAAGGATGGAGTTGCCGTCCGAATTATGCAAGGAGAAGCATTTGGGGTATGCTCTCTAGTGCACACTCGAACTCCAACAATGTTCCTGGATTTCACATTGAAACCGGGAGCACGAGTCCACCAGCCCATTGTTGGGTGCTCCCTCCACGTGGGGAGGGAACCGGCCCATGATAACAAACAGAATCACAGTTTGTTACGGAGCCCATGATAACAAACTGCATCACAGTTTGTTACGGAGCTGTTTTCAAAAAGGGAAAAGAATCCCAAAAATAAAGGAGGGGGAGAGAGATCCGTATGAGGGATATACGAGAGAAGAAAAAAAATCACAGATTGGTGTGAGAGCCGTGCGCAGCCTGAGAGAGATCCAGAGAAGCCCAGGCTTGGGAAAAATCCTGTGCAACCTCAGGAAGTCGATACGGACGAGTCTGAGAGCAGATTTGGGGGGCACGGAAGAGCAACCACACGTTGGTGAGATCCTTCTTGTACCCACATCAACTATTATTTTAAGTTCGAAGTGTTTCCTAATTTTTTGGGCAAAAAGAAATTAGGAGAAAAGTTGTAATCTTTTATTAAGATTAGTGAAGTGCTCTCGGAATTTGCCCCGTGGTTTTTCCCTTTCACATTGGAGGGGTTTTCCACGTAAATTTGGTGTTTTTGTGTGGTGTTTATTTTTATTCCGCATATTCTGTGATTGTGGTAGATCGGTATATTTTTCTGTGATTGTGCACGCATATTTGTTCCGAGGGTGATTGAGGGTGTATTCCCAACAACAGTGGTATCAGAGCCAGGTTTCAAGCCCAGAACAAATTATTTGAGCGTGTCACAGATGGATTCTACCACTAATACTAGCAGGATGATTAGTCTCAATGGCAGTAATTGGTTGATTTGGAAACCAAAGATGATGGATCTCTTGTATTGCAAAGATTTAGCCAAGCCGATTGAGAAGATGGGAGAGAAGCCAGAAAAATATGATGATGAAGATTGGACTACTATGGATAGAAAAGCAATCAGTGTCATCAGGCAATGGGTGGATGACACAGTATTCCATCATATTTCAAATGAAACCTCAGCCTATGAACTATGGAAGAAGTTAGAAGGGTTGTATGAGAGGAAAACTGCTGGAAACAAAGCATACTTAATCAGAAAGCTTGTAAATCTGAAGTACAAGCCGGGAAAATCAATTGCAGAGCACCTAAATGAGATGAAGAGCATTGTGAACCAGCTGGCCACAATGAAGATGCTTATGGAAGATGAACTTCAGGCACTCCTGTTGTTGAGTTCTCTACCTGATAGTTGGGAGACACTGGTGGTGTCATTGAGTAACTCCGCCCCTGATGGAGTTATCACCATGAGTCAGGCTACTAGCAGCTTGCTCAATGAGGAGGAAAGAAGGAAGGGAACTGGAGAGTCTCAAACACAGACAGATGTACTTGTCACAGAGGGCAGAGGGAGACAGTTTACTAGAAAAGAAAACAACAGAGGCAGAAGCAAATCCAGACCAAGGAAGGAAATCGAATGCTACCATTGTCATAAGAAAGGACACTACAAAAGTGAATGTAGACTGCTAAAGAAGAAGAACAATGAAGGCAGTAAGGCAGAAGATAAGAAAGATAGAGAGGTAGCAGCAGTTGCCTCAGGAGAAGACATCATTCTATTTACAGAATGTGTTGATCAGTGCTTAGCCACCACATCAAATCAGGTTGATTGGGTGGTGGATACTGGAGCTTCTTATCATGCCACACCCAGGAGAGAGTTCTTCACATCCTACAGGATAGGTGATCTTGGTGTGATCCGAATGGGAAACAATGGTGTTTCCAAAATATGTGGGATAGGAGAAGTAGTGGTCCAGACCCGTGAAGGCAGCAGATTGATACTCAAAGAGGTCAGACATGTTCCAGATCTCAGGATGAATCTCATCTCAGCAGGCAAGCTAGATGAAGAGGGATATGTTAGCCAGTTTGGGGGAGATCAATGGAAGTTAATCAAAGGTGCTATGGTGATTACCAAAGGACAGAGATCATGCACATTATACAAGTTGCAGTCCAGTTTGGTTAGGGGAGAGGTATGCGCAGCAGAGCATGATACTGCAGATTTGTGGCACAAGAGATTAGGCCATATTGGCGGAAAGGGATTGCAAACTCTCGTCAGGGCAGGGGTCTTACCAGAGATACAGGACAGAGTTCTCAGTGATTGTACCCACTGTGTAGTGGGTAAGCAGCACAGGGTGACATTTCAGAGTAGCTCCAAGAAGAAGACTGACCTTTTGGAGCAAGTGTACTCAGATGTGTGCGGACCCATGAGGGAGAAGACCTTAGGAGGAGCCTCATATTTCGTCACATTTATAGATGATGCTTCCAGAAAGGTGTGGGTTTTTGTTTTAAAGTCCAAGGACCAGGTGGCAGCAGTTTTTGAGTTTTTTCACAGGCTTGTGGAGAGGCAGACAGGAAAGAAGTTGAGATGCATTCGTACAGACAATGGGGGAGAGTACATAGGAGTCTTTCACCAGTACTGCAGAGCACAAGGCATCAGACATGAGCAAACAGTGCCAAAGACTCCACAGGAGAATGGAGTAGCTGAGAGAATGAACAGGACAATAGTGGAGAGAGTCAGGTGCATGCTCTCCCAGTCCAAGTTGCCCAAGAGCTTTTGGGGGGAGGCAGTCCAGACAGCATGTTATTTGATAAATAGATCTCCCTCATCAGCTCTAGATGGAGAGGTGCCAGAGAAGGTGTGGACAGGCAAGAATGTCAGATATGATTATCTAAGGATTTTTGGCTGCAGGGCATTTGTGCATGTGCCTAAGGATGAGAGGACAAAGTTAGATGACAAGACAAGACAATGTATCTTTCTGGGGTTTGGTGATGAGCAGTTTGGCTATAAGCTATGGGACCCAGTTGATAGGAAGGTAGTCAGGAGCAGAGATGTCATATTCTATGAGGATCAAACCATAGAAGACATCAAGAGGGCAGAGCATCAGTCTGAGTCAGATATGTATGGCCCAGTAGATATAGAGCCTGTCAGTCCTCCAGCAGTTCATGCAGATGAGCCAGAGAAACAGCCAGTACAGGGTGCAGATGAGCAGCAACCTACACCTATTGAGGATACAGATCAGGAGATTCAGATCCCTGAGGAGGAGCTACCGACAGAGGTGAGGAGATCCACGAGAGCAAGGCAACCATCTAGTCGGTATTCAGTGCATGAATATATCATGTTGACAGATGCAGATGAGCCAGAGTCATATGAGGCGGCCCATGTCAGTGAGCAGCGGGAGCAGTGGCAGAGAGCTATGCAGGAGGAGATGGACTCTCTTCTGCATAATCATACATATGACTTGGTAGCTAGGCCCAAGGGGAGAAAGGTACTCAGAAACAAGTGGGTCTATAAGGTAAAGGCAGAAGAGAAAAGCTCACAGCCTAGATATAAAGCACGACTAGTTGTGAAGGGCTTTGCACAAAAGAAGGGAGTTGATTTCGATGAGATATTTTCTCCAGTAGTGAAGATGACCTCAATCAGGACGGTGTTAGGATTGGCAGCTAGTATGAACATGGAGGTAGAGCAGTTGGACGTGAAGACAGCATTCTTGCACGGTGACTTAGAGGAAGAGGTCTATATGGAGCAGCCTGAAGGTTTCAAGGTGAAAGGCAAGGAGCACATGGTGTGCAGACTCAGAAAGAGTCTGTATGGTCTCAAGCAGGCGCCCCGACAGTGGTACAGAAAGTTTGAGGCTTTCATGGTACAGGTTGGTTATAAAAGAACAACCACAGATCATTGTGTCTTCATTAGAAGGTTTCCTGGGGGTGATTTTATCATCCTTCTCTTATATGTGGATGATATGTTGATTGTTGGGCAGGACTCCAGCAAGATTGCCACACTGAAGAAGGAGTTAGGGAAAGCTTTTGATATGAAGGATATGGGGCCAGTGAAACAAATATTGGGGATGCATGTATTCAGGGATAGACAAGCATGCAGGTTATGGTTGTCCCAGAAGAAATACATAGAGAAGGTGCTTCAGAGATTCAGCATGAGCAATGCCAAGTCAGTGGCATGTCCACTAGCTGGACACTTCAAGCTGAGTTCAGAGCAGAGCCCAGCCTCAGAGGAAGAGAAGCAGGAGATGAATAGAGTCCCTTATGCCTCAGCCGTGGGTAGTCTTATGTATGCTATGGTCTGTACCCGACCAGACTTAGCATATGCAGTTGGCTTGGTGAGCAGGTTCCTAGCGAATCCAGGAAAGGAGCATTGGGCAGCAGTCAAATGGATCATGAGGTACTTGAGAGGTACAACTAGCTTGAGTCTTTGTTATGGACAGGGAGAACCTGTGTTACAGACATATACAGATGCAGATATGGCAGGAGATGTTGACTCCAGGAAGTCCACATCCGGTTACTTGGTTACATTTGCAGGAGGTGCAATTTCATGGCAGTCCAAGTTACAGAAGTGTGTTGCATTATCGTCCACAGAGGCCGAGTACATAGCAGTGACAGAAGGATGCAAGGAGATATTGTGGCTGAAGAGATTTCTTCAGGAGCTGGGTGTTAGACATGATACTTATGTGGTCTATTGTGACAATCAGAGCACTATTCACCTGAGCAAGAATCCGACTTTTCACTCCAAGTCGAAGCACATTGATATGCGTTATCACTGGATCAGACAGGTCCTGGAAGAGAAGCAGTTGCTGTTGGAGAAGATCCATACAGATGATAATGGGTCAGATATAATGACAAAGTCATTACCTATCAAGAAGGTTGAAGCTTGTAGAAAGAAAGCAGGCTTGGTGGATTTCCCCACGTAGTCGGGAGGGGGAGATATTGTTGGGTGCTCCCTCCACGTGGGGAGGGAACCGGCCCATGATAACAAACAGAATCACAGTTTGTTACGGAGCCCATGATAACAAACTGCATCACAGTTTGTTACGGAGCTGTTTTCAAAAAGGGAAAAGAATCCCAAAAATAAAGGAGGGGGAGAGAGATCCGTATGAGGGATATACGAGAGAAGAAAAAAAATCACAGATTGGTGTGAGAGCCGTGCGCGGCCTGAGAGAGATCCAGAGAAGCCCAGGCTTGGGAAAAATCCTGTGCAACCTCAGGAAGTCGATACGGACGAGTCTGAGAGCAGATTTGGGGGGCACGGAAGAGCAACCACACGTTGGTGAGATCCTTCTTGTACCCACATCAACTATTATTTTAAGTTCGAAGTGTTTCCTAATTTTTTGGGCAAAAAGAAATTAGGAGAAAAGTTGTAATCTTTTATTAAGATTAGTGAAGTGCTCTCGGAATTTGCCCCGTGGTTTTTCCCTTTCACATTGGAGGGGTTTTCCACGTAAATTTGGTGTTTTTGTGTGGTGTTTATTTTTATTCCGCATATTCTGTGATTGTGGTAGATCGGTATATTTTTCTATGATTGTGCACGCATATTTGTTCCGAGGTGATTGAGGGTGTATTCCCAACACCCATCCCTCAGCCTTGGAATGCCTTTGCCTACATCGTCCAGGGGGAAGGCGTCTTCGGCGACTCGAATGCGTCCCCTGTGACAAGCCACTTTGCATTGGTGCTGAGCCCTGGAGATGGCCTCAGCGTGTGGAACCGGTCGGCAGAGCCTTTGAGGTTTCTTCTCGTTGGTGGACAGCCATTGAATGAGCCTGTGGTCATGCAGGGACCTTTTGTCATGAACACAAAGGCAGAGATTGAGCAGGCCATTGAGGACTATCGCCAGTGCAAAAATGGATTTGAGAAGGCCAAGGTATGGAAGTCTCAGCCATAGAGAGAGCTCTATTGTGTTGGGGCCCAAAGAGAATAAAATAGTGGTGAGGAGGAAGTGCTAAAAATGATAATAAATCTATTAGGAGCTGCAATCCTAATGCTGACTATTTTTGCATCAAAACAAAATGATCCATAGTATAAATTTTGTGCCGCAGAATGATGTGCATATTTGAATGGACACCATATAAACAAGAACAACTATGATCATATTAAAAAATAATATATTTTTTTTTTTTTGCTTCTTTAAAGCAAACAAGGAATTTTGCTTTAAACTAAATCTTTTGGATGTTTGGAGGGGAAAAGAGGAGAGTAAAAAGAAGGAAAGGAATGGAAGGGGAAGGAAGGAAAGGAAGGATTGTTCTCTTTCTCTTGTATGGAAAGGATGAAAGGGAAATGAAGGGTTGTTTTTTTTTTTTTTTGGATACGAGGGAGGGAAAGGAAGAGAAAAAAATAATTGTAAAGAGCCTAGAACTCAAACTGATGGTTTCTTTTTAAAATCTGTCAGACATCGGTTTTCATTGATTGGGCTTTTGCTTGCAGAGGGTTAATTTTTGTTAGAGAATGACAAAATAGCATGTTATCGATATGCAAGCATGTAATGTTCTTCAGAGGAATCACCGATATGAATCAGTGCTCACTCTGAAGAACATTACATGCTCTTATATATGGTAAAAGGTAAGCCCATGTAAAATTTAGGTTTTGTTCTCATTTTACATGGGCTTACCTTTTACCATATATAAGAGCATGTAATGTTCTTAAGTGATTCATATCGGTGATTCCTCTGAAGAACATTACATGCTTGCATATCGATAACATGCTATTTTATCATTCTCTAACAAAAATTAACCCTCTTGCAAGCAAAAACCCAATCAATGAAAACCCATATCTGACAGATTTCAAAAAGATACCATCAGTTTGAGTTTTAAGCTCTTTACAATTATACCCTTCCAGAATAGGGAATGAAATGTGAGAATGAAAGGATGAAGAATAGAAAATGAAGGGATATTTTAGTCTTTCACAAAAGTATGACTTAAACATTTCTCCCTCCCCTAGCTAACTCCCCGATTTGGAGATTAACATATTTACACTCGTTGAGGGTAAAAGGAGGGGAACCGGTTACCCTCAGTTTACCCCCCCGATTTGAGGGTTAACAGATTTATACTCATTGAAGATGAAAGGAGGGGAACCGGTTACTCCCATTCCCATTCCATTCTCTTTTCTATCTTTTTTCCAAACAAGGTGACTTATGACCTTTTCCCTTCTTTTCCTTTTTCCCTTCATTCCCTTCCTTTTAGGATATGTTTCGATGGAAGTAAAAGAAAAATAAGGGAAAAGGTCATAAGTCACTTTGTTTGGAAAGATAAAAGAGAGGGGAAAAAAATGGGAGTAACTGGTTCCCCTCCTTTCACCCTCAACGAGGATAAATCTGTTAACCCCCAAATTGAAGGGAGTAAACTAAGGGAGGAAAAAATGTTTAAGTCATATTACCAAAATATTTCTTCATTTTCTATTCTTCATTCTTGTTCATTCCCTATTCTAGAAATATAATTGTCACAAAATTCTTTTCCTTCATTTCCCTCCCTCCTATCCAAAAAAAAAAAAAATCAACCCTTCCTTTTCCTTTTATCCTTTCCAAACAAGAGAAGAAGAATAATCCTTCCTTTCCCTTCCTTTCCTTTCCATTCCTTTCCTTCTTCTAACTCTCCCCTTCCTTCCCCTCCAAACATCCATTGAGATACCTACTCAATAAGGAGGTTAGAAACCATCAAAATATAACAATTTTGAAATTTAGATTTCTTTATATTGTAGATCATGTTCAATGCTTTAGATCCTAATTTTGATCAACTTATCATTAATTTTGCAAGTGAGTGGGCCAATTTGCCAATCTACCCAAGCATGCAATAATATATCCCATTAAATAATATTTCTTTATATTTATATAAATATATATCATTAAATAACTAGTTGCTAATTTTAAATTTTTAAATTTCATAAGCTTTTGGGTTCTGTGCTGCGATTTTGAACAGCAACGCAATTTTTTGTTACAATATCCAAAAATTCCTTTTTTATTATTAAAAATACACTAACCACATTGCCTTAGCGTAGTGGATGAGAGAACCTCATCCATCCCATCAGATGGGTTACTCTATTAGTCATTAACTGTTGAATGTCATTCATATTTCTAGTAAATATAGATATTTTATTTTATTTATTTCTATTTTATTCATACTGCTGAGGAATATAATTTAAATTTATTTTTAATAAAAATAAATTTATTTTAATTTTACGCTAAGTTTAGGTAGAATAATCTGATTTTTATAACTAATTTAGATATGGTTCGATTTAGTTATGGGCTTGAATTTAACCTTGTGTTTTAAAAATCAGTTTTAAAACCATTATGATTTTCAAATTTTAAAACCAGATATTGGGTTCGAATGATTTAGAAAAAAAAAAAAATTCAGGATATCTGATCCGTTGCCATCCGACGCTCGAGCGATCTCACACATCTTTACATGTAGTCCCTATGATTCATTGAGTACTCCCTTGAAAGTAATCTTCTCATCATCTCAACGTGCTGGCCGAGGCAAAACTTGAAGCAAGGCAAGGTAGTCAACCAGACAAGCAACTAAAGCACCATAAGTTACAGTCCATTGCTGAATGACTTGAAAGAGCATCAACCAACAAAAGAATGGTTGAAGTTGCTGAATTAGGAGGAAGGATTTTGTGATGCCAAGAACATAAGCCTGAAAATGGCTATCAGTCAGGCAACATATGATCAGCTAGTCGAAGCCAGATCTCAGAAAACAAAAGATCACAATGGAAAGGCATATTATCACACGAATGTGTAGTTTAATGCACCACTCAGAATGAAACTCAGCATGATCACCACCAGAACAATTGATCTGCAGTGGTTGCAGGTCTTCTTTCTCACGTAAGTGGAAAGTAGTGCAAAACTACTACAGTGACAGTGGAAACTAACAATAAATTTGTAAAATTCCTGTTTATAATCTCTTTGCAAAATTTAAATCAGTGAAATACTAAGATATAGACATCACAGATATCACAAAAGTGCGCAGCTTCTATTGATTAGTCAACAAAAAGAGGTGGCAATTGATTATAGCAAGTTAGGAATGTCTGTCCAAACTAACAAAATTTTGCAATTAAACATCTGCAGCACATGTAATGATCAATATTTCAAATATCAAGACAGTCTATTTCGCTACCCGTTAAATCAAACATGAGAGATTCTAATGCTTTAGTAATAATACCTATCTAAGAAGGCGATGTATCAAGAAATTTGAAGAGCTAAAATATCTGAAACCATGTAACGGTAAAGAAAGAAAACACGTCGACAATTGGACAGTGAATTCCCCATTTAGATTCTGCGACTCGGTATCTCATGAACACTAGAGTATTAATTGTTTCAACATCTCTATCACACACACTCTTACGACTATATAGGAATAAATTCTGCAATACCCACTTGGATGAAGTAAAAGGAGAGGAAGAAATAGAAGCCACAATGAGCTGCGTGAGTGCTTCAGCACTGGAATCAGTAGTCTAATTCACCATAATTCAAAATAGCAGCAAAACTAATCCTTGCAGCACACATGATCTATAAAAGTTGGCAGCATATTGCCATGCTTGAATTTTATTTAGAACAAAGAACTGCAGTACACATGACCCATAAAGGGAAAAAGGAAAACTCAGAGCATTGTCAAAGAGCATCAAAAAACCATAAACACATTCAGAGTCAGCATATATGGTAAGGTATTGCAGATGAAGAATGGAGGCAAATGATAGTTTCAAATGTTCAAATGATGATAAAGACCCTTTACAATCCGGTCAAAGAAAATTTTAATGACAGTCGGCAATGCTGCAACTCATAACCCGAAGTTCACAATGACATTTTAAAACAAAAACATAGCAGTCCTAAAATCCAAGCAAGTCATTCATAAATCTTCCAAAGCCTAGAAAAAAACTTGGTTACAAAAAATGTGAGTACTCATAACAGTAGTTAGCAACTCTTAGAAAACGTGGCAAAGATGTGTTATAAAATGTGTCTTACAAAACCTATGGTGTCTCGCTCGATGCACAAGTTAGTTTCAATCAGTACAGGAGGATTTATGAAACCAGTAGCAAATGGTGAGGTTGTAAACTGATAAATAGTCCTATATGGAAGAGATATCATCTCAGATCCAAATTTTACACACATGCTGTAAGCCAAAATATGATAATATAAAACACAAAAAATTCAAAACAAAAGTATACATTTAAGTTAATGTATCATCAATCCATGACATTTGAAAGAAGGAACACAAGAAGAAGATACAGGTTCTCCATTATAAGCAAACTAATAATCATGCCAACTTTATTGAACCATGAAGAGTGCACACCTTCGTTTACACAGCACAAGAATTTAGCTCTAGAGGCAACATATGAAAACCAGTTAACAAACTTTCAGCAGGAAAACCAAAACCCATTCTGTATTTAGAATTGACTGACCAACCATGAGAACACTCTTTAGATTACTGTACCATTTTTTGGATTAGAACAAATGACTTTAGCAGCAAGAAAACCTGTTGGAACCTTGTTTTGACTCATCAGTGCCACTATCAGTAAGGCTTACTCATCAGTGCCACTCATCATTTCTTTAAGTGTTCTATTCTTTCTCTCAACCATTCCATTATATTCTGGTGAATAAGGAGTAAATTCATGAGTTATACCGTGTTGTGCACAATAATCATTAAAAGGAGTAGAATCATATTTTCTTCCTCTATCAGATCTAAGTCTTTTTATTTTTCTTGTTAATTGATTTTCAACTTCTGCCTTATATTTTAGAAATATTTCGAAGTCTTCATCTTTTGATTTTAAAAGAGAAAGAGGAGGACCTTGGAATGTAAGTTATAAGTCAATGATCCAATAAAAGGATTGGTTGATAGAAACTTAGTTTCACCAACCTTTTATGGATTACACTTATTTTCTCTATGCCTGGTTCATAGTCACATAGACATCATGGCTTATGCATTACATTCTAAAGTTCATTCTAAAGTTTGTCATCTTTTGAATATTAAAATAGTGAGGGATTGTTGAAAATTATAGTATAATATATTCCAATATCCAAAAGTTTTCTTCCCTCCAAAACCAATATCCAAAAGTTTCCCTCCAAAAGCTTACCCTCCTTTTGTCATGAAACCACACTTTTAGTCCCACATGAAAAACATAACAAAACTTACTCTTACTTATATATGTGTTACTCTCTTGCTTGGTTGAATTGTTGTGAGAAAGCTCACGCACGCGCGAGCCGGGCCAAGCCCAATGCAAATCGGTAAAGCCGATTTCGAAAACCAGTTAATCGGGCGTGTCGCGTGTGATCATCGCGCACAGAGGGGTGCAAATCCCGTCCGTTAGATGCACGCATGATAAGTAAGATTTTTATCCTTTTTTATTTTTCTTTTTATTTTGTCATTTGACTGATTGACCCTGATGAGTCGTTTGACTAATTGATCGTTGGACTTCTTTGACTAATTGACCGAACATTGGATGCTGACTGACCCGCGACCTTTGGAATCCAACAGGAATTTGATTCATTCGTTGCTTTTAACTGGTGTTTGCTTCTTTATAAATATTCGAAGCAATGCCGGTGATTATTCATTCAATTTTAAATTCATTTGATTTCATCCTTATCCAGAGATAATATCATTCAGGGTACTATCTTTTCCTCAAACTTATCCTACACATTCTTCTCTCTTTCACCCTCTAACCAAATAAGAAGAGTTAACTATTGTTCATTCTCTTCCTATCTTTTTTTTGTACCTTTACTTTGCTTCCTAGGAAATACACACACACATATATATAAACTCATTTCCAAAGATCTACGCAAAAATAAATGCATTAACAATATCAATTCAACAAGTAAGTTTTGGAAGAAAATTTTTAATTTTTATGTGCGAATAGATGACACCATATATTTACGAAAAGGTATATGCATTCACCATTTCACCAATGAATCATGAAATTAAAACCAAAAAAAACCTAAAGTAGAAAAATAGATCCAAATCAAAATCATCCTTTGCAGAGAAAGAACAGATCTACCACACATATAATCCCCACCAACCCATCCAACACTTTACAAAAAGCTCGCACTTTACTCCACCTTTAAGAAAGTTTTACAATCCTCCAACTAAAACTAGCAGCAGAAAGGCCAATACTACCAAGAATACTAGCGATTAGAACCAAAAATAGAAGAAAAGAAGACAAACGAAGATAAAGGTGAGATCTTTCGCTTACTGCCAAGCTCCTGGAGCCAGCGGGAGACGCTGTCGAAGGTGGTGCGGCGGGAGATGTCGTAGACGATGAGGGCCCCGACGGCGCCGCGGTAGTAGGCGGAGGTGACGGCCCGGAAGCGCTCCTGGCCGGCGGTGTCCCAGATCTGGGCCTTCACCTCCTTGCCGTCGATGTCCATGCTTTGGGTCTGAAACTCCACCCCAATGGTAGCCTTGGAGTTGATGTTGAACTCGTTCCGCGCGTACCTCGAGAGGAGATTCGACTTCCCCACCGCCGAGTCGCCGATGATCACTATCTTGAAGAGGTACTCCTCTCCTTCCTCCCTTCCTCCATTAATAAAAATCCCTCCTTTCTTCTCTGCTTTTCTTCTTCGGATTGACTCGCTCGAATGAGGAAGAAAAGGGGCTTGACTGCCTTCTTTTGTTGGGTTCTGAATCCACTACCACGGCATTATTTAACACGAGAGCAGCGAAGATGGTATCTGGACTTGCTTTCTCTGGCCTACTGGTCAAGCAAAGGCAAGTTGGCTGTGAAAGTGGCGGACTGATGGATCTTGGGGATCTGGTGATGGACATCCGTGCCCTACAATGGTACAACTGTCATCTCATTAATTTCTCCGCTTTACATATTAAAATAATGATTGATATATATACGTCTATTGCCATATAATGCCACAATATTACTATATAAAAGAATTTTATCATTTTTTAACAATATTACTTATTTTTCCAAAATATATCTTTCGCTTGGATGTTGATGGTTTTCTACTTGGAATCAATCTCTGGAGCAGGGGATTCATTCAGACGGGCAGACGAAATTGGAGCCGTGAATTTCGAAAGCTTGCCGGCAAACCACCACGCGTGACGCGCCTGCATGTTTGCCGAGAAATGGTGGTGACCCATGCTGCACTCCGTCACGTGACAAATAAATGCATCGGAGGCACGATCATAGCCAAAGAGCGTCCAAGGACTTCCTAACACGTTCACGGGTTAGCCCTGTCTACTGAGATTTATATACCCTTAATTGCCTTAATAGTTCGTTTGCCGCACCGGATTAGAAGGAATTGTGATTTTTTTTTTATTTTTTTAATATTTTTTTTATAAAAATTTTTCCTATAAGATAACTAAATTCATTGAAAAGAATAACCTATTCGATAAAAAAGTATTTTTATTTGCAATCTGTTGCCGCCGGGATTCGTCCTTCGACTCGGGCGCAGTCGATCTCCAGTGGACGGACCTGCACACAAGTCCTCGCGCGAGAGGCGTTGGGGGTGGCCCTCCGCGGAAGACCCTCCGACGCTCAAGTCAGTGGAAGGAAATCGGCGATCAACGAGAAAGTGGGGAGGTGGATCTCTCCAAAGGCCTCTCTGGGGGCGGCCAATCGGGAGCTCTAGAGGGCAAGAGCACCGACGAGCTGCCGGTAAGAGCAGGAGAGTGAGAGTGGGGGCGTAAGTGCGCATGTGCCTACCTGAGGGAAGCTGGGAGTGTCCCATTTATAGACTGTCACCTGGATCTTGAGCGCCTTCTGGAAGGTTCAAAGGTTGTTAAGATATGGGGGTGGATCGAATCAGGCCGTTGTGGGGCCGTTGGGATCCGCATCTTATCTGTTAGGGGATCGACGACCAGGAAAGCTCCTGATGGCTTGAGATCTGGTTGAGTAGACCTGGGGTAGCTATGATAGGTTCTAGGCCACTTCTCAGCATGATTCCTTGCCTAGGGTGCCGTTACAGTAGGCTGAGGCTCTCCCGCGTCAGGTTCCACGGAGGTGGGTATTGGATCGTGAGTCGTTCAGTGAAGCCGGACCATGGAGGCTCGGGGGAAACGAACTACAGGAAGCTCGGGAGAGCCGAGCTACGGGAGCCCGGGGAGGCCGAGCTATGGAAGCTCGGGAAGGCCGAGCTACGGAAGCTCGGGAAGGCCGAGCTACGGGAGCCCAGGAAGGCCGAGCTATGGAAGCCCGGGAAGGCCGAGCTATGGAAGCCCGAGAAGGCCGAGCTACTGGATCCCGGGGAGGCCGAGCTACTGGAGCTCGGGAAGGTCGAGCTACTGGAGCCCGGGAAGGCCGAGCTACTGAAAGCTCGGGAAGGCCGAGCTACTGGAGCCCGGGAAGGCCGAGGGGAGGAGGTTGGTCTTAGCCTCCTCGCACGGATATTGATGCAATGACAATTTTACCCCCTAACACATGCCTCCACTCCCTAGTTCGAAGCGTAGGTTCGGGCATAGGGAGTATAAGTCTAGGTGGCACGCTCCGGATGGGACAGTTTGGTTTAGACAGCCCTTGCAATGATGCCCTAATTAATGCGACAGGGTCATCGCGCCTTCGGGGGTAAGGCTCCCCCACGAGTGACGATTGGGAATACGCCACGTCGCGAATCCCGATCGATCCGACGTTTGTCGAGGCGGTTCCGGACGCCTCGGGCGGGACGCCCCATCTCCTCAAGGCGGCTTCCTTAGCGGGGAAGCAAAGCGATAGCCGCACTATATATATGCATGTTTGCAGCATCCTTTCGTTTTGTTTTTGAAGAGTTTCGTCTTTCGCCCTTCGCGACACCCATCGTTTTGCCTGGAGTTTTTCTCAGTTAAGATGACGATGAGTCCCGACGACGTGGTTTCAGAGATCGTCGCTGAGGATTTGGGAAGGATTCATCAGTGGTATGGCATGTCCTCAGATGTCGTTCTGCGGGTACCAGAGTCTGGAGATAGGGTCTCGCGAGATCTGGAGTCTGGGGTCTTCGTTTATGAAGACAGCTTGAAAGCAGGCTTTCGTTTCCCTCTCCATCCCTTGGTGAAGGAAATCATGACTCATTATAACATCTGTCCGGCGATGGTGGCCCCAAACAGTTGGCGAAGCATCATCGGATTTATCTCAATGTGCCATCAAATTCAAATTGTCGCCACTCTTCCCCTTTTCCGCGCCTGCTACCATCTGATACCTGGGAGGAAATCAGAGTGGCCCTACATTGGACCTCGGAGGTCCTTCAACGTTATTGTGGATAAGCCGTCCTCTATTAAGGGATGGAAGAGCCGGTTCGTTATAGCAGAGGGGAACATTGGTTCCGACTTCCCTCGGAAATGGGGAAACTTTGTTAAGGATGCGGAAACGCATTCAATTTTGTCAGCGCAGGAGGAGAGGGACTTGGACGTCCTTCGCAATGGCCAAGTGTTCTCGGCCAACGACCTGTTATCAGAGGGAGCCCTTTTCGCAGCCGGGCTCAGCTCCCTGGACCCGCAAGGTGAGTCCTCCCTTTTACCTTTTTTCGCTGTGTGTTTTCTCGATGAATGTGTTTGGATCTGATCGTGTGTGTTTCATTCTTTCAGCCAAGAGGTCGGCATTGTCGAGCCTCGCCAAGAGGAAGAGAGGAAAGCGCCCAGGGAGAGCAGCGGCGCAGATAGTGGTAGGCCCGAGAAAAGGGCTCATACCTCCGCAAGAAGCCCGCCGGACGCCGAATCGATCACGACAGGAGCGCCGAGGGTGGAGGAGGATCTGGGGAGGACAACCGTGATCCCTTGTCCTCCTGTAGTGGAAATAACGGACAGTTCGGATGAAACTCCGTTGACTCGTCCGGTAGCGTCCCCTGTGAAAGAGGAGCCGGCGATAGATTCGGCGGAAGTGGTCATTTCTGGGGGGCCTTCTGCCTCCGCGGGACCATTAGCGGCTCCAGCAGGAGAGGGAGAGGGGACAACTGCAGCCGAGGAGGTTCAGGGAGAGCTCCCTCTTAGTCTCTATGCAGGGGAGTCCGGTGGTAGTGAAGCCGGGTCGCTCGCGGTAGTTCAAGAAGCGGGCCAGATAGAGGCTTCGGCGGAGCCTGCAGGGGAGGCGCAAGTGACAGCGACGGAAGGAGGCACGATGGAAGTGGGATCTCAGCGGGAAAAGAGTCCCGTGATAGAGACTCCTTCGAGAAGGATTTTGGGGAGGCTGGCGCTTGGGTTGGCCGAGTTATCTGAGGAGACTCAAGCCAAAATATTGATGGAAGAAGCTGGGAAGCTGAAGGCTTCTCCATTGGAGGTTGCTCATGTTGGTTCCTCGGGTGGAAATGACCAGCCCGGTAGTTCGAGCGTGGGTGTCGAGGAGGCGTTTTCCGCCTTAATGAGGTCGGCCTTGTATCCGGGTGCAGATCCTTCGGCGGACAAGTTTGCAGATTTGGAGTTGGTTGATGCTGCGTTCGGGCAACAAGGCGTGGCTGAAAGTGTCCATCTCCTTCCCGATATCGACAATACGACCCTGATGAGGATGACACGGGCCTATGCCTCGCGGGTGAGTTGCCATTCCTGGGTAGTGGATATATTCTGGTTGACTTAACTCTCATTCATTCACTTTTTTATCCTGCAGAGTGTTTTGCTTTCTCGGGCGATATGCTGGCGTCTGAGTTTGGCGACGGGGGCCAGCATTCAGGCCAGGAGAGACAACGCTGAGCTTCAATCGCGACTGAAGGTGTCTGAGAAGTTCGAGGAACTTATGGCTATTAGTGATAGAGGTTTGAAGGGTGTTGGCCCAGATGACAACCCAAGAGGGGGGGGGTGAATTGGGTTCTTTAAAAATTAGCCTTTTAAATTATTTAGCTTGAGATGAATGAAGGCAAATGCAAAGTAAATATATATTGCAGTGAATAAAACAGAGATAGAGAAAGAGACAATAGAACACAGCAAACACAAAAGATTTTATAGTGGTTCGGTGTATCCAACACCTACGTCCACTCCCAAGATTCATTTGGGTCCACACTATAATCACCCTAGATTACAGCAGAGTTGTTTTACAAGCTCACAACTCAAACTTGTTGTTTTCATGGGCGCACAACGAACCCAGCTGGTTTTCAAGGGCTCACCAGCACAAAAACCCTTAACCCAAGCTTAACCAAGCTTGAACTGAGGTAAGACTACCTCCTCTAGTTCAATCCCCCAGATTGAGCTAGACACAAAGAATAGAAATATTGTTTGTTTAGTTACAAGGCTCCTTAATGAGCAGATAAACAAATGTAAGAATAGAGTTTAGATAAGCCTGATTTGCAGTTGGTTGGCTTTGAGCTTTTCTTCAACTCCTTTGAAGTGTAGAACCAGGCCTCAGCTCGGATTCTTCACGGAATATGTGTTGGAGTTGATTTGGGCTTTTCCTCTTTTCTTTGAGTGTTGGAAATCTCTTGAGATGCTCTTGAATAGCACTTGGATTTTCTTCTGAAGCTTCCTTGGATTTGAGCTTGAACACAGAAGGAACTTCCTTTGATTTCACACTCTTTCTTTCACTCTATTTTGAATCACGGATTTTTTCAACTGAAGCTCTGTTTTTCTGAATTTTCTCTTCTTTTTCTTTGAAATAAATATCTCTCTATTCGTCTCTTTGATTTGAAAACGGCTTCTCTATTTATAGATTCTGCAAAAATATAGCCGTTAGAGACAAAGAAAAATAGCCGTTAATCAAAAATCTTACCGTTGACGCTGAGTTGGCATCCGAAAAAATCTCGCCCAGATTTGCTGGAGTCGACTCATGCTTTTCCGAGTCGGCTCGAGGTCGTGATACTAAAAATAGAAATGTTTAGAAAGTCATAGGGTCGACTCACCAAAAGTAAAGTGTCGACTCCTGAAAGTCGGGGGTCGACTCATGAAAAGTTGGGGTCGACTCGCGAAGTGCTCAGAAAAAACACCTCTGGTGTCTGAGCGGAGTCGACTCGCACAGTCATGGAGTCGGCTCGACAGAATCGGGGGTCGACTCGTGAAATTACGTGGGTCGACTCGAGACAGATAGACATTTCTGTTCTCTGAGGGGAGTCGACTCTGAAACTCAAGAGTCGGCTCCGGAACGTATCAAAAATCAGAAAGTTTTCTGATTGACTTTAAAATCGTTCCAGATTCATTTTAAATCATTGTTTTGACTTGAATTCAATAAAATTGACATTAAGAATTAATTCAAGAAGTATTCCAAAAACTCATTGATTAAATATTAAGTATTGAATTTCTTTTGAAAGCTTAAACATTGAACTTGAAGTTACTTTCAATTGATTAAAGTCATACTTTAACATTCTCATTCATTGTTCTAAATAAATTCATTGCTCATGTAAATAAACTCATTACATCTTTTATCATACTCATGGCTTTTGGTAATCATCAAAATCAATAAGATTTGGGCATATAATTTTTCAACAAACTCCCCAACAATCTCCCCCTTTTTGATGATGACAAAAACATTGAGTTTATGCATGATTGATTTGTGAATTTATTTTGATTTCATAAATAGGCTTAGGCTCCCCCTGAATGAGGTAGCTCCCCCTATGAAACTTAAATAAATATGCCATCTCATTCATTCAATCATTTTAATATCATTTGATTAATTTGATTTTCTCATATGCATATTCAATCATAAAACTATAAAACTCTCCCCCTTTTTTGTTATCAACAAAAAGGTAGAGAAGCATAAACATTCATTCATTCGTTGATAGAAAGAAATACATTGAGTAAACAAAATTGACATTTCATTTCATCAAGGAGTCTAATACATCAAAGTGTCTAATACATTGATACCAAAATGTAAAACATAACATTAACTTCAATACATTGCAAGGACTGAAAATCTAATACATTAAAAATGAGTCCTAACAATCCTAGTCAAATGATCTATTATATTCTTCATTCCATCTGATTGGATTTTTACATAGTCTTTTAGCCTCTCATCCACAAAGGTGCAAGCAGTCAAAATTTTATCTTGTAGCTCCGCATTGCACTTAGAGTAGGTTTTGCATCTCCGCAAACATCTTTAAGTTCTTCAAATATGTTTTTGAGATCTCCACTTAAAGACTTTGAAGAAGTGCTGAGAGTAGACTCAATTTTAGTGATTCTGTCATCCAAAGAATATAGAGTTTCCTTTAGGTTCATGAACTTATATTCAAACTCTGACTTTAATTTCTCTGACTGATCATCCAAAAGTCCTTTGAGTTGCTTTAATTGTAGTTCTGAGAAGCCAGCTGAAGAGGATGAAGCTTGATCAAATAACTGAGCGGGGTAGGAGCAGGTGCAGAAGTAGGAGGGCTCGGAGGTGCAGGTGAAGAGTGTCTAACTAATGGACCTGGTGCCTCAACATCCGTAGCTCTCTCTTCTACTAATCCTTTCCTCTCCCATATTCCATTTCTCTTAATAAAACCCATCCGATGAATGGTGGCCAAGCTGTAAAAGTCTGTGTGCCTCAGGTTCCTCATGGGCTCACTATCAGAAATAACAATCCCCTGACTCTGGAAGATTTTGGTGAGGATCATACCATAGGGCAAGCTAGATTTCTCTTTCCTCCACAGTCAGCAATATACCAAAGAATCATACTGGGAAGGTTGATTGGTTTGCCCGTAACAATAGCATCCATCACAAAAATGTTCCTTTCAGATACATAATCGAATCTTCCTATTTTGGGAAAAAGAATCCTACTACATATGTTATGAAGCAATCTTAGTTCTAGGGATAATTGGTTGGCAAAAACTTCCTCAAAACCGACAACTTCTTGTTAAGTAATCTAGACAGAGCAGGGCTTCGGTCTTCAGAAGAAAATGTAGCAGTTCCTGATAAGGGTAGATCCAATAGTCTTGACAGAAGCTCTACAGTCACTGAGATCCTATTTCCTCTCACAGTGCTTATGAGACCATGATCTCCTCTAGACAAGTTCTTATAAAACTCCTTCACAAGAGCGGGATAAGTAGGGCAATCCAGGAACAGATCTTCTCCCACCCATCTCTATAATTGTCTTCCTAATAGAAATCCCTCTGCCTCAAAAAGTTCAAAATCCACTTTTCTTCCCGTGGTAATGATTCTATCTGCTAATCTATCTACCTGAGAAGGAGCAGTGGCTGGAGAAGCATTGGGGGTTGAAGATGATGAAGTAGAATCCGTGCTTGGAGAAGGCTCACGAACCGGACGCCTCACCGTCTTCCTCACGGCTCTCTTCCTCTTCACACCGGCCGCAGCAAGATTGGAACCTCGAGTTTTGGGTGCCATTGGTCGATTGGAAGGATTAATCAGTGATTTTGGGAATTTGGAAGGTCTGGAGATATTTTGGAGAGAGTATTTTGAGAGATTGGGATGTTTGAAAAGAACGGCGAGTCGACTCTGCCCTAGATAAATCAACCTGGGACCACTTCGAGTCGGCTCCGCAAAGCAAGGGGTCGACTCCGGACAGTCACAGAAAACCATCCCGAAGTGGAGTCGACTCGCGCCGAGAAGGGGTCGACCCGAGAGTTTCAGTCGAAACCAGGAGTCGACTCCGATACTCACCGAGTCGGCTCCGAGACCATTTCAGAGCAAAAACATGAAATTTCTGAAATGTGTCCGGAATTTGATCATAAAAATTGATAAAATAATCATTGAATATGAATGGATCAATTAGATATGAATTCTAGATAAGATTTCCTTAAAGATCAAGGATTTGAAAGAATCTTAGATAAAATTTCCTTAGGGGTTTCAAATTCATTCTAATGGATCACAAATCCCTAACTCTCCTCTAAGATAACAGAATCTTTCTTCACTTAAGGGTTTTGTAAATATGTCTGCTAATTGTTCTTCAGTGTTAACATAATCAAGACATATTTCATTATTTGCTACATGTTCTCTTATAAAATGATATCTAATTTCTATGTGTTTGGTTCTTGAATGTTGAATTGGATTCTTTGTTAGATTAATTGCACTTGTGTTATCACATTTTATAGGTGTTTTATCAAGTGTGATACCATAGTCTTCAAGTTGTCGCTTAATCCATAGGATTTGAGCACAGCAACTTCCAGCTGCTACATATTCAGCTTCAGTAGTTGATAATGCAACTGAATTTTGCTTTTTGCTAAACCATGAGATTAAGTTACTTCCTAAGAATTGGCATGCACCACTTGTGCTTTTTCTATCTAACTTACATCCAGCATAATCAGAATCAGTGTATGCAATCAGATTTAATGTGGAGTCTCTAGAATACCATAAACCTACATTTTTTGTTCCACTTACATATCTTAGTATTCTTTTAACAGCAATTAAATGTGATTCTTTAGGTTCAGACTGAAATCTAGCACATAAGCAAACAGCAAACATTATATCTGGTCTACTTGCAGTTAAGTAAAGTAGGGATCCGATTATACCTCGATAATATTTCTGATCAATCTTCTTACCTTCTTCATCTTTGTCCAGCTTGCATGAAGGACTCATTGGTGTTCCGAGGGGTTTAATTGATTCCATACCAAACTTCTTTAGGATTTCTCTTGTGTATTTTGTTTGGTTGATAAAGATTCCCTCTTTGCTTTGTTTGATTTGGAGTCCAAGGAAGAAGTTGAGTTCTCCCATCATGCTCATTTCAAATTCGCCCTGCATCAACTTAGCAAACTCTTGACATAGAGTATTGTTAGTAGCACCGAAAATAATATCATCAACATATATTTGAACTACTAATAAATCTTTACCTTTTCTTTTCAAAAACAAAGTTTTATCAACATTTCCTCTTATAAAATCATTTTCAATTAAGAATTTACTTAATCTATCATACCAAGCTCTAGGTGCTTGTTTCAAACCATATAATGCTTTGTGCAATTTAAAAACGTGATTTAAAAATTCGTGATCTTCAAAACCTGGTGGTTGTTCTACATATACTTCTTCATTTATAAATCCATTTAAAAAAGCACTTTTTACATCCATTTGAAATAAGTTAAAATTCATATGACATGCAAATGCAAGTAATAGCCTAATGGCTTCTAATCTAGCTACTGGTGCAAAGGTTTNTACAAGGTGTTATCATATAAATACCTTGTTGAGCAACATCTTGCTCCTTTTTCTTCTTTGGCCTATTTGGATCAAGTGTGGCAATGTAAAGAGGACAGTTCCTCTTCCAGTGCCCTTGCATCTTGCAGTGAAAGCATTCAGCTTGACTTTTATCAACTTTCTTCTTCTGCATCTGACCCCTTATAGATGTCCTAGCATGTTGCACCTTTTTATTATTCTTTTTCTTCTTCCCTTTCCCAAAGGGTTTACGCCCTACCTTAGATCCTTCAACCACATTAACCAAACCCTTAGAGAGCTGGTTATCCTTCTCAAAGTTCTGTAACAACCCCAACAAACCGTGGTAGTTGACTGCAGGCTTTGTCATTCGAAAATGAGTAAGGAAAGGTCGGAAGGATGGAGGCAAGGAATTCAGGATCGCATCTTTTCCCAACTGCTCATGTAAGGGAAAGCCGAGCTTGCTTAGGAGTTCTATCTTCTCGATCATGTACAATACATGATCAGTGACAGGAGATCCATCCCTCATTCGAGCATTGAAAATAGCACAACTAGTCTTGTGCCTTTCAACATCGTCGGGTGTGCCGAAAGATTCATTCAACGCTTGAATGATTTCTTCTGGCTGAGCATTCTCGAACCGGCGACCGAATTCATCGTTCATTGCTGCTAGCATGATACAACGCACGCTAGTTCTATCATTGAGCCACTTCTGATAAGTGTCTCTCTCAGAACTTTGGGTGTTTGCATCAGGTATCTTTGGTGCAGGATTATTCAGAATATATAGAATCCTCTCATGCTCAAGGACGATCTTAAGTTTTCTGAACCAGCTATTGAAATTGGAACCATTCAACTTGTCACTATCCAATAGGGACCTTAATGATAAATTAGTGGCCATGTTCTGCATAAGGAAAAACTAAAGTTTATTAGTATATAAATTGATTCAGTCTAAAGACTTGGACTTTAGTCTAAAGATTCTCCCACTATTTTGTTCAAATTGGCAGCCTCTACACCCCAATTCGAAGAATTATTCTTAATTCTTTAGCGGGCACTAAGATCTACATAAACTACATACAGGCCCAAGTGAAGCTTGGCTAACCCATATGCATCTAAGAGTAGGTTCAAAACCAATTGTTTCCCAAAACAATTCTTAGTGTTCAGTTTTGCCCCATGTACCTCTTCAGCAGGCATGAAGTGCCTCCACTGAAAGTTCTGGTTAGGTCCAACCATTAAATGATATAATCAGTGTAACCTATCAATAGACAACCAAGCCCGAGTGAAGCTCGGCTCACCTGACTGTTTATTTAATAGTTACGCTGACTTATCATATAATGAATGATAATTCCGATGGTTGACAAGCACCAGGCATGGAGTGCCTCCAATGATTATCAAGACATCGGACTCATTATCACCCACCTTAATGGGAGGCTATGATCTAGTTATCATATAACTATTTCATTTTAAGGACCTAATAATTTTAGAGGATTTTAATAATATGAAGATAAATTGACTAATCAAGTTCTCCCACTGAATCTATGAAATCGGTAGAATGAAACAAGATTAAGTCAGGTTAAGTGGCACCTAAATCAGTCAGACTGATTTCCTTACAGGCATGGGTCAACCCGAATCAGGTAAATGATCTGAATCATAAATGGTTCACCACATTGACCAGGTGAGTGAGATCGATGGGAGGGATATGCCATTAACTCGTTAAAGACGCATCAATACGAGTAGCTCCCAATTAAAAACCATTCGATCGTTGATCCTAGAGCAACTTGCCAACTCACCTTGACATCATATGGTTAACCAATTCTGATTTGACCATCTAAGAGATTCATGCTCAACCACGGAGCCTAATCTACTTCCATTTGGTTTAATCAAAGAGAAGGACATGATCAACTACAACTATTGTTTGATTTAGAGCATTCTTAACCTAATCTAATTAGATTTGATCAAATACTCTTTTAGTCCAGTTGATTTAAACCTTAGGGTCTAACCCTTTATGGACCCGATTTAGCTAACCCAAAAAGATTAAATATATTTCATGTTTACATGTCATATATTTCAATCAAGCATCACATGTATTATGTTACTACTCATAATTCCTATATTTAGATCATATCTAAAGAGATTATGAATTAACATTTGACATTCAAATTAGACTCTCATAAATATTTGTATGTTTCATAACATAGACATCATGCCATCATATATCATATCTATGTTTTATACTAAACATGCAAATATCATGTTTTATACAACATCAATATGTATCAAATATAAAACATATTTTGAGAGTGTGTGTAATCAGTGTTTTTGAAGCCAAAGATATTTAAATTATCACGGCAATATGTCACAGAATACCTCATTGAATGGGTAATTTGGATTTTCAATCCATCTGTGACCGAATAGACCTGTGATTTAGTTTTAGCCTTGATTACATAATTAATAGGAGCATTAATTTACATGCAATAAATTAGATCAATAACGAAACCATGCTCTGATACCATTTGTAGGGAGAAACAATCCTCGAGGCATGCATATTTTAAAAATTTGATAACAATTATCAATGCGAAATTTAAAGATTACATACTAATCTATCTAACATGCATCAAGATCATATCTTTGCCTTTATAGGATCGTTTGATCTAAAATATGCATATAAATAAATAATCAAGATCATATCTTGATCTTCAAGATGAGAAGTCATACTACTTATCTTGAAGCCTGCCTTAAGATCTAAGGATCAAATCACTTACCTTAAAACAATAGGTAAATCCTTTTTGCTCTGCAGCCGTTCAATCGTCCGGCCTCTAGTATGTCCATGCGAAGCCCCGAATGATCGGATTCCCGGAGTGCTAGCTCGCGAAAAATACTTTGCTGATCTTGAATCCTCTCACTTGAATCTTCTTCTAAGATCCACCAGCTTCCGCTAACACAGAATCACCAGAATTTTCTATTCTAATTCTTAGAAAACAATTCACGACATATCGTGATTGTTTTTCTTGTTTGTGTATCTGGTGAGGGATGTCCTCTATTTATAGTCTCTTTTTAGCCAGCACATTGAATTCTAACATTTAGAATTCCACCGCTTGGCGAAAACCAAGAGACGACGAACCGCTTGGTTAATTCCGACGTTTGGTAAAAACCAAAGAGTCGTCAACCATAGCGCTTGGTTAATACAAAGAGGTGCATTTATTCCAATAAATTCTAACACTTTAGAATTCCAACGTTTGTTTGGAGAAGATTAATGCAAGCATTAAATTCTATATGTGAATTTAATCTCTCAGACTTAGGCTAGAGGTTTGGGTTTGGTTTTGGTTTAAGCTAATCTAAATTTATTGGACTGAACCCACATGATCATGGTCCTAGCCCAAATCAAATTGGCTAGTCCTGAATCTATTTAAATCCAAATCAAGTCTAATTTTAAATCAATATTGAAATTGACTAGTCCTTCTAATAGACTTAAACCAAATTGAATCTTATTCAATTGTACTTAACCCAATTGAGATAATTCAATCAATCAAATTGATTAATTAAATCATATACGATTCTCAATCGTTGATCAGCAAATAGATCATCCTAGGAAACTTCTATGCGTATGACTCTCTAGGTTCGAACCTAAGCCGGTAGCATAGAAACAACTTTCTATACTAATCGATGTGCCCATCTAGCAATGGAACCCGACGTCCGGATAGGTCGAAGAGTTGCCAAGCAAACTCCAAGAACCCTAAGAAACAGTTACCATATAATTCATCCTCTTGACCACAAATGCTAAGGATGGCTTAAGAGCCTGTCAACTCTAAATTAGCAAATCCATAAAGTGATTTCAATTTTAGTGATCATGTGACTTTCACATGAAGTGCCTTGGCCAAGGTCTTGCTAAATTGAAACACAAGCATTTCTCCTTTTAACGGGATAGGTCAAATTCATCTTGATCCATAACTGACTACCACAAGTACTTGACTGCACCAGTAACCTTTCGTAGCTGGATTAGAAATCCAGGTGGTCCGGCACCTAAGTACAATGAGTTGCTTGTAAGCCACTGGTTGTGATCTTCAGGTCTGAAGGATACTTATACCTATATCTTCTCGGATTAACTTGACAGTAGAGTATCCGGAAATGAGTCACGTTCGGTGAAATGTACTCATACACTTTCACCTATATGTCATACCAGTGTCTCTACACTCCTTGGTTAACAGGACAACCAATAAATATGATATACAACGTCCTATAATTGATAGTACTATGGTCCTGTCATAGTATATCATATGGTCGCGAACCTTTTGAGGATCTTCAAAGATAAATCCTTCTTTATCGTGAAGGAATATTCTAAGGGCTTCATTACAATCAAAAGTATTAAGAAGATGTTCTTGTAATGAATAAATTACCAAATAACTTTTACTAATATATTAATTTTATATAATTTATATTAATATAATCATAAAATGATTAACTTTAGGATATAATTTTTAACAGATTATACGCGCAATAGAGGGACGGTCATAGGGTATGAATGAAGTCGCAGTAGGTGTACGTTATTGCAGCGATGCCTTTGCGTTCGGTTGGGGGTAAAAAGGGAGGTGGCTTGGTGTCGGTGTCGATACTCGATAAGCGAAGACAAATGGGGCACGTCTTCTTATCGCTTTCGTCATTCATGAAGTCATGCACGGCACGGAGGGACGGCAAGAGGGTGTGGATGTGGTAGTAGGTGTCCGTTATTGTAGCGATATGCCTTTGCATTTTGGTTGGGGTAAAAAGGGTGGTGGTGCCAGTGTCGTTACTCGGTAGGCGAAGGCAGACGGAGCACATCTTCTTATCGCTTTCGTCATTGGTGAATAGGGTGTAATTTGGGCCAATTTTAATTTAAATTTGGCCTGTTAAATTTAATTTATAGTAGTATTTAAATTCATGTTTATTTAACTCAAATCTAAAAGATTCAAATTTAATTCAACTTAATTTATAAATGATCCAAGTTAGGATTGACTATAATCTGAACCCAAGATAATCCAAACCCGAGGATTATCCAAATGGGGATAGCTTGTCAGTATCAAATTTTTGGAAGCATTAAAGGCTAATTGGATTGGATGAGATGACTAACTTGGGAGCGAAAAGGGCAAGATAGTTGGTCGAAGATAAAGAAAAGGATAAACATAAAGGTGGATCATCCGCACATTTTGTTTTACTTCCGGTCTCCTTCTCTCTGTTTACGGCATCTCCTTCTCTTTTTATTTCAGATAAATTTTTTTTAAATATAATGTTAAAGCTCCGAGTCCAATTTAGGCATTCGATAAGAAATTTTTTTTTTATTTTTAAATTTCATAATTCGATATTTATTTATTTTAAATTTTTTTTTATTTTTTTTCTAATCAATCTGAATTTCAATCCTAAACATAATACGTACCTACTTTTTAAAAATAAAATTAAAATTAAAATTTTATAAATAGAGTTAAAATTAAAATAAAAAAAATCTAAATTTTATGAGCCCGAGTTATACGCATGAAGTCGTCGTGCATGATTCGTAACAGAGAGGCGTGCATTCACCCGCCGAAAATAACGAATCTCGAGGGGCCACGTCTAAAATATGAACGAGTAATTGGAAAGAATGCACGCGAGCGGAGCATCCGAGGCTTCTTGGATTCTGTTTTTCTGTTGTGTGATTGTCCCCCGTGCCCGATCGCATTCGAAACTTTGAATAATGTTGCGCTCACGCGCGGTGAAGTTACGGACGGGTCTAAACGGGCAACAATAGCGTGCACGTTTTATTCAGGATCCGATCCATTGAGTGTTTCAATCTTTTTGTAAAAAAAAAAAAGTTAGAAAATAAATACAATCTTTCTTTTTATACTACATATTTATTTTTAAAAAAAAAATATAAACTCACATCATTTTTTTTTCTCACCAATAATAATATACGAAAAAAAAAAGGAGAAAAGCCATCCGCTTGCCCCCTCCTTTCAACGAACCTGACTGCAAAGTTTGGCAAGGGTTTCAATATGGGCAGCACCAACGACGCTAACATCGTTTCTATGCTCGATAAAATTGGTACCTCACCGAAATAAAGTTTAATTTTTATTATTATAACTGATAAGAAATAAAATTATTATTATATTATTGATAATTTACATTGACGATGAGGTTGCACCCAATTCAAATACTCTGCTTACCAATTTAAATACCCTACTTATCAGCTGGCTAGCTGGCACGACATTCTAGCAATAAGCATCTCATCATAATTAAATGAAAAAAGAAAACAAGAAGAGAAAAAGGGCACATACTAGCAACAAGCATTTCGTCATAATGAAGAAAGAAAACAAGAAAAAAAAGGGCCACCTTATATATGTGGGTTCTCTTAAGAGCCATTTCATTAATATTCGGCAATCAAGTCAATAGGCTGGAGCATTTAATGGTGCAGAAATGGTCATAATGACTTGGCCAACATTTAATGGAATAAAAAGAAAAGAGAAAGCATGCCTTAGCACTCAAGCCCCGTCTTATTTAGGCTAAAGCATTTAATGGTGCAGAAACGGTAATAATGACTTGGCCAGCATTTAATGGAATAAAAAAGAAAAGAGAAAGCATTTCTCAGCACTCAAGCCGGCCTTATTTAGGCCGAGCCATGCCTCGGCGCTTTCATTCAAGCCAGCTTCAACATAGCTCTTTAATATAGCTCGGCCAACCTCAGCCTCAGCCAGCTTCAATATAGCTCGGCCAGCTTCAGCCGCAACCACGCTATGTCTCTTGCATCAAGGCATTTATGACCTCGTAAAGGTCACGTGCATCAACTTGCTTTAAGGCATTTATGGCTGCCAATTGGCCCCTTGGCACCTACCTCCGTGGAACCATGATGATCGAACCACAGCGTTCAAAATACCTCTACGAAATCCGACGCGTAAGAATTCGAATCAACTATAACTGAATAAGATTCCATGCGATGAATCATGCCCAGAGGTGGCTTAGGACCCGCAAGAGTGGCCTAGGTCCATATGATCGTTAAACCTCATGGCATCAACTAGCTCTCCCAGCCGTCGATCCTCTAACTGATAAGATATGGATCCCACTGGCATCATAACAAACTCGATTCGGATCTCAACGGCTTTCAGGCCCACGATGCCTCCAAGCAGTTAGGTGACCCTCTATAAATACGACCGTCTTCCTCAAGCACACTTGCTCACTGGCACACTCTCTTTCTGCCTGGACTTCCCCCATTTTCCACCATTAGCGCTGCTCAGAGCTCTCAAAGGCCACCCTTGGAGAGACTCTTCAGCGAGAGCATTCTCCTCTTATTTGTTGGTTGCCAATCCCCGCTGACTTGAGCGTCGGAGGGTCTTCCGCGGAGGGCCTCCCCAATGCCTCTCGCGTGAGGACTGTTTTTGCAGGTCCGCCCAGGAGGGAGCCCGATCGCGCTCGAGTCGAAGGACAGATTTCAGCAGCAACAAAATGGCGCTAGAGGAAGGGCCTTAAGTCCCATAAACTTGTGATTCATGAGACAAGGATCTCGATCTGAAAGAGAACTCCTTCCAATGGCCAATCAAAGAAAGGCTACTTCCGAAGCCCGGGACCAGGTCGTCTCCCAAAGACATGATCCGGTGAGTAGTGTGGCGCCGCCACCACCACCAGTTGAGACTCTATCGCCACCAGCGGCCCCAGGGACCTAGGACCAGTTTGTCACACTGGTCCAGCAGGTCCAAGCACTGACCCATTTGATTCAGGGACACTATGAAGCTCTCCGTCCAGCTGCTCCTGCTCTGCATCTTCCTAACGGAGCCACGGACCCCCCTCGTCCTAAGGGAGCTGGGCCAGCCCTGCAAGTGGTCTGCAGCAAGGATCTTCCTAGATCTCGGCGGGCCCGATCCCTCTCTCCAGTATCCTCTTGCCACGCCTTTTCCCCGCCTTGGCATTATAGCTCGGCTTCCACATTTATGGCCTCATAAAGGCCATGCGCATCTACATGCTTTAAGGCATTTAATGCCCTTTTTCCTTCAATGCATTAAGGCATTTATGGCTGCCACGTTGGCCCCTTGGCACCTTTTGCATGAGAAAGGATGGCGTCATGAAGCCAAGACAAGGAGTTCTTGACTCCATGCTTCACAGAAGTCTAACGTCCAGCTTCAGCCTCGGCCAGTGGGTCTACCTCACCACCCAGAGAGTTCCCACAGGCGAGACCCCATTTCGGATGGCCTTTGGCACAAAAGCTGCAATCCCCGTGGAGATATGACTCCCTTCTCCACGGATGGAGAGCTACTCGGAGGAGGCTAACGATGAGCAGCTCCGCACCAACCTCAACTTGGTGGAGGAAATCAGGGAAAAAGCCCGAATCAGAGTAGCTGCATACCAGCAAAGAGTAGCTCGTTACCATGCCTCTAGAGTCAAAGGAAAATCTTTCTCGCATGGCGATCTCATCCTCCGGAAGGCGTCCGTTTCCAAACCGTTGGAGCCAGGAAAGCTCTCTCCAAACTGGGAAGGCCCCTATCAAGTAGCAGAAGTCATCGTACCTGGCACCTACAAGCTCCAGGACCTGAGCGGGAGATCCATTCCCTGGACGTGGAATTCAGACAACCTCCGCATACATCATCAGTAGGGTATGCCTTCTATAGGTCCGCTCCATTAACTGTTATGGCATATTGCTTTTATGATTCATGGCATGGTTGCTACAATCACTTCTCCAAAAAATCATAATAAAAAGTAGATGCCACTTGCTAATTCGGCACGACCGAGCTGTCTCCTTGAACAAAAAATCTCCGTACCTCGGCTGGGCCAAGTCCTATTCATCGAAGACTCGATATGGCCGAGCACCCTTAGTACGGCTGGGGGCCAAGTGATCTCCAAAACCCCATCCGGATTCGGGCAGCTTACAAGCCCCGGCCGGACCAGGTGACCTCCAAAATTTTATCCGGATTCGGGCAGCTTACAAGCCCCGGCCAAACCGAATGATCTCCAAACAGTCTCCATACCTTGGCCGTGCCAAGTAAAATATAATCTTTTAAATCCTCAGTCGGGCCGAGCGATCTCCATACCCCGGCAGCACCAAGTAAAATATAATCATGAAGGCTCGGCAACACCGAGTAATTTATTATTTGAAGCCTCAGCTACAATCGAGTGACATATTGGAAGGCTCGGCAACACCGAGTAATTTATTATTTGAAAGCTTCGGTTACAACCGAGTAACATCTTAAGCTTCGGTTACAACCGAGTAACATCTTGGAAGGCTCGGCAACACCGAGTAATTTATTATTTGAAAGCCTCGGTTACAACCTAGTAGCATCTTGGGAAGGCTCGGCAACACCGAGTAAATTAATATTTGGAAGCCTCGGTTACAACCAAGTAGCATTTTGGGAAGGCTTGGCAACAACCGAGTAATAAATTTCTTGAAGACTCGGCAACAACAGAGTAATATATCTCTTAAAGACTTGGCAACAACCGAGTAATATATTTTTGAAGGCTCGGCAACAATCGAGCAATAAATTTCTTGAAGACTCACAACAACCGAGTAATATATTTTTGAAGGCTCGGTAACAACGAGTAATATATTCATGAAGACTCGGCAACAACCGAGTAATAAATTTCTTGAAAAAAGTACGCCCTTACTAAACTCATTCTTGTTCATTGAATTAAATTTAGCTTTTGAAGGCCTGCAAAATTCTTATGACTCTCCTTGAAAGCTACAATGAGAAGCATGTCATATAAATCCTTGGCCGGACCGAGCGATCTCCGTACCTTGGCAGCGCCAAGTAAAATATAATCTCTACAGAAGACTCACAACAACCGAGTATATTTTTTGAAGGCTCGGTAACAATGAGTAATATATTCATGAAGACTCGGCAACAACCGAGTAATAAATTTCTTGAAAAAAGTATGCTCTTACTAAACTCATTCTTGTTCATTGAATTAAATTTAGCTTTTGAAGGCCTGCAAAATTCTTATGACTCTCCTTGAAAGCTACAATGAGAAGCATGTCATATAAATCCTCGGCCGGGCCGAGCGATCTCCGTACCTTGGCAGCGCCAAGTAAAATATAATCTCTACAAATCCTCGGACGGGCTGAGCGATCTCCGTACCTTGGCAGCGCCAAGTAAAATATAATCTCTACAAATCCTTGGTTGGGCCGAGCGATCTCCGTACCTTGGCAGTGCAAGTAAAATATAATCTTGAAGGCTCGACAACACCGAGTAATTTATTATTTGAAGGCTCGGCAACACCGAGTAATTTATTATTTGAAGCCTCGGCTGCAACCGAGTAGCATCTTGGGAAGGCTCGGCAACACCGAGTAATTTATTATTTGAAGGCTCAGCAACACCAAGTAATTATTATTTGAAGCCTCGACTACAACCGAGTGACATATTTGGAAGCCTCGGTTACAACCGAGTAGCATCTTGGGAAGGCTCGGCAACACCGAGTAATTTATTATTTGAAAGCCTCGGTTACAACCGAGTAGCATCTTGGGAGTAAATTAATATTTGGAAGCCTCGGTTACAACCGAGTAGCATCTTGGGAAGGCTCGGCAACAATCGAGCAATAAATTTCTTGAAGACTCGGCAACAATCGAGTAATATATTTCTGAAGGCTCGGCAACAACCGAGTAATAAATTTCCAAAGTCTCGGCTACAGCCGAGTGATATATTTCTAAAGCCTCGGCCAATCCGAGTGATACAACACTAAAGCTTCATCCCAGCCGGATAATTTCTCGGACACTCTAGCGCAACTAAAGCACCTTATTTTACACAGAGATAAACACTTCCTCCACAAAGGATCGAATGACGTGACCCCCAAATAAGATTGCTCCAGAATTCTACTCCCTATATCCGAAGTTACACTTCGGACTAGGGAGTGGGGGGCATATGATGAGGGGTAAAATCGTTATTACATTATTGACCGCTCATATCCAAATGCCCTACTTGCCTAGCTGGCGTGATATTCTAGCAACAAGCATCTCGTCATAATGAAGAAAGAGAACAAGAGGAAAAAGGGCCACGTTATGTGCGTAGGTTCTCTCAAGGGCCACCTCATTAATATCCAGCAGTCAAGTCAATAGGCTGGAGCATTTAATGGTACAGAAATGGTGCAGAAACAGTCATAATGACTTGGCAAGTATTTAATGGAATAAAAAGAAAAGAGAAAGCATGCCTCGGCACTCAAGCCCCGCCTCATTTAGGCCGAGCCATGCCTCGGCGCTCTCATTCAAGCCAGCTTCAACTTAGCTCGGCCAACATAGCTCGGCCAGCCTAGCTCGGCCATGCCTCGGCACTCAAGCCCCGCCTCATTTAGGCCGAGCCATGCCTCGGCGCTCTCATTCAAGCCAGCTTCAACTTAGCTCGGCCAACATAGCTCGGCCAGCCTAGCTCGGCCAAAATAGCTCGGCCAGCCTCAGCCTCGGCCAACATACCTCGGCCTCCGCAACCACGTTATGTCTCTTGCATCAAGGCATTTATGACTTTATAAAGGCCACGTGCATCCACCTGCTTTAAGACATTTATGGTTGAAACGTTGGCCTCTTGGTACCTACCTCCACAGAACCAAGATGACCGAACCACAGCGTTCAAAATACCTCTACGGAATCCGGCGCGTAAGAATTCGAATCAACTATAACTGAATAAGATTCCATGCGGCGAATAATGCCCAGAGGTGGCCTAGGTCCATATGATCATTAAATATCATGGCATCAACTAGCTCTCCCAGCCGTCGATCCTCTAACTGACAAGATACGGATCCCGCTAGCATCATAACAAACTCGATTCGGATCTCAACGGCTTTCAGACCCACGATGCCTCCAAGCAGTCTTTGCTCAGAGCTCTCAAAGGCCATTCTTGAAGAGACTCTTCAGTGAGAGTCTTCTCCATTTATTTGTTGGTTGCCAATCTTCGCTGACTTAAGCATCGAAGGGTCTTCTGTGAAGAGCCTTTTCTAATGCCTTTTATGTAAGAATTATTTTTACATATCCATTCAAAAAAAAGTTTGATTGTGTTCAAATCAAAGGATAAATTTAGCAGCAATAATAACTAAATTAATTTCGATGCAGGCAAAGCAAAGTGAGGAATCCGCTGCCGGCGGTGACCGCTCTCACTATGATGCGATCGGCGGTGACTTTTTGGAGCAAAACTTCGTGGAAGCTACCCTAGTCATGCGATTTGTCCGCTTTGTCCTGTCGTCACCATCCAGGGCAACGACATACTTTTGGTCATTTCCCTCTCCCGTCGTCCCCTGTAAAACGTTGCTCCCGCTCTGTTTAAATAATAATGTATTCATGAATTCGGAAGCCACCGAGGGTTCTCTTCCTTGCCCTTGCTGGGTGCGGGAATGCAAAGATGAGTATTCTTTGCTGTGATATTTGGGTTTTGCTTTCGTTTTATTTATTTATTTTTTGGATCATTTTGATGTTGTGTTTTTTTTTTTTGGGAAAAAACCGGTCTGATTTAAAGAAAAGAGTAGTTCTTGAAAGGGCCTCCCTCCGCCTAAGCGCGCTGGACGTCCAAGCCTCCCTTCCCGCTTCCATCCTCTTCCGTTTTCTATATTAAGTAATATTTTTAGCATTTAAGGCTTCGGAAACATAAATATATATTTAGTAGAAATACTACGTTCCAGAAGGTAGGCATTTGCACTCTATTCTAAAATTTAATAATAAAGTATTCAAATAAAAAACCTCATAAAACTGGTCATGATATATACCAGTAAAAGTAAATAAAGTATATATATATATATTGGTGGTGTTCAATCCTTTCATCAAATGCATGCATGACATAATAGTATTATTGTTATCTAAAAATTAAAATACATTAATTTAAATTCTTATATTTAACATGTTTTCATTATAATTAATAGAGTAAATTCTCAGTTTAAATGTCATGTACATTAATATAATAATATTTATTTATTTTATGCTCAAATGATGTGTCCAGTTAAAAGAATCCAAAAGCTAAAGGAAAAAATTGAGTGCTTCAAAAACATAAGTCGAATAATAAATGTCCTCTTACTGTAACATTGATTTTTTCAATAAAAAATTTAGGTAATCAATCTCAGCGATGTGATTCGCGATGACTTTTTTTAGGAGAGGAAAATTTCGGGGAAGCTACCTTAGTCATGTTACTTGTCCAATTTCTTCTCGTTGACGTAATCTGTGAAAAAATATGAATAAATATTTTTTTTGATTAAACAATTTCTGCCATTTCATTTTGCTCTTCCATGGATTTTGTTTTGTTTCCGTTCAACATGATAAAAGGAGAAGATGGAGAAAAAAATAGAACGAATTTCTTCACTAAACGAAACCATTCAAGAGATGATTTCTATAACCTTTGATTTCGCTCTGATGAGGGATATATACCGTAAAAAATATTTTGTACGAACTATCGTTTACTTCGATAGTACCCTTTTGTTTGATTTAACGAGCTATCTTTTTTTTTTTGGTTACAAAAAGGGGAAGGAGGGCTATTGCCGATCCGTAGCTAGGTCCCATGCGGCTTCGTTCTTCGTCAGGATATGTTTCATACACAGTGCTGCGCAGCCATTCTCCGTTGCGAGTAGGTCAAGATCCTTCAGTCAACTAAAAGAAACCTTAGCTCCTCCAGCACCAACGTTTCTGACCCCAAGGATTAATCTTGAAATTATTTGAATCAGTCGTAATCTTATTCCTCGAATCTGAGATGTCGTGATTGTGTAGAGAAATCCTAACTGCTGGACTATTGCCTGAACGGTAAAGCTATCTTTTAAAAGGATCGAAGTAATCAAGTTGAGAAGAGGAATTGATGCCGAGAAAAGAGAAGGGGGGGGGGGGGGAGGGGGGCGGGGCTATCGGAGGGGGGAGAAAATCGAAGAGAATGAAAGAGGAAGAGAAGGTTTTAAGAATAATTTAAAAGATTAATTTTTTTAAAAAATTTATAGGGGTGTTGAGAGTAATTTTGTGGTGTAAATAGAGGCTCCCCTGGGATAATATCGATTTTAAATTCATCCGTTGTATGTTTTGGTGCCAACCAGAACTAGTCACGGTCACCTTTTCACCCATCTCATCATTATATATAATTCAGAGAATCAAATCAGTGTTCATAGGTAAAAGATAGCTGTACATAAGACCGATGATAGAGACCAGCAAAATTGAGGAAATCAAAAAAAAAAAAAAAAAAATTGTCTGCTTGCTTAAAAACTATCCTTCCAATAACTTCATTGTTCGATGTCCATCTCTTTCGAAGTTCTATCTCAAGACCATTACGATTGTTCATTTAACTGTGCTTTTTTACTTTTAAAATGCATCATCGCATGCCCATATATTTGTTTATATGAGAGAAATATTTTTGTTTCCTTTTTCTGTACTCTGGTAGCTATTTCAAGCCTGCGCTCTATGGCTGCTAAATTTATTACATTGACTCCTCCTATATGACAACTTGTTGCAGGAAAAAAGGTTCTCCTTTCTACCAGTCAAACATTTGATGAGCCATTCCACACTAGAAAGCTCCAAATGGTATAGAGAGTCCCAGGTCTCCAAGAAGCAACGCTATTCTTCACATGGAAAGCCTCCCTCCCCCTCCCATTCATTGTGACTCCCAACTCCTCCTAAATGGTGTATAAGTTAATAATCTCTTTAAGGTATGCGTGCGCTAGGACGTACATGTGATGAGTCTCATGACATGAATCCAAGTAGCATCATTATCATCATACTCATTAAAATATCTCTCCTCTGTAAGAATGTCCTTAATTACACGTGTCAGCACCCACACACTAATTGCATATCGATCAACACGTGGCCCTATCCAAAGCTAGAGCCAAAGAGCACCCTTGAAGAAACTACGGTAAGAGGCAGGAAGAAGCAAAACTTCTGCATGGAAAGGTGGATGTTATGCTACACCTAACGCACAAAAACAAAAAAAAACAAAAAAACAAAACAAAACAAACAAACAAACAAAGCATGCTTTCGCCTCTGATGATGGACTGACTCATTGGAACTATTTATGAAAAGGAGACATGATAATAGTTGATTTAGAATTCTGATTTGAATTCACCCATCCTCATCTTAAATCTCGACAGCAAAGATTTCATAAGCTTTATACCATAAATTATCGTGCATATTATTTGGTTATTCCTCATTATAATCCATACTTAATGAACATCTTATAATATTTTCTATTTTTCTAAACATTATTATAAATAAAGCTGATGGTGACCAAAATATCCCCCATGTTCATTCCCTCCACTCGCAAACAAGAAAAATTTGAGTCAAGACCCGGTTTTCAAATAATAAAACAAGGGATGGAAATGGAAACTAAGGTGCGGCTCTCTCAATTATTTATCCTAATCACCATGAGATCAGGTGAAGAGAGATGCAGCACCGCACCTAATTCATTATTGGAAGATCTCTCTCACATACGCACAGGGACACAAGAAAGAAGACATATGGTATAAAAGAGGGAGAGAGAGAAATCTCCCAATGCACTTAGCTTACGGGAGGGAATTCTCCCTCTCCCTCTTCCTCTCCCACACACTCGTGGTGCTTGCCATCATCGCCCACACTATCACCTTAACCACGAACGGCATGATCGCGGCCACTTTATAACCAAACATCAGAGTAATTATGGTCGCGAGAGCCCACGCGACCCCTTCCAGCCATCTCTCCGGTGTTCTATCAAAAACACGGAGGAAATAAAAGACGGACATTAGGTCCACGTAGGAACCCACAACGAATGCCGCCATCCATGGGTCGTTGATAAAGTGGTAGGCGGCGAGGATTGAGTTGCAAGTGAGAAAAGCAAAACCCAAGTATGGCAGCCAGAAATACTCATCTTTGCATTCCCGGTCTGGGCTCGGAGGTACCTCGGGTCCTCCCTGCGAACCGTGGGTTGCTTCCGAATTCGAATTGTCTCTCTCTCTCTCGCACACACACTCGTCGTGCTTGCCATCGCCCACACTATCACCTTAACCACCGGCGGCATGATGGCGGCCACTTTAAAACTAAACGTCAGAGTAAGTGTGGCCGCGAGAGTCCATGCGACCACCTTCAGCCATCTTCTTCGAGGTGAGTGCTCCGGTGATCTCTCAGAAACACGGAGGAAATAAAGAAGGGACATTAGGTCCACGTAGGAACCCACAACGAATGCCACCATCCATGGGTCGTTGATGGAGTCGTAGACGGCGAGAATTGAGTTAAAAGTGAGAAAGCAAAAGCCAAATATGACAGCCCGGAATATTCATCTCCGTGTTCCCGTTCTCGGTTCGGAGCTACCTCGGGTTCTCGCTGCAAACCCTGAGTTGCTTCAGGATTCATGGATAAAATATTATTTAAACAGAGCAGGAACAGCAACGGATATGGGAGCAGCAGGCTGGCTTTGCTGATAACGCGCTCGCCCGCCGACGACGAGAGATCGAGATCCGCTGGCCGTTCTTATAGGGTCCGTCACCGGTCATTGTCACTGGTAATGTACGAGCCGCATCGCGACGAAGACTTTTCCTTCAACGAATTCTATTTTAGCGTGTATGGGAATGGCAGGTCATTGTCATGGGTGCGACAGAACTACATATTTGAGGAAGGTTATTCGATGTCTTTTTTTGACATGAAAAAATCTCGTTAAAGCTACCTTATCCAAGCGATTTGTCCGCATTTTTGCTCTGCTTGCGGATCATCCATCACATCAAAAATTCTTCTATTCTTTATAATCATACCCTGGTGAATAGTTTCTAAACTTAAGAGCTTCCAATTCTTTGATACTTTTTAAATTTTATTTTAGCATGTCATGGCAGGTCATTATCATGTGTGCGATAAAACTATTTAAGAAACTTTTTTGGCACGAGAAAATCTCGTGGAAGCTTTATTCATGCAATTTGTCCGCATTTTGCTCTACTTCGTGGATCATCCCATCACATCAAAAAAAATTATATTCTTTGATTCTTTTTAAATTTCATTTTGGCATATCATGGCAGGTCATTATCATGTATGCGATAAAACTGTTAGAGAAACAATTTTGGCATGAGAAAATCTCGTGGAAGCTACCTTATCCATGCAATTTGTCCGCTTTTGCTCTGCTTCGTGGATCATCCCTTCACATCAAAGATTCTTTCTATTCTTTGTAATCATACCTTTGCCAATAGCTTCCAATTTTTTGGTTTTTTTCAAATTTTATTTTGGCGTTTTTTTTTTTTTTATTCTTTTCGAATTTCATTTTGGCGTATCATCAGGTCATTATCATGGGTGCGACAAAACTGTTTGAGAAAGGTTCGGTGAGTTTTTTAACATGAGAATATCTAGTGGAAGCGTTTTCTCTCTACTTTAACCATTTGTTACGTTGCAAGCATTGAACATTCATTTTTTGCAATTTTTATGATCATTCATCTTTTACAACTGAAATAATTATTTGTAATGGTAATTTAGTTACCAATAGCCATTCAATAGCAGCAAGTAAATGAAAAAGTTATGGTTGATGAAGTAATGGCTATATAAAACTTCCATTCTTATTTAGTCTACACACTACTCTTCACAAAATTCTCCGTTAGAATTGGAGAGACAGCGTGAGAAACTGAGTAAAAAAAAAAATAAATTAAGTAAAGATAAACAATAGCGGGAGGTACTGATGATGACACCCGCCTTTCTATGGTTCCATTCCCAAGGAAAATCTTGACCAATAACCCAAACAGGTACTGCGGATAATAACACCAATAATAACACCCCTTTCGCTGCTCTCCCATCTTAGGGGACCAATAATAACACCCCTTTCGCTGCTCTCCCATCTTAGGGGCAGGGGGCATCTGATGTGGCTAACCACCCAGCACTATAACAACGCGCGCAGCCTTCGAAGCAAGGGTAATAATTTCGATCGGCCCTTGGCCTCGGCCTTGACTCCAGCCTCGTCCTCAGCAACGGCTCTTGGCCTCATCGGCCTTGGCCTCGTCTCCAGCATCGGCTCCTGGCTTCGACCTTGGTCTCATCTCAAGCATCGGCTCCTGGCTTCGGCCTCGGCCCTAGCACATACTTGTCGATATCCGCGGAACGTATCTAACCACTCTGTGCTAATCTACGAAGCCGATCTCAACAGAAGAGAAGATCCGGTTGCTATCACGGAAGGATAAGAGGGACTCTCTCAAGCACGACTCTATTACAAAATTTCTGTTCTAAAAACCACTGATTTGAGCATCGAAGGGTCTCCATCGGAACCACTGGTCTAAGGCTTTTTGTAGATCTCTGCCCACCGGTGCTCACCGCAAGTGATTTGATAGCAACAACGTGAATTAAATTCAATCAGGTTAATTTGAAATGAGTAGATTCTAAATAGATTAAATATATCTTAAACTATTAAGCAAGCTGAGTCATTATCTAGTTTGATTTAAAAAAAAGGCCAAAATAAATTATTGGTAACGTAGATTAAATTGGATCAGGTTAAAAGGATTTAAAATGAGTAGATACTAAATAGGTTAAATATCTTAAACAGCTTAAACAAGCTCGATCATAATTTAATTTGATTAAAAAATAAGTTAAATAAATTATTGGTTGAAAATTGTATTTCTAACCTATTAAATAAATTGGAAGAAAGAAATAAATTTTATTTATTTAATTAATATATAATATTAAAAATTAGTTATAATATTAATTTTACTTCTAATTTTTTTTTTTACTGATGAGAGAATCTATAATGACATATGCTTAATATCATATTTTAAAATCATTAATTTTTTTTTAAATCTCTCTTTAATATTATTTTTTATTTTTAAAAATATTTTATTAGCACCAAAAAATTTATTTCTGAGTAAATCTCTAAGATAACAAACTTTTCTTACAATTTTTTGCTAACAATTATTTAAATAATCACTGATTCTCTGCAGATTATAAAGGAATTTTTAAGAAATTTATGAAAAAAAATATATTCCTAGCAAATTTCTTAAAAATTTTTTATTAAAATTAAATTTTAAATGTAATTTAAAATTTCTTAAAAATTTTTAGTAATTTTCTAAGGAACTTAATGATGTCCCTCGATAAAAGGCTGATAGCGATCTTTTTCTAACATGTTGAATAAAAACAAAACAAAATCCATGGAAGAGCAAAATGAAATGGCAGAAATGGTTTAATCAAAAAAAATTATTTATTTATTTATTTTTACATGTTAGATAAAGGAGAAGAAATTGGACAGGTTACATGACTAAGAAGGTAGCTTCCATGAAATTTCCTCTGCTCAAAAAAGTCATCGCCAATTACATCGCTCAGATTTGGTTACCTAAATTTTTTTTATTGAAAAAATCAATGTTACAAGTCGATGACATTTATTTTTCGACTTTTGTTTTTGAAGGAAAATATTGAAGCTGAACTTTTTTCCTTTAGCTTTTGGATTCTTTTAACTAGACACATCATTTGAACATAATAAATAAATAAATATTATTATACTAATGTACAAAAATACATGACATTTGAACTGAGAATTTACTCCTTTAATTATCATGAAAACAAGTTAAATATAAGAATTTAAATCTCCCTATAAATTTTTAATTTCTAATTTTTTTAAGAAAAAGATTGAAGCACTCAGTGATCGGATTCTGAATAAAACGTGCACATTTAGACCAGTCCGTAACTTCACCGCGCGTGAGCGCAACATTATTCAGAGTTTCGAATGCGATCGGGCACGGGGGGCAATCACACAACCGAAAAACGGAATCCAAAAAGCCCCGGATGCTCCGCTCGCGTGTATTCTTTCCAATTACTCGTTCATATTTAAGACGTGGCCCCTCGAGATTGGTTATTTTCGGCGTGTGGGGTACGCGCCTCCCCCTTCCCGATCAAACGCATGACTTCACGAATGACGAAAGCGATAAGAAGACGTGCCCCATTTGTCTTCGACTACCGAGTACCGCCCAACCGCCACCCTTTTTATCCCCACCAAAACGCCATGCAATTGCTGCAATAACGTACACCGACCACCACATCCACACCCTCTGGCCGCCCATCCGTGGCGCGGATGACTAGAGGCCGACATCAGAGCACGTGGGTGTAGATCTGGGTGTGGGACAATCTTTCACCCAAAAATTAAAAAAATGTTAAAATATATTTTTAATTTTTAAATTTTAAGAAATATATATTTATAATATAGAATATAAACAATAATTTTACTATATAATTAATAATGCAATAATGACATTATATAAAATTTTATTAATATATTACTATAACATACTGATAATATACTTATAATTATTATATAATATTATTAGTTTGAAATAATAATAATAATATTAGCTATGCCCTAGGCTTCATGTCATGACCACCGATTAGAATCGTTGGTCCCGAATCGTGGAGCACCCAGATGCCTTCCTCCGCCTAAGCGCGCCGGACGCCTTCCTTCCCTCTTCCATCATCTTCTACCGTTTCTATGTAAGTAATATTTTTAGCAGTTCTTCCAATTTGACGTTGTTTAATAAGAGCTCATTGTTTCATTCAACGGTTTTCATGTTCGCTATTTTTAACACAATGATCGCATGCCCGCCCATTGTTTTAAATATTAATTATTTTTATAATATTTTTATAATGTTAAATGTTACATTAATTTTATTTTTAAAAAAAACCCAAATAATGAAACCAAAAAAATAATTTAATTTTTAATTTTAGCACTTTATTTTTCCGCTTCACTCTTCTCTTTTAGTTGTTGATATAATTAAATAATTAAAAAATAATATTACTTAATTTGAAGCATGCTAATAATGCTTTATTTAAAAAAGAGTCCGTCATGATACATTCAAATTATATTTAAAAATAAAATTATTTATTTTTATAGGTTTAAAATATAAAATTAATTAATTATCTTAAAAATTTATATAACTTAAAATTAAGATTTATATTTAAATAAATTTATGTTTTACTAACTTTATTGAATTAATATCTAACATTCTTTGCCCCATGCCCGTTGAATCAAAATTGTGCAACTGCAATGCTGGGCATTAGTTAGTTTAAGCTTTTAGGGTTATGCTCGGGCTATAGCTTTGAGGCTTAGTCAAGCTTAGTTAGGCTAAGCTCGGATATAATTTTTTTTTTTGCATTGTTATCAAACTCTAGCTAGGTTTGGACTCATTTTGGATCAAGATTGATGCTCATGTCTGGTGTAGATACCAGAGTTCGAAAAAGGCTTTGATCTAATTCAGTATGGCTTTAAATAGAGTAATAATTTTACTTCTTTGAATTTGAGTCATGTAATTAAAGTTAGTTTATTTCAATTTGGGTTCTTGAGTATGTAATTAAAGTTGATTTATTTCAATTTGAGTTCTTAAGTCCAAGTAGGGTCAAATTGGTTTATGTTTAGTGAGTTTAGTAGTTGGGTCTAAAAGAGGTATAGAATTGGATTCAAGGTAAGCAAGTGAGCTTGAAGATTGGATGCATTCAATCACTCAACAAATCAATTCAAGGTGGACACCACTTCAGCAAGCTTTGTTGGATGCCATGTCAACCTCTTGGTGTGCACCTCATCAAGCCACATCACCACATGCCATATCACCAAGGAGAATTCAAATTCAAAAGAGCCGCCCATTTTTTTCTCCTTTTTTTAAGCTTAGTTATAAGTTGTTTTAACCTCACACCCTTATAGCTAGCTTAGGTTGCAACTTCCCATGAAAAGCTCCATGTAATTCAAATTTTTAAAAGTCCCTTTGAAGCTTATAAATATTACTCCAAGCTCTCTTGTAAAGGCAATTTATGATGAATGAAAGTTGAGTTTATTTTCTTCCATTTGTGTTGGCAAATGTCCTTCGAGAGGGAGTGGATGAGAGGCCCTTAGCTACTATTTATTTTTTTCCATTTATATTGGCAAATATCCTTCAAGAGGGAATGGGTGAGAGGCCCTTAGCTACTTCAAAAAAGTCATCTACACGCCAAGATCCATTAGCATTCTCCATTCCATTCTACCATCCCATCCCTATCTTCCAAGGATCCCCAGAAATTTCAGGTTCCAAAGAAGAAGGTCTTTCATGATAAGAAACAGATACAAGAAGTTCTGCAACTAGAGGAATCTCCTTGTCATCCAAGAACTTTATCCTTGAGTGTAAACCTTCCAATTTCTGATATATTAATGGCCGAGTACCCCTCTTTCAATATTTTTTGATCTGAAATATTATAGTAACTAAGCCCTAGCCTGTGTGGTTTTTTAGCCACAAAGATCCTTTATCTTTACTATTTTAAAGGATTCTTCTCCAAGTCTAGTTTAACATGCAAATTTCTTCATGAAATTTTTTGCTCTTTTATATTGTAGCCTAGCTTCACTTCAAATTTAGTTATTTCCTAAATTGCATCATTCCACTTTATTTTTTATCAATGTCCACTCTTAGGATTGATGATAGCAGGGTTTGATCATGGTCCTTGAACAATTCGAGCACGAAATCTAATAATATCTCATTTGCTTTGATTCAACTAGAATTCACCATATGTAACGCAACCGAGTGGAGACACGAACTCTTGAATGAGGCTTCCCGCTTTGCCTTGGATACTGAACCAGAATAGTTCTACAATGATCCTATATGAAAATTTTTCTCAATTGCCCAATTTATCCAATAGAATGCAAACATTTGTACGTGGGAGGAGATGTAAAGATTCAACACCTTTTTAATTTAATTTAATTTAATTTTTTTGGTGCATGTTTTAGAAGCGTTGTGCGCTGGTCCAGTTAACATTGCTCTCCTTTCAATCAATAGTTTGATATTTGGGCATAAAGACTTTTTCTTTGGGCGGCTCACATACGTCAATGCGGCCAGCGTGATGGGTGATCCATTTAGGCCCGACGGCGGGTCGCCAATCCTACCAACTTTCCAACATAAAAAAAAAAAAAAAATTTGTACATCATTTAGAATACAGTATGATCTACATTGAGCGGACATAATAATACATCAATACACAGATTCTTGCTAAAAATCCGTTTATAAGTTTTGCATCATAAATGTGCGAGTTCATACATACAGATCATGGTGCATGGGACGGTGTACAAAGATTTTTCCTTCTTTGATGTAGTCGGTGCCAGTCATTTACAATAAAAAAAAGGTCTTGCTGGAACGATGTTAACGTGGCTTGTTCTGATTCGATCAACCTTGCGTGAATCGTGCCAACTTATGATAGACTTAAATTGTCCCCCTCTTTACATGGCACGTAAATTAGTTATGGATGATGCCTTGTGAAATAATCTTTAGCAAGCGAATAAGGCCAACCGTCGTGCCCAAAAAATGCTCATCGTCATCGGTATGTCCGCGTGGCACCAAGGTTTTGACACCATAGGATTGTTGTGCAAAGCATCGTTGCTAGCATGAAATGCTTCCTCCCCATTGAAGTTTGATGAAGAACTGATCCTTTGACGTTGTTTTGTATTTTTTAAAAAAATTAAAAAATAAATTTTGTTATAATTAATTGATAAAAAAATTTTATAAGAAAATAGTTTTGAAGATAATTTTTTAATGTTTGATTGAAAATAATTTATATTAAAAAATATCAATTTAACCATAATATCTTTATAATAAAAATTACATAAAATTAATACAAAATATTTATATTTTTATTATTTTTATTTATAATATATTATAAGATATATTATATATATAAAATAAATTTAGTTACATTTGAACGTATCATATTTTTTATTTTTTATTTAATTTAAATCATTTTATTATATATATATTTTTATTTTTAGATGTGTGCATGCAAAGATAAGGATGAGTACCATGCGATCTTCATATGTCCCCGAGCCAGGCTGATTTGGTAGATGATGGGTTATTCCTATAATGTGGGTGTTTCGGGATCCATATGCTTCCTCTTCTTTCTTGATCTCCAGAGGGTCTCCCAGTATAAACGAGGTCTCTGGGCGATCACGGCTTATCAGATTTGGATATCGAGGAACCAACTCATCTTCTCCGATGATGTTACCTCTCCACATCGGCTTGTTAGCAGGATCAGATCTTTGTCTGCGGATTATGCCCAAGCTTTTCATGCTGTTGGTCTTAACTCCTCTGGCCTCTGGGGTTCCTTGCTGCTTCGGCAGCGAACCGGCATACGGTTTTCATTTCCTAGGAGCCCCCCATCAGGGTTTATCAAAATCAACTTCGATGGGAGTGTCCGTGGCAGAGCTGCTGGTTTTGCGTTTATCATCCGTGGTCCTCAGGGTGATATGCTGGCTGCGGGTGGCTTTGGCACCCTTGATTCCTCTGTTCCTATGATAGAACTTTATGCAGGTATTTCTTATGCCTCTCAGCACTTCCATGCTCATCGTCTCGTTATCGAGGGTAATTCAATGACGGTTATCCGATGGCTGAGAAAGGAGAATATTTTAACGGCCCCAGTATTCCTATTCTCAGGGACACATGGTCTATTTTACAGAGAGTTGGTTCTGTCCGGATTTGATATATCTACCGTGAAGCCAACTCGGCGGCCGATTGGATAGCAGCTTCTGTGGCTCAGCATGCTGCTGGTTGGATTTGGCGGCTGGGTGATCTCTACCCCTCTGTCTTACAGTAAATTTTGTATTCTGACCTATTTGGGATAATTCGTATTAGACTAGTATGATTATCCGCTTGTATCAAAAAAAAAAAAAAAAAAAGGGAAGAAGAAGAAGAAGAAGAAGATAAGGAAGAGTTGTGGGAGCGGATGACTAACCGAAAGAGAAGAGGACGACGGAATGCAAGCCACTGCGAGGCGGCGGCAGGGAGGGTTCTAATCGATCGCCGCCGGCATTTTGTTTGAAATTTATCAACCGTCCAGTCACGTAGGATGCCAAGCCGATAAATTTCTCACGATCTTGTCAGTTTTTTAACGGAATCAAAATGAAACGAAAATAAAAAGCTCAAGAACAGCTAATTTTGATCGTCCAGAAATTAAAATAAAACATTCCTTTACGATATAAGACATACTTAAATATAAATTTTTTTGATAGGACAGCAATACCGTCCTTAAATTTAAGAGGTAATAATATACTTTAGTATAAAAAAAACATTGGTAGACGCACCAATCTGGTTGGCCAACGTGAATTAGTGGTGCACATGAGTACCGGTAGCATTCTTGTAAGTATTAAGCTTGGTCTCTCTATCGTGTTTAGGACTACTGCCATCTGCCTTTCTTTAAAAGCGCCATATCATGGTTGGATGAGCTATGGTGCTAACAAGTGCTGGGGCGAGCATATCTTCTAAGCCCAAGTGGTATAGTTATCCTTGTTCTCCAATCATACTTTTCTCACTTTCTATGATTCTTTCGATTGGAATTTATGTGGCCCTAACGAGCATGATTTATATTTTGATAAAGAGCCTTGTATTGGCCGAGATGTTGTGCTTACTCATTGAGCAATTCCTGATAGAGTCTAATCTTATTTGGAGTAGTTATTGGACATCGGTACCGAAACGATTCCTTTGTCTTTTATTATCCTCTCTATATCCGCTTCTATTGGCTTTCCCTGACTCAATATCTAATCTCTCTCTTACATAGAAGAGAGGTTGCATAATTTAATAAGCATCTGATACAAATTTTGCCGTTAATAAAGATACGGAAGGATGTTACTGGATCAACCAGTAATCTAATTAAAAGTTTTACACTAGTAAGTGTTGGGTAAAATGGAAGGTAACTAGCTGTAACCTAATCCGATCCTTCTCCTTATCGGTATCGATAATTCCCGATTTTTCTATTTGAGTTAGAAGAGGACAAAAAATCGGCCTACAAAAATGGCCAAAGCAACTGGGCTTCACCAACTAAACTTCGACTGATCGATCCTCAACGTCGCCAAGTTTCACTCCTAAGCTAAAGCAACCAGACCTCAATAGTCAGGAGTCACCCAATCGACCCTTCTCTTTGCCGATCCGCACCTAACATCTTGGCCAGTAGATTGCAAAGAGTTGCAAGAATCTCAAAAGCACCTTCCCAAAGCAGCTCTTCATAAACGGAAGTGAGAGCCAGATAAAGCTCCCTCTCTCCATGATTTGTGGGATCGCGAATCCCCCTGATACAAGGTATACGTCAAAATCGGTCTTATCACTTCCTAACTTCCATAACGGCTCTTCGAAAATTAAGTGACAACATACCATCCTTGCTGCCTATTAAACACCGGGTCCCATGACCCCCTCAGGTAAGAAGAAAGATACACAACAACTCCTCATTGACACCATAATATTCTAGAATTCTTCTTTGAAATCTTCTTCTCTTAAAACATTCTTCACATTATTTGCGGCCAAGGATCTTTACTGACTTAAGCATCGAAGGGTCCTCTATAGGGGCAAACCGCTTGGGATCCTGGTTGAGGGCGCTGTTTTGTAGGTTCACAAAGACGGATGAATGCCACCCAGATCCCGACGTATGCTATCACCCCGTCCCCATGTCAGAGAATGAAAATCCACAGAAAACAAAAGAAAACTAAGCCGACTATCCTTTCGGTCGAAGCGTTGTCGATGTTGACATGGGCGGATGGAGGACCCCCTTGGCGTGGAGCACCTAGTGGTCCCCCTTGAACAGACTTCTTGAGATAGTCACGTTGGATGAGGTCCTCGATGGTGCACCTTATATGACGACAGTCTTCCATGTCGTGGTTGTACTCCCGATGGAATCGGCAGTAGAGGCTCCTGTCCTGGGCGGCTAAAGGCTTCAGAGGAGGAGGGTGCTTAAGGTATGGCTGACCCTCAATCTCCATCAAGATGTGAGATCTGGGGCAAAGAGAGGAGCGAGGTTGTCTTTCTTGGGGGTAAAGTTTCGATGCTGGTTGTCTGATCAGCACGGAGGCTCTAGCTTCTTGGGGAAGGTCCGCTTGGCTCCTAACGGACCTGCTTCTTACTAGGCCTCCCGTCAGCTTCTCTCCTTGTGGAGTCAGCTTTGTTGGTGCATATATACTTCTACGCATGACTTAGGAGCTTTGCATAAGAGCTGGAAGGCTTCTTGTCGAAAGAGTAAGTAAAGTGGGAGGGACAGAGCTGTCGCTTAAAGGCTAGGGTGGCCACAGAGTCATCAAGGTTGTAGACATCGAGAACATCCATCTTGAAGCAGGACACAAGGTCTTTGAGAGATTCTCCATCCTTTTATCGAACGGAGAATAAGCTGTCCACCACTTAAGGGATCCTTCAGTAGGCATCAAAGTGAGCTAGGAAGGTCTTTTTCAGTTGCCAAAAGGAGTCAATGCTGCACAATGGGAGACGAGAATACCAAGCACGCACAGCCTTCTGGAGAATGGTGGGGAAGGCGATGCAAAGGAGGGCGTCAATTATCCCTTAAACTTGCATGAGAGCCTTGTAGCGGATCCATGGTGCCGTCATATGGATCCAGCTGGAAAAGATGAAATGAAAAAGGGACCGGCTTCTCTATAATGCGATGGGTGAGAGGAGGGCCACTGTCGTTGTCCACCTCCGGTTAGTTGGTGAGTCTGCGGTTGAGCTCTTCCAACAGGCGATGGTACTCGTTGAGGTATCGCTCTGCTCTGCAGTTGATATGCCCATCAGTGGACCCCTCTCCTGATGATTCAGAGGATGAGTAAGGAGAGGGGTGGCGCTGGTGACGATGTTGTTGGGAATTATATTCTAAAGCCAATCATTTGATAATTGTGTTGATGTAAATTACATAGAAATTGATATATTAATAAAAGTTATTTGACAATTTATTCATTATAAGAACATCTTCTTAAAACTCCTAATGGTAATGAAGCCCTTAGGATCTCCTTTTTACGATAAAGGATTTATCTTTGAAGGTTCTTAAAAGTGTTCGCGATCAAATGATATACTATGATAGAACCATAGTATTATCAATTATAGGACATTGTATATCATATTTATTGGTTGTCCTCTTAACCGTAGAGACACTAGTATGACATACGGGTGAAAGTGTAGGAGTATATTTCATCGAACGTGGCTCATTTCTGGACACTCTACTATCAAGAATTGATACAAGAAGATATGGGTATAAGTATCTTTAAGACCTAAAGATCACAATCGATGACTTGCAAGCAACTCACTGTACTTAGGTGCCAGACCATCTAAATTTTTAATCCAGCTACGAAAGATTACTGAGTGCAGTCAAGTACTTGTGGTAGTCACTTATGGATAAAGATGAAATTTGACCTATCCTGTTAAAATAAGAAATGCTTTGTTGACCCATTTATTGATTTTGATGATTAACAAAAACCATATGAGTATATTTCTTATGTTACTAATGAGTTTGGCAAAGTATTTCAGGGACTTAAAATAGTTAAGTATTCATAATTCAATAAAAAATGAGTTTGGATCTATTTCTAATGTTAAGTGTCAAGTTTCAAACATTAGAGCCGACTCTAGAGGGATTAAAGCTGACTCCGGAGCATATTGGAATAGTTTGACACTTTCGGCATGGTTTAGAGCCGACTCCAGAAAAATTAGAGCTGAATCTAACCTGAGAAATAGAGAACCTCTTTTTTGCATTAAAATTTAAAGCCGACTTTAGAAAAATTAGAGCCGACTCTAACATGAGAATAGAGACTATGTTTTCTGGGGCACATTTAGAGTCGACCCCACGGAATGTCAGAGCCGACTCCAGCACGCAATGTATCGACCCCACGAAAGTTAGAGCCGACCCCATGACGGAAGATCCTTACTATTTTGAGCACCCCGATTTAGAGTTGATCCCATGCCAGATTATCAGAAATGTGGATTAAGAGGTTATATTTTTTCAGAAATGACTCTAATCCCATGCCAGATTAGAGCCGACTCTAATCTGTCAGAGGCAATTTTTAGAAATTCAGAAATGACTCCAGAGGTTATATTTTTTCAAATAAACACCAACAACTCTTTCCTTTTTCATGATAAACTCATTCACAAGCACTTTTAACGGCTACTTTGCATCAAAAAGTGGATTAAGAGAAGATTATAAAAGGAAGGTTCCGACCGTTTGAAATATGAGGAGAAATCAAGAATAGAATAAACAAATATCAAGAGAGAAAGCTCATATTTGAAATCCCAAGTTTTCGAAAAAGTATTTAGAGAAATCCAAAGCATTTAAAAGCCAACTCTGAAGGATTTTCATCAGATAGAAAAAGAAAAGTAAGAGCCCTAGTTCTTCTACATCCTTTGCATCAACGTTTCTTCCAAAGCTTCAATCCTATCTTAAGGAAGATTATCCAAGAAGAGAAGAGGAAAAGAAGAAAAGAAGAAAAGCTCAACCTCAAAGATCTTCTAATCAGGCTTTTCTATTTTCATCTCACTTATATTGTTTATTTGCTCATTTGAGGAGCTTTCATTCTATTGTAACCATTTCTTTGATACATTTGGTTTCTAATTCAATCAGGTAATTGAATCAGGTGAGGCAGTTGGCCTTGTGCAAGCTAAGGTTAGCTTGTGATAGGTTGTGTGCTGGTGAGCCTATGAAAACTAGCTGGGTTCATTGTGATCCCGTTGTAAAACAATAAGTTTGGGTTGTGAGCTTGTAAAACAACTCGACTGTAATCAGGGTGATTATAGTATGGACCCAAGAGTTGCTTGGGAGTGGATGTAGGTGTAGCTAACTCCGAACCACTATAAACCTTTGTGTTTGTCATGCTTATTTCTTTTCTTTCTACTCTATCTTTATATTCTGCTTTGCATTCTTAGCATCACACTTATTGCATACTTTCTTGTGCACTATTAATTGTGAAATTATTTCTAAGTGCCATATTTTTTTAAAGAACCTAATTCACCCCCACTCTTGGGTTGCCATCTGGGCCAACAATTGGTATTAGAGCTTGTGCTCATCCTTCCTTGATCTTACAATCAAGAGCTAAAGATCCAAATGGTAGCTCAAGCTGGTTCTTCTTTTTTCGAGGGACAATCCACAAACCGTCCATCCTTGTTTAATGGCACAAACTATTCATATTGGAAAGCTAGAATAAGGATTTTCATTCAAGCTTTAGACTATGATTTATGGAGTGTCATTATCAATGGTTCTAGCACTCCCACACACTTAGTTAATAGATCCATTGTTCCTAAGCCCAAAAGGGATTGAATGAAAATGATCAAAAAATGGTCCAGCTCAATGCCAAGGCCATGAATGTCCTATACTACTCCTTGGATGCAAATTAATTCAATAGAATATCCACTTGCATCTCAGCAAGGAGATATAGGATTGGTTGGAAGTTACTCATGAGGGTATCAACCAAGTTAGAGAGTCCAAGATTAATATTCTTGTGCATAAATATGAACTCTTTAACATGAATCAAAATGAATCCATCACATGTATGCATACTATATTTACCGACATAGTAAATGAATTGAAAAGTCTTGGAAAGAAATATACTAATTTTAAAATGGTTCAAAAAATTCTTAGGTCTCTTCCAAGAGCATGGGAGGCCAAAGTAACAGCAATTCAAGAAGCCAAAGATCTCAACATCTTACCTCTGGAGGAGCTCCTTGGATCACTCATGACCCATGAACTCACAATGAAACAACATCAAGAAGAAGATGTGAAGAAGAAAAGGATAATTGCACTCAAGACTACAGAAAAGGAATCAAGCAGCAGTGAAGAAGATGAAGACGATGATGACACTGCTCTCCTTGTAAGAAAATTCAAGAAATTCATGCAAAGAAGGAGGCCGTTTCATAAAAGTAAAATTGCTGTCAAGTTGGAAGGAGATAAAGAAAAGATAAGGAAAAATAGAAAGATTTCTTGATTTGTTATGAATGTAAAAAGCATGGACATTTCAGATCCAAATGTCCTCAACTCAAGAAGGAATTTAGAAAGAAAAGAAAGCATACGTTGCAACTCGGAGCGACAGTGATGAATCTTCATCCGAAGATGAACAATAAGAAGTTGCCAACATATGTCTTATAGCAAATGAAGAAGATGAGGTAAGTTCTGAAGCTTTCATATATGATTTTACATTTGATAAACTTTATGATGCCTTCAATAAAGTGATGATAATTTTAAAGTTTTGAAAGCAAAAAATAAAGTTTTAAAAATAGAAAATCTAAATCTTCTCAAAAAGAAAAATGAAATTATCATTGAATTTGAAAGCAAAATTATGAAAAGCAAGATATACAAAAGAAAAAAGAATTGATTTTGCTAAAAATCTGAACTTGAAAAATATAAGGGCATTATTAACAAATTTACTTATAGCTCAGAAAGACTTAATTTGCTTTTAAATAATCAAAGAGCTATTTTGACAAGGCTGGTTTAAGTTATAGACCACACAAGAAGCAAAAATTTGTTAATAATTTCTTTGTAAAAGAATCAATTGAAAAAGATATTTTCTATTTTCATTGTGGTATAAAGGACATAAATCTTATGTTTGTTATCATAAAATGTCTCATGTAAATGTTAGTCACAGAAGTAAAATGATTTGGATTCCAAAAGGAACTATATTTGCTGCTACTAACCGTGAAGGACCCAAGAAGGCTTGGGTACCTAAACATAAGATATGATTGCTTTGCAGGCATGTCTTGCAGCTAAAGGATCAAAAAGGAAATGATATTTTGATAGCGGCTGCTCAAGACACATGACGGATGACAAAGATCAATTCATCGCCCTTAAAGCTAAAAGAGGTGGAGTAATGACTTTTGGAGATAATGGTAAAGGTCACATCATAGGCATTGGTAAAATACAGATCACTCCATCCACTTTTATTGAAAATATTTTATATGTAGATGGATTAAAGCATAATTTGATTAGCATTAGCCAACTATGCGATAAAGGTTTTAAGTTTCCTTTGAAGTATCTATCTGCACTGTATCGAATCTCATTGACAGTAACATTATCTTTGTTAGAAATAGAAATGGCAATGTATACTTAATTGACTTGGACAATTTGTGTACAAGTAACCATTCCCTAATTGCTGATAATGCTAAGATAAATGGGATTGAATGGCTATGACACCATAGATTAGGTCATGCAAGCACACACTTGATTTTAAAATTGCTTAGAATGGATTTGGTTAAAGGTCTTCCAAAATTAGATTATAAAAATAATAGAGTTTGTGATGCATGTCAATTTGCAAAACAAACTAGGAATTCTTTCAAATCTAAAAATGTTGTTTTCACTTCTAGGCCACTTGAGCTACTACACATGAAACTTTTTGGACATACTAAAACCACTAGTCTAGAAGGAAAGAAATATGCTCTTGTGATAGTAGATGATTACTCTAGATTCACTTGGATATTATTTTTAGCTCATAAAGATGAGACTTTCTCGATATTTCTAAAATTCTTCAAGAAAGTCACAAATGAGAAAAACACCGCCATAGTATCTCTTAGAAGTGATCATGGGACTGAATTTGAAAATCATTTGTTTGAAGATTTCTGCATTGAAAATGACATCCATCATAATTTTCAGCACCTAGGGCACCTCAACAGAATGGGGTTGTAGAAAGAAAAAATAGAATTCTAGAAGACATGGCCCGTATCATGCTATGTGAAAGTCAACTCCCAAAATATTTCTGGGTGAAAGCCATAAACACAACATGTTACATCCTAATAGAGCATTGATTAGACCAATTTGTTGCCCAGATGTAGCAACCCAAGAGGAGGGGTGAATTGGGTATTAAAAATTATTTGCGTAGATATGTGCTTATCACTAATCAAAATTTAATCGGCAGCGGTGTAGTAAAGTGAACACAATAATATCATAGAAATTATGCAAGCAATCATAAACACAAGCAAGTTTATAGTGGTTTGATGCCAAACCCAGCACCTACATCCACGCCCCAAACATCCTTTGGGAATTCTACTAATCATATCACAACGATTACAACCTCTAGCCTCCTCGGCTAGCCCTCTTATTTATACGGCACAAGGTAGCCAAACCCCTAGCCTTCCCCGACTAGTCCTCTTGTTTATACGGCACAAGGTAGCCAAACCCTAGCCTTTCCCGGCTAGTCCTCTTGTTTCACGGCACAAGGAAGCCAACCCCTAGCCTTACCCGGCTAGTCCTCTTGTTTATGGCATAAGGAAGCCTTACAACAAAAATATCAAGGTTTAAGTACAAGAAGCTCCTAAAATGAGCAAATAAAACAATAAAAGATCACTTTACAAAATTTTGGAGCTTTTGGCTTCTTCTTTGGGATGAAGCTTTGAGGAATGAACGAAGCCTTCTTGTGGTTGTTGGAGGTTTGGATGATACCTTCAATAAATTTGAAACTCCTCTTTGTAAGCTCTTGATTGAATGCACCGGATCTCTTCTTTAAATGTTATCAACCACTTGAATCAACACTCCAATAGCTCTTGTAGTGATTAATAAATGAAAGCTCAACACTAACTTCTCACAAGGATTTTCAACAAGATTTTCACACGACTTTCTATATGATTTTCTCCTCTATTTCATCCTCTTTTCAACCCTCATTTTCTTCTTCTAATCTCAGCTATTTAAAGCATTTCAACATCAAGAATATCCGTTAGACTCAATAGGAATAAATGGAAAGTAAATTGGAAGAAAAATATAACCGTTGTAAAATGTTTCCCTTGAACATTTAATGCATTGAATCCATTTGCAGAAGGAAAAACTCTAAAAGAATCAGGAGATCAAAAAGTTAATATAGCTGAAGAAAAGAAGTTAATAAAGAGAGAGAGAGAGAGAGAGAGAGAGCACGCCCGAGTAGTTGGCTGGAATTAATCCTAGATAGCTGAGAGACTTGAAGGTGTTTGGCCAAGAAGAAAAAAAGAACCCACAAGCTAGCTAACCAGCTAGCCAATTTGAATTCTCACAGCAAAAAGGCATCCATAGTTAGCTCTCCAGCTAACTATCTACAAGAGTTGCACGGCCATAAGAACATCAGGAAGAGTAGTGAGCTCCTTAGGCAACTAAGGCATAACTAGTTAGCTCTTTAGCTAACTAACCACAAAAGCAAAAGTCCACGTTTCATGAACAGAGAGGCCTTGAAAAATAGTTAGCTCTTTAGCTAACTCAAGCAAGAGCTAGTTAGCTCTCTAGCTAACCAAGGCAAGAAGTAGTTAGCTCTCTAGCTAACTGAACAGGAAGCAATGTTCATGAACAGAGAGGCCTCAAAAGGTAGTTAGTTGACAAACAATTTAGTTAGCTCCCAAAGGCAATCAACTAGCTAACAAGGGATCTTAGCTAGCTAAAAAGATAGCCAGCTAGCTCCCCAGTTAACTAAAAATAAGCATGGTTCGGCCAATACAGTTTACAGGAAAAAGTAGTTAGCTAAGAAATCCATTCAGCTAGCTAGGAGAAGGAGAAAGCTAGCTAGCTAGCTAGCTATTTCAAAATTCCATACGGCCAAGAAAAGATGCAGAAATCCCTTAGCTAGCTGGATCAAAAATACAGTGAGCTAACTCAAAGATCCACACGGTTTTAAGAATTACATAAATGCCATTAACAGTTTTCAATGGGATTTACAGGAATGCCACTGATAGCCTTCAGTGAAATTTACAGAAATACCATTGACTGCATTTAGTGGGATTTACAGGATTGCCATGCAATGCTTGAGAAACAATTTTAACATGATAAATCATCAAATATAGATTTAGTATTTGAGAAATGAATGATCAAATATTAAAGAACCATGATAAAACATTTGGGCTTGAGAAAAAACATTTGGAATTCAAATTCATTGGCTCTTTTGAAAATGTTTTTCATGCTATAAGAAACAATACAAGAGTTCATGCAAAGGTAATTTTAGTCATTTATAAAATAAATATTATGTAATACCTTTGAAGCAAAAGTCCATTGAAAAATTTATTTGCCCTTTTCAAAAACATTTGGACTTGCACAAATACAATCACATTACCTTCATTTTACCTTTGTAATACCTTTCTTTTGATATGTAGAGTAATCCAATTTGGAGTTACATCTTCTTGATGATTCACCTGAAATTTGTTTAACTTAACCACAAATTATTAGTATCATACTTAATTGTTTTGTGATCATCAAAATCAATATGAGGTCAACAATCTCCTCCTTTTTGATGATGATAAAATCATTAAGCATACAAAAGAAAATATATAAAATTCTCTTCCCTTTTAATGTATATGCTTTTCTCTTTACATGCTATTGTCTCCCATGAATGTTCCATGAATATAATATATGCTAATCTCTCCCATAAATGTAAATGATATGCTATTCTCTTCCCCTTTTTGTCATTAATCAAAAAGAGATGAAAGAATATGCACAATTAAGCATTCATCAGAAAGAAAAATATTAAGCATTCATAATGCATTAAAAGGCATAATTACATAATACAAACTATTAAGTTCAGGGCTTGAGTATACAAAATATAATTTCAACCATACAACAAAGATACATCAAAGTTCATCAAGATTCATAATCTCAAATCATAAAAAAAAATATATCAAGGTTCAAAATACATCAAGGTCCAAATATATTAAAGTTCACAACAAAGTTCATATTGTAAAAATTCTAATCTTCAATAATAATAATAAGATACAAAAATATTAATCATTAATAATAATCATTTTCATAACTCAATTGATACCAATTTAAAAGCTTTGAATGTAGGATCAAAATATCACTTTTTTATATTTGAGCAAGGTAGCAGTTTTATAGTTTGATATGCATTCAAATCATTGCCACATATAAGAGTTGATACCACATTCATGCATCAAAGCACTTATAACAGTAAGATATTTGATATTCAATACATCATAGTGCTTATTGCATCAAAGTATCCAAATATTCAAGTAAGTTTCTTCTTCCCCTTACTAATTTAAAAACGTGTTGAGATACAATATTAATAGATACCACATCAAATATTTGAGTTCAAATATGCTTACATTCTTCTCCCCCTTAATATTTCAAATTTGATCTATATGCAATAAAAGTTTTATGCAAGAAATGATACCACTATCATATAATCAAAATATTTATAAATGTATCGTGCTAATCTCAAAAAATACATAGGAATTCTATAACAATCATCACATTTCATTTTCACATTTCATACAATAATATAAGATTTCTTACATAGGTGATATGCAAACAAGATACTACAATGAAATATGCATCACCTCTATCAAATCCTTTTCATTTCACGCATAGGCAATTTATTAAGATATGATCAAGAAATGATACCACTAATAAAGTAGGCATTTAATAATCCAAGTCTTGCAATAAAATCATATCAAGCAAGGAGTAAATAGATCAAGCTGATACCACTAGTTGCCGATCATGGGCCTGCAACCCATATCACTCGTCAAATGTACATTTAGATTTCTTCATGCCAAACTTCTTCAAAATTTTCTTGAGGTACAAGGATTGGCTTATGAAGATCCTCTTCTTTGATTGCTTGATTTGAAGTTTGATAATTGATTTTACCCATTATGCTCATCTCAAACTCCCCTGCATGAACTTAGCAAAGTCTTGGAAACAAGAAATTATTAGTAGCACCGAATATAATGCCATCTACATAAATTTGTACTATCAAAATATCATCATTCTGTCTTTTAATTCATAATGTTGCATCAACATTTTCACTAATAAATTTATTGCTAATCAAGAACTTAATAAGCCTATCAAACCATGCCCGGGGTACTTGTCTTAAACCATATAAAACTTTGTTCAATTGAATACATGGTTTGAAGACATAAGATTTTTGAAATCGGGTGGTTGATCAACAAATACTTGTTCAGCAATATATTCATTAAGGAAAGTGCTCTTAACATCCATTCAATACAATTTAACATGCATAAAGCAAGCTGTTGGCCCAGATGGCAACCCAAGAGGAGGGAGGGGAGGGGGGGGGAAGAATTGGGTTCTTTAAAAATTTTAACCTTTTAACAACTATGTGCTTGGAGATAGATGAAATGCAATGCGAATGTTAAGTACAACCAAGGATATAGAGAAAGAGATAATCAAAGCACGACAAACACAAAGGTTTTATAGTGGTTCGGTGTATCCAACACCTATGTCCACTCCCAAGATCCTCTTGGGTCCACACTATAATCCTCTTGATTACAGTCGAGTTTTTACAAGATCACAACTCAAACTTATTGTTTCACAGGGATCACAATGAACCCAGCTAGTTTTTTGGGCTCACCAGCACAAAACCCTAAACTCAAGCTAATCTAGCTTGACCCGAGGTATACTACCTCTACTAGTTCAATCCCCTTGATAGAACTAGCACAAACAAGAAAGAATAATATTTTTCAATAATACAAAGCTCCTCAAATGAGCAAATATTCAAAATGAATAAGCAAGGTTAGAAAAGCCTGTTTTGAAGATTGTTGGATTTGAGCTTTTCTTCTTTTCCTCTTCTCTCTGGAGATGTTGAATCAGGCCTCAGCTTTGATTCGTTGCAAATGTTGCAGATGAGAAGTTGAGAAAACATAGCTTTTTCTTCTATTTTGGGAATCCTTCGATTTTTCCAATATGAGCGCCTTGGATTTTTCTTTGAGCTTTTGGAGTGGAAGGATTTGAGTTTGGATACTTTTCTCTTTGATTTCAGGCTCAAGACTTCTCGGATTTTTGATTTGTATTCACTCCGATTTTTTCATTATTTTCAAACGAGCTTTCTTCCCCTTTTATAGATTTCTTTTAATCCATTTTTGGTGAGAAAACTAGCCGTTGGAATGTACCTGGAAAGTTTTTCCAAACACAAATATATCCGTTAGAAGTTAGGTAAAAAGAAAATATTACCGTTAGAGCTGATCTGGCATTTTAAAATTTCATTCCAGATAGGTTGGAGTCGGCTCCAAGTCATTTATCCAAAAATAGAAAGTTCTGAGTTCGTCGAGGAGTCGGCTCGAAAAAGTTAGGTGTCGGCTCGCCATACTCAGGTGTCGGCTCCAAAAGACTGTAAGTGTCGGCTCCGAGGTAGTCAAAAATGAAACGTTTGTCCCCGCATCGGAGTCGGCTCCAGACACTAAGTGTCGACTCCGAAACTCTGGGTGTCGGCTCCGAAACTCTAGGTGTCGGCTCCGGACCGTATCAAAAATCAAAAGAATATTTGACTAGCCATGGGGTCGGCTCCAGCATTCCTAGGTGTTGACTCCATGCTCTGAAACTTTGAAACTTATATTTTGCAATTGATTCAAAACACGTTTCTTAATGCCTTTAAATCAATCAAATATTTTTAAGCCTTGAAACACTTATCAAATCTATTAGTAATCAAATAAATATACTCAATTCCTTTATTAATCATCAAAATCAATAATTGGGTCAACAATCTCCCCCTTTTTGATGATTATAAAAACATTGAGTATATGCATAAGATTCTTAAATCAAAATTTTTAAGGAAGTGATCCTCACAAGTAAGCTCCCCATGAATAAGGTAGCTCCCCCTATGAAGTTCAATTTAGCAGTTGTTTTTCCTTTTGCTCTACATTTTAGTGTTGGATACTTAGAATTCAGTTAAATCAATTGTCACTTAGGCTTACTTGCATATCCAAAATCACTTGATACCAATCAAAATCACTTGATACCAATTAAATTAAATGCCAATCAAAGCATAACTAATTAATGCATATACGACATAACTTTCTCCCCCTTTTTTGTAATCAACAAAAAGGTTAGAAAGAGTTAAGTCAAATGATAAAATTGATAGATCAAAGGATAATTTCATTTCATCAAAGGTCAAGTATTACAATAAGAAACTAAACTTTCATTACATCAGAAACTAAACTTTCATTACAAACATCAAACAAAAAAAAAAAAAACTTGACTTCATTACATGAAAATTACAAATTGGTTCTAATGATTCTTGTTAAATGATCCAAAATCTTTCCCATTCCATCACTTTGAGTAGCTACAAATTCTTTCAACCTTCTATCAACAAAAGAGCAAGCAGTCATGATTTTATCTTGAAGCTCGGCATTGCACTTGGAGTAGGTCTCAGAATCTCCACAGATATCTTTAAGTTCTTCAAATATATTTTTCAGATCATTACTTAAGGAATCCGCAGATGAACTAAGAGTTGATTCTATTTTGCCAATGCGATCATCCAGGGAATAAAGAGTTTCTTTAAGATTCATAAACTTATTATCAAACTCAGTCTTCAATTCATCCTTTTGAGCAGCAAGCAATCCTTTGAGTTGCTCCAATTGAAGGTCTGAAAAACCAACTGATGAAGTGGATGACTGAACATGAACTTGAGCGGGTGCAGGGGCAGGAACAGGACTGCTAGGCTGCGAAGAGGGAACCCTCACAGATGGTCCAGCCTCAAAAGATGCAGAAGGTCTAGGTTCAGGGGCTCTCTCGTCCAAGTTGCCTTTCCTTCCCATTGCCCATTGATCTTAACAAATCCCATCCGATGCAAGGTGGCCAAACTGTAGTAATCAGTATGCCTGAGATTCTTAGACGGTTCATTGTCTAATATCACAACACCTTGGCTCCTGAAAACCATAGTTAGCACCATGCCGTAGGGTAAGGATGATCTTTTTTCCCTCCAGCCTCAGCCATATAAAATATCATCATTGCAGCTAAATTTATGGGTGACTGGTCAACACACTGTCCATCACAACAATGTCTCGCTCGGAGACATACTCAAATCAATCGGTTTTTGGAAATAATATTCTACTATAAATATTGTGAAGTAATCTTAGTTACAAGGGTAGTTGGTTAGCCCTAATCTCCTCAAATTCTATAAGTTCTCTCCCTAACATCCTCGATAGAGCGGCTGACCTCTCACTGTGGATGTCGGCAACTAATCCAGTAATGGGAATGCTAAGGAGGTTTCCTAATTTCTAAAAAGTGAGATGGATCCTTTTACCTCTGACTGAGCTCACGATTCCACCGTCACCTCTCGACAGATTGAAATAGAATTCCTTGACAAGAGCTGGATATTAGGAACATCTAGAGAACACACTTTATCCCAGCCTAGTTCCTTGATTTGATTCCCAATAGAGAAGCCCTCGGATTGAAAGAACTCGAAATCAACTTTCCTACCCATAGTTATCACTCTCCCTGCTAGGGTATCTACCTGAGGAGATGAAGGGTCTGGATTGTCCGAAGCAGTTGAAGAGGAATCACTCGGAGACGGCTCGCGCACGGGTCGTCTCGCCGATCATTTTCCGGTTGCTACGGGCACTCCAAGCACTGATTCTCCTCTTAGGTGCCATTAGATCCTTAGGAAGGCTTGAATAGGGGGTGGAATTAGAGATGGGAGGCTTTGAGAGAGTTTGGGAAGAGTTTGGTTAAGAATTTGAAAAGAGATGAAATGACGAGGTGTCGACTCTGCCCTAATAAAGTCGATTTGGGACCCCAGGTGTCGACTCCCGCAAAGTCGGGTGTCGACTCCAAATCGCTAACACAGTTAGCGCTCGAACTGGAGTCGGCTCCACTTATACGGGTGTCGGCTCCAAGGTCAGGACCGAGAGCGACACACAAGGTGTCGACTCCTCAAACTGAGGTGCGACTCCACTGACAGTTTCAGAGAAAAATAACTGAGATTCAAACAACTAAACTTGTCACAATAGGTTCAATAAAATTTTGAAAAAATCTTTGGAATATGAGGAACAAATTGCTCAGATGACTAGATAATTTGTCCTTAAAATTATGAAAGAAATATTAAGAAATTAATAGAAATCTAGATAGTCATTCCTTAGAGTTTCAAAATCATTCCAAAGGGTCACAAATCCTAATTCACCTCTAAGATAACAAAATCTTTCTTCACTCAAAGGTTTTGTAATATATCAGCTAATTGTTCTTCAGTATTAACATAATCAAGACAAATTTTATTATTAGCTACATGTTCTCTTATAAAGTGATATCTAATTTCAATGTGTTTTGTTCTTGAATGTTGAATTGGATTTTTAGTTAAATTAATTGCACTTGTGTTATCACATCTAATTGGAGTTTTATCAAGTGTTATGCCATAATCTTCAAGTTGTCTCTTAATCCAAAGGATTTGAGCACAGCAACTTCCAGCTGCAACATATTCTGCTTCAGCAGTTGATAATGCAACCGAATTTTGCTTTTTGCTAAACCAAGAGATTAAGTTACATCCTAAAAATTGACATGCACCACTTGTGCTTTTTCTATCTAATTTACATCCAGCATAGTCGGAATCAGAATATGCAATCAAGTTTAATGTTGAGTCTCTAGAATACCATAAACCTACATTTTTAGTTCCACTTAAATATCTTAAGATTCTTTTTACAGCAATTAAGTGAGATTCTTTAGGTTCAGATTGAAATCTAGTGCATAGACAAACAGCAAACATGATATCTGGTCTACTAGCTGTTAAGTAAAGAAGAGATCCGATCATACCTCTGTAATATTTTTGATCTACTTTCTTACCATCTTCATCTTTGTCCAATTTGCATGAAGGGCTCATAGGTGTTCCAAGTGGTTTGATTGACTCCATTCCAAACTTCTTGAGAATTCTTTTGTATATTTTGCTTGATTGATGAAAATTCCCTCTTTGCTTTGCTTGATTTGAAGTCCTAGGAAGAAATTGAGTTCTCCCATCATGCTCATCTCAAACTCACCCTGCATTAACTTAGCAAATTCTTGACATAACAGATTGTTAGTAGCACCGAATACAATATCATCAATATATTTGTACTACTAATAAATCCTTGTCTTTTCTTTTCAAAAATAGTGTTTTATCAACATTTCCTCTTATAAAGTCATTTTCAATCAAAAATTTACTTAATCTTTCATACCAAGCTCTAGGTGCTTATTTTAAACCATATAGTGCTTTGTGTAGTTTAAAAACATGATTTGGAAAATTCATGATCTTCAAAACCAGAGGTTGTTCAACAAAAACTTCCTCATTTATAAATCCATTTAAAAATGCGCTTTTAACATCCATTTGAAATAAATTGATATGCATATGACATGCAAATGCGAGTAATAATCTAATTGCTTCTAGTCTAGCTACAGGTGCAAAATTTCATCAAAATCAATTCTTCTTCTTGATTATATCCTTTTGCGACTAATCTAGCTTTGTTTCTAATTACTATGCCATTTTCGTCTAATTTATTTCTAAATACCCATTTTGATCCTATAACAGAATGATCTTTAGGTCTATCTACAAGAGTCAGACATTATTCCTAGTAAATTGATTTAATTCTTCTTGCATGGCTAACATCCAATTATTATCTTTTTTGCCTCTTCAATAGTTTTAGGTTCAATTTGAGATACAAATGCAAGATGATTATTGATGTTTCTCATTGATGATCTAGTTCTTACTCCTTGAGATGGATCACCTATAATTAATTCTTTTGGATGACCATAGGCATATCTCCAATCTCTAGGAAGATCTATATCATTATGATTTGCATCAACAACATCAACACTAGGGGAATCATTATCTTTGGCTTCTTGTTCATGATCTGAAGATACATCAATATTTAACTTTTTAATGTCTCTTTCTAGAATTGTATCTTCCTCATCATCAATTATTCTTGAACTAGATGCTAAAGATTCATCAAAATTACATGAATAGATTCTTCTACAATTAAGTTTCTCTTGTTAAACACTCTATAGGCTTTACTAGATGTTGAATATCCTAAGAAAATGCCTTCATCAGATTTTGCATCAAATTTTCTAGATTATCTTTACCATTATTATGAATGAAATATTACAACCAAATGCATGAAAGTAGCTTATGTTTGGTTTTCTATTGTTCCATAGTTCATAAGGAGTTTTCTTAATGATTGGCCTAATCAAAGCTCTATTAAGAATGTAACATGCCGTGTTTATAGCTTCCGCCCAAAAGTATTTTGGTAGGTTGCTTTCACATAGCATGGTACGGGCCATGTCTTCTAAGGTTCTATTTTTTCTTTCAACTACTCCATTTTGTTGTGGTGTTCTAGGTGCTGAAAAATTATGATGGATGCCATTTTCTATGCAAAAGTTTTCAAATAGATGATTTTCAAATTCAGTGCCATGATCACTTCTAAGAGACACTATGGTGTTATTTTTCTCATTTGTGACCTTTTGAAGAATTTTAAAAACAATGGAAATGTCTCATCTTTATGAGCTAAAAACAATACCCAAGTATATCTAGAGTAATCATCTACAATCACAAGACCATATTTCTTTCCTCCTAGACTTGTGGTTCTAGTAGGTCCAAAAAGGTCCATTTGAAGTAGTTCAAGTGGCCTAGAAGTGGAAACAATATTTTTAGTTTTGAAAGAGTTTCTAGTTTGTTTTCCAAATTGACATGCATCGCAAATTTTGTTATTTTCAAAATCTAGTTGTGGAAGTCCTTTTACTAAATCCATTCTTATTAATTTTGAAATTAGTGTGTGCTTGCATGACCTAATCTACGATGCCATAACCAACCAATCTCATTCATATTAGCATTATTAGCAACTAAGCAATGATTACTAGTAGACAAATTATCTAAATCAATCAAGTATACATTGCCATTTCTATTTCCAATAAAAATAATGCTATTATCAATGGGATTAGAAATAGTGCAGATAGATGCTTCGAATGATACTTTAAAACCTTTATCACATAATTCTAATACTAATTAAATTATGTTTTAAACCATTGACATATAAAACATTTTCAATATATGTGGAGGGAGTTATTTGAATATTACCAAACCCATGATTTGGCCTTTGCCATTGTCACCAAACGTAACAACTCCTCCTCTTTTGCTTTCAAGGGTGATGAATTGATCCTTGTCACCCGTCATGTGTCTTGAGCAGCCACTATCGAGATACCACTTTCGCTTTGATCTTTTGGCCCAAGACACTCCTGCAAAAATAATTAAGTCTTATATTTAGGTACCCAAGCCTTCTTGGGTCCTTCATGGTTAGTAGCATAAAAGATTGTTCCTTTGGGAACCCATATTTTCTTTCCTTTACTATTAAATGTTTGTTACTGTTTCTCACATTACATTCATAGGATTTATGGCCTTTCTTGTTACAATAATGACATGTAACACTATCTCTATTTGTTCTTTTTAAAGAAGTTTTTGATAAATTTTTGTTTTATGTTAGGTCTATACCTAATCCAGCCTTATCAAATATGGCTCTTGATTACCTAATAAAAATTAAGTTTTTCAGAACTATAAGTAAATTTATCAACAATATTCTTATATTTATCTACTTCCTTCTTTAATTTATTATTTTTCATTGGAAATT
>UESW01002074.1:239872-291069 GCA_900491605.1 Calamus simplicifolius | reverse complement strand
ACTTGAATTCGTTTATATTAAAAAAAAAAAAATATTTTTAATTTTAACGTTGTACATCATATTTTATGCTTAAATTTTTTAAAAATATAAATTAGGTTACAACTGATTAATGATTTTTTCAGCCTATATTGTTTCATGCAGAATAGTTTACACCGGATATGATAACTGATTCGTGCATGAGCTGCGAATTTGCGCTGTGAAATTTACACCGAGGAAGCTTCGGCGAAACTTCCGATAGTACGGACGCGCTATTCGGGGAACACCTTGAGGAAAGCTTCGTGTCAGTGAATTAGCGCACAAACGGTGGGCGAAATTTTAATTGAGCGCGGTGGGACAAATCGCTGCGAAAATCATGTGCTGGTGTGGTACACTGGTATGGGAGGGAGGAAACCGTATTAACAGTGAAACCCGGTAGCTGTAGCGCACCATAAAAAATGACCATAAAATAAAATTACTGTAAACGGGCCCATTAGTTGTGCCGTTGGATGTGCCACCTGAATGTATAGATTAAAAAATTGCTCAGTTCAAAGCCAATGACTCATTTGATGGTGGTTGATAAGTTATCAGGGATTGATTTGGGTATTAATTGGCTTGGCAGCGCTTGGAGAACATGGACCTCTAACTGCCCATGGATGCCGTCCAGCACAATCGGATGCTGTCAAGAAGGTTGTATGTCCTATGGGTGAAAGCGAAACGTCTTTGAGATTAAATGGCAGATTCATAGTTGACTAGACTTTAGAGCTTTATGTAAAGGCGGAACTTAAGTTCACTATATGTTTATGTGCGGTACCCCACTTAAAAGAAGTGATACATGTCCTATAATCCCATTTAATTATAGACACAGATGTGGTTGATCAAATCTCGTTAGGAATAACAGAGAAAATAAATGACGGAGCCCCCACCTCAGCTTCCGAGGCTCTTTCGGCCTTCGAGATGCCCTCGGCCTCGGCCTCGGACCTCGCATCCTCTCGGCCCCGGGCTCGGAGCCTCCCTGGCTTCGGACCTCATGTCCCACCATCTTGAGCCACCTGACACGCCCACGTGGTACGTCAGCTGCCTACGATGGCCACGTGGCCCATTACTTGTCTGCAACAGCGCATGGCCACAACCCGTAACGGCGCACACCTGACACAACTGGCTCACCTACCACCAGTAGCGCTACACCTGGCAGGCGGCTGGTGGAGCAAGACACCTCTGACATGCTCAGTATCGGTTGCGACCTGTCACTGTCAGCTCAGCCATCCGTCCACTATCGGACAATGGTACCTCAAAATCAACCACCTTCTGGAAGCAGAAAAAGGGACCCTCGGACAGGTATAAAAGCCCACACTCACAACGATGAGGAGGATCTGAACTCAAATTCTCTAACTATCTTTTCTGATAGTTCTTTTCTTAGCTATTCCAAGTTGCTTACTTGAGCATCGGAGGATCCTCACCGGTGCAACCGGTCTCCGAGGACTTTCTTGCAGGAGCTCTTCGAGGAAAAGGATCTCCATCTCCCGACGTTGGGGAAAGGCAACTTGGCGTCAATAGATTGATGCGCCAGTAAGGGGGTGAGAAAAAAAGAGAGCTTCGAACGAACGACTACAGATCCTCCTCCCCTGAGTACTTGAGAAGATGGTGATGACACTAGCGCATGAGGTTTCTATCAGCCATGCCAAGGGGGCATCGCCCGAGGACTGACTTGCCAAAGCTGGTCCCCTCGCTCCCTAGGCGTTCCCGCATCGCCATCGCCACCACCGCAGCTGCCGCACCTGGATGATCGGATTGCTGCCCTCACCCTGCAAGTTCAATCGATGGTGGCGGCAGTCAGGTCCTGCAACATCAGCCGACTGCCTCGCAACGGCAGCCGGAGCCACCCTCATCGATCCCGGGGGTGGTGCAACCTAGCCAGCACTCCTCCAAGGAGATCTCCCATCCGGGAGGTTTGCCGCCGCTGTGCTTCGCCCAGGCGTCATCGCCGGGAAGCCTCTAAGAGGCCCATGTCTCCTTCTCGCTTTGCCATTGCTTCTCCCAAGCGGCGGCATGGGAGGGAGGCGAAATGGACCCACACTCCTCTCCGTCCTCAGAATCTTCAAGGGAAGGGTCCTTCGATGACCAGATAGCTCGCCGGACCGAGGGCCGGCTAGATGAGTACAACCAACGCTGGAGGAGCTCAGCGGTAGGATCACCAATCCGCCATAGGTGGATTATGACAGCCGGCCACCTGTCCTGCCGTATCATGGAGGAGCCAATCTCAACCCGATTCTTCCTCCCTCAGTTGGACCCATACGACGGGACACCGATCCCCTGGACCATCTGGAAAGCTACAAGGTTCTTATGCAGGTCGAGGGGGCAACCGACTCCTTGCTCTGCATCGCCTTCCCCGCCACCTTAAGGAAGGCAGCCCAAGCTTGGTACTCATGTCTGCCATCACGGAGTATCAACTCCTTCTGCCAGTTGGAGAGGGCCTTCTTGGCCCATTTTGACACTTGCCGAAAGATTTCCCAAGTGGCGGACAGCCTCTTTTTCATCCAGCAGAAGAGCGGTGAGTCCCTGCTGGACTATGTCGCCTCTTTCAAAGAAGTAGCACTTGAGGTCTATAACCTCGAGGACTCTGTGGCCATCTTGGCCTTGAAGCGAGGGCTCTGCCCCTCCCGTTTTGCTTACTCCCTCGACAGGAAGCCGCCCGGCTCCTACGCCGAACTTCTGAGCCGAGCACAGAAGTACATCCGTGCCGACGAGGCGGACTCCTCCCGGTACGAGGCAAATGGAAGCTCAGCCAAGAAGCAGACTTGTTCCGAGCCTGCTGAGGCTCGTCCCAGGAGGCCCGAGCCTCCCAGCCGACCATCTTCGGACTCTTGCTCTCATAGACGAACCGTTCACTCCCCTGCTCACCCCGATATCTCACATCTTGCTGGAGATCAAGGGCGAGCCGTATCTTCAGCGTCCTCATCCACCTTGCAACAAAAATTTGTACTGTCGCTTCCACCGGGACCACGACCACAATACTAACAACTGTCGCCAGCTGAAGAAGGCGATAGAGGACCTCATCCAGCATGGCCACCTAGGGAGTTCGTTCAGAGAGGCAACCCGGGTGCACTTAGTCCGTCGGCGCCCCCCCTCCAATGGCCAGCATCGACAACGCTCCAACCGAGAAGACGGTGACAATGATCTCCTGAGGGGCAGGCAGCACATCCAAGAGGCTGCGGGAGGAGAAGCTAGATTCTGTAATTCTCTTTTCTAAAAGGGATCTAGAGGGGGTAGTTAATAAGAATGATGATAGCGTCGTCGTATCTATGACGATCGCTAAGCATCCTGTAGAAAAAATTCTGGTTGATAGTGGTAGCTCTGTGGATGATTTAAGTTATGATGCATTTGTTCAGATGAGCTTATCCCCTAGATCCCTTTGGTCCGTTACTACACCCTTCATGGTTTTACCGGAGATTCCGTGAGAGTTGAAGGGAAGATCACTGTCCTCATCACAGCCAGGACTCCACCATGTCAGAGCACAGTTTTCATAAACTTCCTGGTTGTCCGGGTTCCTCTGGCCTACAACGCCATCCTCGGAAGACCCGGTCTGAACCTACTAGACACTGTCATCTCCACCAAAAGGCTACTTGTGAGGTTTTCTACCAGTGAAGGAGTTGGGAAGATGTGGGGGGAGCAGAGGCCGCTACCGCTTTGCTACCATATGGCCCCTAGCCCACAGGGGGTGGTGTCGGTGCCTGCACCAGAATCGCTCGACCTCTGTGACTTGGAGAGGAGAGGGGAGCCGACCGAGCACCTGCTGACCTTCCTACTGGGGGAGAACCCGAGAGGACGGTCCAAATTGGAGCCCTACTTCCGGAGGAGGCATGCGACTAGCTCCTCACTTTTCTGCAAGCCAACTCCGATATCTTTGAATGGTTGGTGTCCAACATGCCAAGAATCCCCGAAGAGGTAATTATCCACCGGCTCAACATCAAACCAGAATGCCGGACCATCTTGGAGAGGAAGAGGAGCTTTGCCCCCAACCTCCAGAAGGCCATTGATGAGGAGGTTTGCAAACTGGTGGCTGCTGGCCACATTGAGAGATTCACTATCCGGACTGGCTGGCCAACGTCGTGATGGTCCGTAAGGCTAGTGGGAGCTGAAGGATATGCGTGGACTTCATCGATCTTAATAAGGCATTCCCTAAGAACAGCTTTCCATTGCCCCGGATTGACCAGCTGATGAACGCCACATCTAGCCATGAGACCCTCAGCTTCATGGATGCCTTCTCAGGGTACAACCAGATCAAGATGGATCCGGTGGACGAAGAAGCATTTGTAACCGAGAAGGGGATATACTGCTACAAGGGGATGCCGTTTGGATTGAAGAATGCAGGGGCCACCTATCAGAGGCTAATAAATAAGGTCCTCGAGGACCAAATCGGGCGCAACATGGAGGTGTACATGGACGATATGCTAACCAAGAGTATCTGTACCACTGATCATGTTGCCATCCTTGAGACCTTCGGCAATCTCCATTGGTACCAGATGAGGCTGAACTCCCACAAGTGTGACTTCGGGGTTACAGCGGGCAAGTTCTTGGGCTTCATGGTGACGTGGTAGGGGATCGAGGTGAACCCTAACAAGATCCGAGCTATCCTAGATATGAGGCCCCCTGCTAACAAGAAGGAGGTGCAGTGCCTGACCGAAAGAATGGCAGCTTTGAGTCGCTTTCTATCCAAGTTGGCAGAGAGGTGTCTGCCTTTCTTCAAGGCGTTGCACAAGGTCAATGGCTTCGAGTGGACGAAGGATTGCCAGAAAGCCTTCGAGGAGTTAAAGGAGTTTTTATCCACTCCGCCATTGCTGCCCAAGCCAAGGAGTGGGGAGGAGCTCTTTCTATATCTTGCAGCCTCCCTCGAGGCCGTCAGCTCCGTGCTTGTTCGCAGGGACTCTGACGGGATGCAGAAGCCAATCTATTACACCAGCAAGGTGCTTTATGATGCGGAGACCAGTATTCCAAATTAAGAAGATCATCTTCACCTTGATCATCTTCGCTCAACGCTTCAGACCTTACTTCCAAGCTCATCCCATTGTGGTGCTCATGGACTAGCCCCTCCGGGCTATCTTATCCCATCGTGACACCTCCGGCCGACTGGCGAAGTGGGACATCAAGCTGGGAAAGTTTAACTTATCTATCCAACTGAGGTCTGTAATGAAGTCCTAGATGTTAGACGATTTCTTGGTTGAGTGCACCTTGCCGAGGAGCACCCGGAAAAGCCACACTCATAATCCCTCGTGGAGTTGGAGGCGGGAGGAGAGGACTGGATTCTTCATGTAGATGGCGCATCAAACTCTCAAGAGAGTGGAGCCGGACTCATTCTTGCAAGCCCCAAGGGAGAGGCAGTGGAGTACACTCTTTGATTCCTTTTTCTGCCACCAACAACCAAGCGGAGTACAAAGCCCTGCTAGCAGGGATGAAGTTAGCTAAGGAGCTCAAAGCAAGGCATCTACGGGCCTTCACCGACTCTCAGCTTGTCTATGGGCAAGTTGCTGGGGAGTATGAGGCCCGAGACCCAACCATGTCCCGTTATTTAAGTAAGGTCCAATCTCAGGCCTCCCATTTTGCCTATTTCTGTGTCAGTTACATCTCCAAAGGAGAGAACGCCAGAGTTGATGCACTGTCCCATTTGGCCACCTCGGCCGATGGAGCCTTGGGAAGAACATATGTGGAGCATTTGGAGGTTCCAAGCACCGAAGCTGTTGAAGAGGCTTTGTCGGTCGCGTAGGAGCCTACTTGGATGGATGCTTACATCCCGTATCTTACCGATGGTGCCCTTCCCGAAGACCCAGCTGAGGCCAGGCTACTAAAGTGCCAAGTAAACCACCGAGCCCCAAAGTTCTTGATGATGGACGGGCGGCTCTACCAAAGGTCATTCTCATACCCGATCCTCAAGTGCGTCGGTCCGGCGAAAGCTGATTACATCCTATGGGAGATCCATGAAGGCATCTGCGAGAGTCATCTAGGGGACAGAGCTCTAGCATATAAAGCTCTGCGCCAAGGATACTACTGGCTGACGATGAGAGAGGATGCCACCGATCTTGTTAGAAGGTATGATAGCTGCCAGTGGCATGCCAACATCCAGCAGCAACCGACCTCTCAGCTGAGTCCCCTGGCAGCCCCCTAGCCTTTTGCTCAATGGGGGATAGACATCCTGGGGCCATTTCCCCCGGCCTCTGGCCAGCGCAAGTTCCAGCTGGTGGTCGTCGACCACTTCACCAAATGGATCGAGGTGGAGGCGCTAGCTAAGATCACCGAGGGCAAGGTGAGATCATTCTTCTGGAAGTCTATAATATGTCAGTTTGGACTGCCGCATACCCTCATCACCGCCAACGGCCGGCAGTTCGACAATGCATTCTTCAGGGGATTCTGCTCTAAGCTGGGCATTCATCAGTGGTTCACTTCTGTCGGCCACCCTCAGACTAATGGAGCAGCAAAGGTGACCAACTATATCATCCTTCAAGGACTTAAAGCGTGGCTGGATGACTTCAAAGGGAGGTGGGTGGAGGAGCTCCCCAACGTGCTGTGGGCCTACCATACGATGCCGCGAGCTCACACCGGAGAGACTCCCTTCAACCTTGTCTTCAGATCTGAGGCTATCATCCTGTAGAGGTTGGCGTCCCGAGCCCTTGGATGGGGTCCTACGATGAGAAGGACAACCGAACTAGTTGCGAGCCAACCTCGACCTTGTGGAGGAGGTACTTGACCGAGCGCAACTCCCAATGGCCGCCTACCGATAGTGAACCGCTAGGTACTGCAATGCCCATGTCCATCCAAGAATATTCCTGCCAGGAGACCTAGTCCTCAGACGGGCCAAAATTTTGAAGCCGATAGAAGGAGGCAAGTTGTCGTCGAATTGGGAAGGACTCTATTGTTGAGAAATTATTGAAACATAATTGCCCCAACTCTATTGATTTTGATGATTTCAAAAGCCATGAATATATTAATAGAAACAATGAATTATTTATCAAATACCATGAGTTTATTTAAAAATGAAAAATATAAACTATCAATGTTTACATTCAATGAGTTCTTGAATCAATTAAAACAAAAAAAAATTTTATACTTGAGATTATACTTGAGATTTCATGAATTAAACTTGAGATTTCAAAAAGAATTCTTATACTACTCATTTGATAATCAATAACTTAATGGAAAATGTCTTGAATTGATGATCAAATCAATTCTATTCAAGTCACATTTATATTTAAATTTATTTGGGACGAGTTTTAAAGTCTATCAGAACATTTTTCTGATTTTTGTATCGCTCCCGAGCCGACTCAAGGGTTTCCGAGTCGACTCCCCAAATGTCTGTTTTTCAATGTTGTCCTGAGTCGACACTTGAGTTTTCAAGAGTCGACCCCTGAACCTTCGCGAGCCGACTCATGGACTGTGCGAGCCGACTCGACTCAGACGGCAGAGAGGCTCATTTTTTAGCACTTCTCGAGTCGACTCCCCGCATATCTCGAGTCGACCTTGAAAGTTAGGTGTTTCTGGAATCGAGTGTTCGAGCCGACTCACGCAGTGCTCGAGCCGACTCCACGGAATCTGGACGCGATTTTTTCTGGATGCCACATCAGCTCTAACGGTAATATTTTTGAATAACGGCTATTTTTCTATGTTTCTAACGGCTATATCTTTGCAGAATCTATAAATAGAGGAGCCTATTTCAAATCAGAAATACAACAAAAAGAAAAAAAGAGATTACTGCCTTATCCAAAAAGAGGGAAAAACAGAGCTTTATTGGAAAAATCTTCTAGTTCAAAATAGAGTGATTCAAAAGGAGTGAAATCAAAGAGGAAGTTTCGTCTGCTCCAGATCATCAATCCACAAGAGTCAAAAGAAAATCCAAAAGCTTTTCAAAGATCAAATCGAAGGATTTTCAACATTCAACAAAAGGAGAAAAAGCTTCATCTCAACTCCAAAGTTTTCAAACGGTCAAGAATCTTGCTGAGGCCTGATTCAATACTTCAAGAGGAGTTAAAGAGGAGAAGGAAGAAAGCCAAAGCCACAACCATCTGCAATCTTATCAGGCTTTTCTAACCCTTTTTATACTTTATTTGTATATTTGCTCAAGGGGAGCGTTTCTATATTTAAACTCTGTTATTTTGGTTGTTTGCTGATTCAATCAGTGGATTGAATCAGTGGAGGTTATTATACCTCGTTGCAAGCCGGAGTGCTTGTGTTGGGTTAGTTGTGAGCCCGTGAAAAACAACGTGTAGGGTTTTGTGCTGGTGAGCCCGTGTAAAACCGGCTGGGTTCGTTGTGATCCCGGGAAAACAACAAGTTTGAGTTGTGAACTTGTAAAACAACTCGGCTGTAATCGAAGAGATTATAGTGTGGACCCAAGTGAATCTTGGGAGTGGACGTAGGTGTTGGTTGCACCGAACCACTATAAAATTATCTTGTGTTTGCCGTGCTATATTTTCTCTCTCTATCTCTCTTTATTATTTGCTTGTGTATTGATTAAAGTTAGCCTCTCACTTGCACATTTTGCTAACTAATCAACTAAAGTTAAAAAGACTTAAATTTTTAAGAACCCAATTCACCCCCCCCCCCCTCTTGGGTTGCCATCTGGGCCAACAATTGGTATCAGAGCAAGTGCTCATTTAGAATTTGATCTCACGATCAAGGGCTAAAGATCCTTATGGCAACACAAAGTGGTTCATGTTTTGCTGAAGGTCATTCTACGAATCGACCTCCTTTATTTAATGGAACCAACTATTCATATTGGAAAGCAAGAATGAGAATATTCATTCAAGCTTCTGACTATGAATTGTGGGGAGTAATAACTAATGGACCTAGTACACCCACACACTTAGTTGAAGGCATTCTTGTTCCTAAGCCCGAAAGGGATTGGAATGATAATGATAGAAGAATGGCTCAATTAAATGCTAAAGCCATTAACATTTTATATTGTTCCTTAGACTCTAATGAATTCAACCGAATCTCAACATGTAATTCCGCAAAAGAAATTTGGGATAGGTTGGAAATAACACATGAAGGAACAAACCAAGTTAAGGAATCAAAAATAAACATTTTGGTTCATAAATATGAATTGTTTACAATGGAACAAACTGAAACCATCACATGCATGTTCACTAGATTCACTGATATTGTGAATGGTTTAAAGAGTCTTGGTAGAATTTATTCTAATGCTGACCTTGTGCGCAAAATTCTTAGGTCACTACCAAGATCGTGGGAAGCGAAAGTCACTGCTATCCAAGAAGCAAAGGACCTCAATGCATTACCTTTAGAGGAGCTTCTAGGATCCCTAATGACCCACGAGCTGACAATGAAGCAGCATGTTGAGGAGGAAACAAAAAGAAAGAAAACACTTGCCCTCAAAACTGCAGAAATGGAAGAGAGCAGCAGTGAAAGTAATGATGAAGATGATGATGAAACTGCTCTCTTGGCCAAAAAATTCAGAAAGTTTATGAGAAAAAGGCCCTTCCATAAAAAGAAATTTGGAGCAAGAATTGATGGAGAAAAAGATAAGAAAAAGGACAAGGAGAAAGAAAAAGAGAAAGAGCCCTTAGTATGTTATGAGTGTAAAAAGCCAGGGCACTTTAGATATGATTGTCCTTTGCTGAAAAAGGCCTACAAGAAAAAGAAGAAAGCATACATGGCAACATGGTCTGATGAATCTTCCTCGTCGGAAGAAGAAGAACAAAAGGAAGTTGCCAATATCTGCTTCATGGCCAACAACGACGACAACGACAATGAGGTAAGTTCTGAAAACTCAAATGATGAATTCACTTTTGATGAAATTTGAGGCTTTCAATGAACTTATGATTGATTTTAAATCTTTGAAAAAGAAGTATAAGTTTTTGAAAAATGACAATATTAGCTTAGCTAAAAGTAAAAATGAATTAGCTTTAGAAGTTAAGAACTTAACTAATGAAAAAGAAGAACTTAGCAAAGAAAGAGATAATTTTAATCAAGAAATAGATTTGTTGAAATCTGAAACTAAAAACTCAACAAAGATTTAAAAGATCAATTAGAAACCTTAGCTTTAGAAAAAGAACAGCAAGTTAAAGACAATGATTCATTAAAGAAAGAAGTTATAAAATATAAAGACATTGTTGAGAAATTCACCTTAAGTTCAACTAAACTAAACATGATTTTAGATAATCAAAAAGCTGTTTTCGATAAAGCTGGCCTAGGTTATAATACGTATAGGAAACAAAAATCTTTAAAGAATATTTTTGTAAAAGCCAATCAAAGTAATATAACTTGTTTTAAATGCAATGAAAAAGGTCATAAATCATTTGAATGCAAAACATTAAATAATAACAACAAGTTAAATGTTAAAGCAAAGAAAATATGGGTTCCGAAAGGAACAATTTTTGTTGCTACTAACCATGAAGGACCCAAGAAAGCTTGGGTACCTAAACATAAAGTTTGATTATATTGCAGGAATGTCTTGTAGCCAAAAGATCAAAGAAAAAGTGGTATCTTGATAGTGGCTGCTCAAGACATATGACGGGTGACAAAGAGGAATTCATCACCCTAGAAGAAAAGAAAGGTGGAGTTGTGACGTTTGGCGATAACGGTAAAGGTCAAATTATGGGCCTTGGTAAAGTTCGCATAACTCCATCTATATTTATTGATAATGTACTTTATGTTGATGGTTTAAAGCACAATTTAATTAGTATAAGCCAACTATGTGATAAGAACTTTAATGTTTCATTTAAATCTTCTATTTGCATAGTATCTGATTCCATTAATGATAGCATTGTTTTTACTGGTTATAGACATGNTCTGATTCCATTAATGATAGCATTGTTTTTACTGGTTATAGATATGGCAATGTGTACTTAGTTGACTTAGATAAATTATCTGAAAGTAGTCATTGCCTAATTGCTGACAATGCTAACATAAATGATATTGGATGGTTATGGCATCGTAGATTAGGTCATGCAAGCACACACCTTATTTCAAAACTAATTAAAATGGATTTAGTTAAAGGATTACCTAAACTAGATTTTGAAACAACAAAATTTGTGATGCATGTCAATTTGGAAAACAAACTAGAAGTTCTTTCAAATCTAAAAATTGTTTCAACTTCTAGGGCTTTAGAGCTACTTCACATGGATCTTTTCGGACCAACTAGAACCACAAGTCTAGGAGGAAAGAAATATGGTCTAGTGATTGTAGATGATTATTCTAGATATACTTGGGTAATGTTTTTAGCTCACAAAGATGAGACTTTCTCGATATTCCTGAAATTCTTCAAGAAAGTCACAAATGAGAAAAACACTACTATAGTATCTCTAAGAAGTGATCATGGAACAGAATTTGAAAATCACTTATTTGAAAATTTCTGCACTGAAAATGGAATTAATCATAATTTTTCAGCCCCTAGGACTCCACAACAAAATGGTGTAGTTGAAAGAAAAAATAGGACTCTAGAAGACATGGCCCGTACCATGCTATGCGAAAGTAACCTACCAAAGTATTTTTGGGCGGAAGCTATTAACACAGCATGTTACATCTTAAACAGAGCTTTAATAAGACCAATATTAAAGAAAACACCTTATGAATTATGGAATGAAAGAAAACCAAATATAAAATACTTTCATGCATTTGGATGTAAATGTTTCATTCATAATAATGGTAAAAACAACTTAGGAAAATTTGATGCTAAATCTGATGAAGGAATTTTTCTAGGTTATTCAACAACTAGTAAAGCTTATAGAATCTTTAACAAGAAAACCTTAATTGTTGAAGAATCCATACATGTAGTGTTTGATGAATCTTTAGCAACTGGATCTGAAAAGATTGATGATGAGGAAGATACAAACATAATTGAAAAAGATCTTGAAAAACTTAATATTGAAGTATCTTCTGATCATGAACAAGAGGCTAAAGATGATGACTCACATAAGGACGATGATGTCAATATTGATCATAATGATATAGATCTTCCAAGAGACTGGAGATATGCCCATAGTCATCCCAAGGAATTGATTATAGGTGATCCATCTCAAGGTATAAGAACTAGATCATATATGAGAAATATCAGTAATCATCTTGCATTTGTTTCACAAATTGAACCTAAAACTATAGAAGATGCTGAAAAAGATAACAATTGGATGTTAGCAATGCAAGAAGAATTAAATCAATTTACAAGAAATAATGTATGGACTTTAGTTGAAAGACCTAAAAATCATTCAGTAATAGGATCAAAATGGGTTTTTAGAAATAAACTTGATGAAAATGGCATTGTAATTAGAAACAAAGCTAGATTAGTTGCAAAAGGATATAATCAAGAAGAAGGCATTGATTTTGATGAAACTTTTGCACCTGTAGCTAGATTAGAAGCTATTAGGCTATTACTAGCATTTGCATGTCACATGAACATTAATTTATTTCAAATGGATGTTAAAAGCGCATTTTTAAATGGATTTATAAATGAAGAAGTATATGTAGAACAACCACCTGGTTTTATAGATCACGAATTTACAAATCACGTTTTTAAATTACACAAAGCATTATATGGTTTGAAACAAGCACCTAGAGCTTGGTATGATAGGTTAAGTAAATTCTTAATTGAAAATGATTTCACAAGAGGAAATGTTGATAAAACACTATTTTTGAAAAGAAAAAGTAAAGATTTACTTGTAGTACAAATATATGTTGATGACATTGTTTTTGGTGCTACTAACGATTCTCTATGTCAAGAATTTGCTAAGTTAATGCAGGGAGAATTCGAGATGAGCATGATGGGAGAACTCAACTTCTTCCTTGGACTCCAAATCAAACAAAGCAAAGAGGGTATCTTTATCAACCAAACAAAGTACACAAGAGAGATTCTAAAGAAATTTGGTATGGAATCAATTAAACCCCTCGGAACACCAATGAGTCCTTCATGCAAGCTGGACAAAGATGAAGAAGGTAAAAAGGTTGATCAGAAGTATTATCGAGGTATAATCGGATCCCTTCTTTATTTAACAGCAAGTAGACCAGATATTATGTTTTCTGTATGTCTATGTGCTAGATTTCAATCAGAACCTAAAGAATCACACTTAATAGCTGTTAAAAGAATACTAAGATACTTAAGTGGAACAAAAAATGTAGGTTTATGGTATTCTAGAGATTCCACATTAAATCTAATTGCATACTCAGATTCTGATTATGCCGGATGCAAGTTAGATAGAAAAAGCACAAGTGGTGCATGCCAATTTTTAGGAAGTAACTTAATCTCATGGTTTAGCAAAAAGCAAAATTCGGTTGCATTATCTACTGCGGAAGCAGAATATGTTGCAGCTGGAAGTTGCTGTGCTCAAATCCTATGGATTAAGAGACAACTTGAAGACTATGGTATCACACTTGATAAGACACCCATAAGATGTGATAATACAAGTGCAATAAATCTTACTAAAAATCCAATTCAACATTCAAGAACAAAGCACATTGAAATACGATATCACTTTATAAGAGAACATGTAGCCAATAATGAAATTTGTCTTGATTATGTGAATACTGAAGAACAACTTGCAGATATATTAACAAAACCCTTAAGTGAAGAAAGATTTTGTTATCTTAGAGGAGAATTAGGAGTTTGTGATCCTTTGGAATAGTTTTCTGAAACTCTTAAGGACATCTATCTAGATTTCATCATTTTCTTGAAAAATCTTGATATTTCAATAAGGAAATCTATCTAGATCTTGATTCACTGTTTCCCCAATTGCTAAAGAACTTAAATCTATAATTTGATGATTAATTTGAATAGTTTCAAATCGTTGAAACTCAATTTTTTATCTCTGAAACTGTTAGAGTCGACTCTGACAGTTTGCGGAGTCGACACCTGAGTTTTTGATTTTCTGTCTAAGTGATTAGAGCCGACTCTGGCTTTTGTGGAGCCGACTCTAATACGAGCGCTGACAGACTTTCTGGCTCGGAGCCGACACCCAGTTTTCGGGAGTCGACTCTAAGTCGAGTTAGGTCAAAAATAAAAAGGCGGAGTCGACCCCCATTCATTCCAATCGTCTCCTAAATCATTCCTAAGAGCTCCAAAATTTTTCCAACTTCCCCAAATCCACTCAAAACCCTTGATTAAGCTTCCAATTCTCAATGGCACCAAAGAGGCGCGGATTCGTCGCTGGAGCATCCGTTCCAACGAGAAGACGCACGTTCGAAGGCAACCATCGCCTTCTTCCTCTTCGGCCACTCAAGAGGATTCTCCACCTTCACCCTCATCTCCTAAGGTTGATCAATTAGCTGGTAAGACCATTACCACTGGGAGGAAAGTTAATTTTGATTTATTTGAATCGGAGGGTTTCTCTATTGGACGAAATTTAAGGGATATGGGATGGGAGAAAGTGTGCTCACTAGACTTACCCACATATCCAGCATTGGTAAGAGAATTTTATAATGGATTAAGCAGAGGAGAAGGAGGATTGATTAGCACAGTGAGAGGAACTAGGGTTATGGTAACAACTGAGATTCTTGGAACCCTTTTAGAAATGCCCACTGTTGGTTTATTGGAATGTCAACTTAATGACAGAAGTGGTGCACTATCAAGGATGCTAGGAAGAGATGTGACTGAGTTCGAAGAGATCTTTGCAAATCAGTTAAACCTAGAACTCAGATTATTGCATAATATATGTGGTAGAATCTTATTTCCAAAAATAGGGAGATTTGAGTATGTCTCGGAGCGAGACGTTCTGATGATGGACTGCATTATAACTGGAAGGCCAGTCAATTTAGCTGGCATGATGATAGGATACATGGCAGAGGCAGCCACTAAGAAAAGATCAACTCTACCCTACGGAATGATTCTGACACTAGTTTTTAGAAGCCAGGGTGTGCTCATAATGGAAAATGAACCTTTAAGAAAACTGAGACACACTGATTATTACAGCATTTCTACTATTCACAGAATGGGATTTAAGAAAGTTAATGGTGTTTGGATGAGGAGAGAGGAAAGAACAGATAGGGATGGTGCAGAGGGAACCAGACTAGAAGAAATCCCGGGACCATCTACTGCGGGACCATCAGTCCCTGATTCATCTTTTGCGGGACCTTCGTCTGCTGGACCTTCGGAGGCCGGACCAAGTTCTATTCCATCACCTCCACATCAGCCTATAACAAATTCTGGAGGATTTTCAAATGAACAACTTGATCAGTTAAGAAGCTTACTTGCTGAGTATGACAGTCACAGGTCAAATGAAATTAATCAATTGAAAGAAGACTTTAATCAGTTAAAAGAAGAATTAAATTCGAGACTGGACATGCTATCCTTTACCTTAGGCAGTTCTGTGGAATCCTTTGGAGCTGAGCTTCACAAGATCTTCGAAAGGATGGAAGGTATTGCCGATGGATCAGGATCGTATGTTCATGCAACGGGTCAATTGAAGAAGGACATTGACCTTGCAGTCTCTCAAATTGAAGCCTGCCTTGAAAATTTTAAGAAGTCACAAAAAGATGATGTAATGGAGATAATAGGTCATCTAAAGAAAATTGTATTCAAGCATATTTGATCTTGTTTTAGAGTTTAATAGCTTGTACTTAGGAAGTTTTTGATTATCCAATGTATTTCATTTTGAGATGTAAATGAATCAACTGATGTAATGGTTCTTGCATATGAAATACAATTTCACTTTTTCAAAATTTTGATTGATTGGACTCCTATGCTTTATTGAGATTATAAATTTTTCTTTACTCTCCTTATTGCTTATAACAAAAAAGGGGGAGAGATAGTTGTGTATATGCAAAGAAAGAAAAGATTATATATGCATAAAGAAAGAAAGAAAGGGGGAGAAGGGAGAATTAATTGTTTATGCAAAATGAATTGAAATGATTAATCTGTTACAATTTGATGTTTATATATAAGAGGAGCTACTCAATGCAGGGGGAGCTTAACAAAAAGCTCATTTACAATCTTATGCACATTAAGTTTAATAATTCAATATTAATGGATTGTACAATTTTAAAAGTTTACATTGAACATTGGCATCAAAACCTTAATTTCAATGGTTTAAAGTTAAAATGACTATAATCCTTAATTTGATTGAATGTTTGAATGCATATACTCAAAGTTTTTGTTATCATCAAAAAGGGGGAGATTGTTGACCCAATTGATGATTTTGATGATTAACAAAACTATGTGAGTATAATTTTTGAAGGCTCTAATGATTTTGATTTAGTGTTTCAGCCTATAAGACTATTGAAAGATCAAAATCAAGTGTTACAATGTGTTCTGGATCGAATCTAATGTCTAGGTAAGAATTGCAGACATTAGAGTCGACTCCGAGAATCACAGAGCCGACTCCGGAACTGGCACGGCCATTAGAGTCGACTCCGAGACTGTGAGAGTCGACTCTCACAGACGGAGCAGAAAGTCGATTTTTCTGGCTCCAACCTAGAGTCGACTCCGGGTAAGTTAGAGTCGACTCCGGAAAAGCATCTTGTCGACCCCAGAAAAGCCAGAGACGACTCCGGAAATAACATTTTAAATCGCCTCGAGCTAGAGCCGACTCCAGAAAAGTTAGAGTCGACTCCAACCCACCTGGAACAAAAACGAAGTTGCCAGATCAGCTCTAACGGTAACTTTTCTATTTTTACTCATTTCTAACGGATATATTTTGATAGAAGGTACACTCCAACGGATAGTTTTATTCCAAAAAGGGTGTAAAAGAAATCTATAAAATGGGGAGTCTATTGTTCAAAAAAAAAGAAGAGAAAAAGAGAAGAAACAATCCGAAAATCTGAGATAGACAAATCCCATTTCAAAAATCTGAGAGCTTGAATCTTGAAAGGAAAACCTTCTAGCTCAAATCCACTCCACTCCAAAAGCTCAAGAGGAATCCAAGCGTTCAAATCAAGTTTTTGTGGATTTCCCAACTTGGAGAAAGAAGTTCAGATTCTTGCTTTTCAACTCTTCTCAACTGCTTCAACTGTGAAGAATCGGAGCTGAGGCTTGATTCAACCTAGCAAGGAGAAGAAAAAAAAAGAAAGAAAAGCTCAAAAGCCAACCATCTTCAAATCAGGCTTTCTAAACTTGTTATATTATTTGATTATCTGCTCATTAAGGAGCTTTGTATTTGAAAAACATTTCATTTGTTTGTATCTAGTTCAATCTGGGGGATTGAACTAGTGGAGGTAGTTTACCTCGGTACAAGCTTGGTAGCTTGTGTTAGGGTTTTGTGCTGGTAAGCCCGAGTAAAACCAGCTGGGTTCGTTGTGCACCCACAACAAGTTTGAGTTGTGAGCTTGGAAAACAACTCGGCTGTAATCTAGAGTGATTATAGTGTGGACCCAAGTGAATCTTGGGAGTGGACGTAGGTGTTGGATACACCGAACCACTATAAAATCTTTGTGTTTGCCGTGTTCTATTGACTCTATCTCTATCTCTATTCTATTCACTGCACTTTTTAGTTACTTTGCATTTGCCTTCATTAATCTCAAGCAAACTATTTAAAAAGGGCTAAATTTTTTAAGAACCCAATTCACCCCCCCCCCTCTTGGGTTGCCATCTGGGCCAACACCATTATTTGGTCACCAACAGTGGATACCCAACCTCTGTGATTGGAGATCCCATGAATGAGGTTCAATGTGGTAGAAACGAAGCTGATTGAGTGATCGTGTTAGAGCACAAATTTTGAAAATTTTTTCAACCCATCCCTATAATGAGTGCTCTTATAAAGTGACAAAGTAAATTTGTGTAAGGTTGAGTGATTCTCTTAATAGATCCGAGGTAGGTTATCTGCAGGGTATTAGTCACAAATACCCTTGGAGGATTCACCTATATGAGAATTGTCATATGAGGCCGTGACTAAAGGTTTGGGCTAACCTTCAGAAATTCTCATGAAAAATCAAGGTACTAAGCGCAAGGCCTTTAATATGCGCTGACTGTAGGGAGAAATAGTCTCCGAGGCATGCATGTTTTTAAAAATTGATAACTATTATCATTGCGGAAATTAAAAGATTACATATTAATCTATCTAATATGCATCAAGATCATATCTTTGCCTATATATTTAGGGTCGTTTGATCTAAAATATGCATATAAAAATATCAAGATCATATCTTGATCTTCAAGATGACTAGTAACACTATTATCTTGAAGCCTGCCTTAAGATCTAGGGATCAAATCACTTACCTTAAGAATAGTAGGTAAATCCTTATTGCTCTGCAGCCGTTCAATCGTTCGGCCTCTAGTATCGTCCACGCGAAGCCCCGAATGATCAGATTTTCGGGAGTGCTAGCTCGCGGAAAAATAGCTTTGCTGATCTTGAATCCTCTTACTTGAATCTTCCTCCAAGATCCACCAGGCTTTCGCTAACACTAGAATCACCAGGATTTTCTATTCTAACATTTTAGAATTACAATCCACGACAATTTAGAATTATAATCCACGACAAATCGTGTATTGTTGTTCTATTTTTTGTTCTGTGTTCTCTGGTGAGGGAATGCCCTCTATTTATAGTCTTGATTTAGCCTTGACATTTAATTCTGACATTTAAGAATTCGTCGTTTGGCAAAAGCGAAGAGACGCCGAAGGCGCGGCGCTTGGTTTAATTCCGACATTCGGAGAAAACCAAGGAGTCGCGGCGTTTGGTTTAGTTCCGTCGTTCGGAGAAAACCAAAGAGACGAGGGATAAATCCGATGTTCGGTAAATAAATGTCATGCATTAAATTCTATCTCATGAGATGAGATTTTAGCCATCTCATCATATGAGATCCATATTCGAGAGGTTTGGGTTCTGATCTGAATTTATTTGACTTAACCCACATAGATCATGGTCCAAGCCCAAATCAAATTTGGCTAATCCTGAATCTATTTAAATTCAAATCAAGTCTAATTTTAAATCAATATTTGAAATTGACTTGTCCTTCTAATAGACTTAAACCAAATTGAATCTTATTCAATTGTACTTAACCCAATTGAGATAATTCAATCAATCAAATTGATTAATTAAATCATATACGATTCTCAATCGTTGATCAGCAAATAGATCATCCTAGGAAACTTCTATGCGTGTGACTCTCTAGGTTTGAACCTAAGCCGGTAGCATAGAAATAACTTTCTATACTAATCGATGTGCCCATCTAGCAATGGAACCCGACGTCCGGATAGGTCGAAGAGTTGCCGAGCAAACTCCAAGAACCCTAAGAAACAGTTACCGTATAATTCATCCTCTTGACCACAAATGCTAAGGATGGCTTAAGAGCCTGTCAACTCTAAATAGCAAATCTATAAAGTGATTTCAACTTTAGTGATCATGTGACTTTCACATGAAGTGCCTTGGCCAAGGTCTTGCTAAATTGAAACACAAGCATTTCTCCTTTTAATGGGATAGGTCAAATTCCATCTTGATCCACAACTGACTACCACAAGTACTTGACTGCACCCAGTAACCTTTCGTAGCTGGATTAGAAATCCAGGTGGTCCGGCACCTAAGTACAATGAGTTGCTTGTAAGCCACTGGTTGTGATCTTCAGGTCTGAAGGATACTTATACCTATATCTTCTCGGATTAACTCTTGACAGCAGAGTATCCGGAAATGAGTCACGTTCGGTGAAATGTACTCCTACACTTTCACCTGTATGTCATACCAGTGTCTCTACACTCCTTGGTTAAGAGGATAACCAACAAATATACAACGTCCTATAATTGATAGTACTATGGCCCTGTCATAGTATATCATTTGGTCGCGAACTCTTTTAAGGACCTTCTAAGATAAATCCTCCTTTATCGTGAGGAAGATCCTAAGGGCTTCATTACTTTCAGGAGTATTAAGAAGATGTTCTTGTAATGAATAAACTACCAAATAACTTTTATTAATATATCAATTTATATACAATTTACATTAGCACAATCATCAAATGATTGGCTTTAGGATACAATTCCCAACAAACTCCCACTTAGCCTAAAGCCACTCATTACAGTATCTAATACCCATCTTCAACTTATAGTTGTCAAACTCCTTGATGCTGAGTGCTTTAGTAAATGGGTCACCTAGGTTTTCCTTTCCATCAATCTTCTGAAGATTTATGTCACCTCGGTCTACTATCTCTCGAATAAGATGAAACCGGCGCAGTATGTGCTTGGTGCGCTGATGTGCTCGTGGTTCCTTTGCTTGAGCTATGGCACCAGTGCTGTCACTGTATAACAGGACTGGTTCATCTATGGAAGGTGTCACTCCAAGCTCGGAGATGAACTTTCACAGCCACACAGCTTCTTTCGCAGCATCTGATGCAGCGATGTACTCTGCCTCGCACACCGAATCTGCCACTGTATGTTGCTTGAAACTTTTTCAGCAAACAGCTCCACCATTTAGGATAAACACGAAACCCGATACACTTTTGCTATCATCATGATCTGATTGAAAACTGGAATCAGTATATCCAACAAGTTTCAAATCAGACTCTCCATAGACTAACCACTGGTCCTTAGTATTTCTCAAATACTTAAGGATTGTCTTAACAACTTGCTAATGTTTTTCTCCTGGATCAGATTGGTATCTACTCACTACTCCTAGTGAGTATGCCACATCTGGTCTTGTACATGTCATGGTGTACATAATCGATCCTACTGCCGAAGCATATGGAATTCGACTCATACGTTCTCTTTCATTAGGAGTTGTCGGACAATCCTTCTTAGAAAGATGAATTCCATGGCCTATCGGAAGATAGCCTTTCTTGGAATTCTCCATGCTAAACCTCTTTAGCACTGTGTCAATGTACGTAGATTGGGATAAACCTAGCATCCTCTTAGATCTATCTCTATAGATCTTCATCCCTAGGATGTATGATGCTTCTCCCAGATCTTTCATGGAGAATTGTGATGATAACCATGTCTTTATTCCTTGTAATGCAGGGATATCATTCCCGATTAAGAGAATATCATCCACATATAATACAAGAAATACAATAACAGAATCGTTAGCCCATTTATAAATGCAAGGTTCTTCTTTATTCTTAATAAAGCCATAAGATTTGATCACTTTATCAAATCGTATGTTCCAACTCCTTGATGCTTGCTTAAGTCCATAAATAGACTTCTGTAGCCTGCACACTTTAGACTCGTCTTCAGATATAAAACCTTCAGGCTGTATCATATACACCTGTTCTTCTAAATCACCATTTAGAAAAGTGGTTTTAACATCCATCTGCCAAATCTCATAATCGAAGTGTGCTGCTATAGCTAGCATAATCCGAATGGATTTCAGCATTGCCACAGGAGAAAATGTTTCGTCATAGTCAATACCATAACGTTGACGATACCCCTTGGCAACCAGACGTGCTTTATAGGTCTCTACCTTTCCGTCTGCCTCTTTCCTCTTGAAAACCCATTTACACCCTATGGGTTTTATCCCTTTGGTGGGTCAACTAATGTCCATACATTATTGTCCTTCATGGAATCAGTTCGGATTTCATGGCATCAAGCCATTTATTAGAGTCAGTCCTTTGCATAGCATCCATATAGGTGATCGGATCCTCGTTGTTCTCATCGAGTTCAACAGGATCATCGTTCTGGACCAAGAAACCAAGTATCTGTCCGGTTGATGTGGTACTCTACCAGATCGCCTTAATGGTGCATCTAAAATGGGTTTTGAGTTTGATCTAATCAACTCAGATTCTAGGGGTTCACTGGTTTGTGTTGTTCCTTCTACTTGATGAACTTCCTCAAGTTCAACATTAGAGCTATTTGTTCCTTCACTAAGGAACTCCTTTTCAAGAAAAACTGCTCTATTACTAATGAACAACTTTTGTTCTTCAGTATTGTAGAAGTAATATCCTTTTGTTTCTTTCGGATAGCCGATGAAAAAACATTTGTCAGATTTGGGTTCAAGTTTGTCTGATTTTGCACGTTTCACATAAGCCGGACACCCCCAGACTCTCAGATAGGTAATAACCGGTTTATGTCCATACCACATCTCATGTGGAGTTTTAGAAACAGACTTACTTGGAACCTTATTAAGAATATGACAAGCTGATTCTAATGCGTATCCCCAAAATGATATTGGCAAGCTTGCAAAACCCATCATGGACCGAACCATGTCTAACAGAGTTCGATTCCTTCTTTCCGATACACCGTTATGTTGCGTGTTCCAGGAGGAGTCCATTGGGAGAGAATCACATTCTCCTTTAAATATGTCACAAATTCATTGGAAAGGTATTCGCCTCCTCGATCTGATCGAAGGGTCTTAATACATTTTCTGTTTGTTTTTCTACTTCTTTATGATATAGTTTGAACATTTCAAACGATTCAGATTTATGTCGCATAAGATAGACATAACCGAACCTAGAAAGGTCGTCTGTAAAAGTAATGAAGTAGTAGTATCCACCTTTGGCACAAGTGCTCATTGGTCCACATACATCAGTATGTACTAGACCCAATAGCTCTTTGGCTCTTTCACCTTTTTCAGTAAAAGATGACTTGGTCATTTTACCAAGAAGACATGATTCACAGGTAGTTAATGATTCACAATCATCAACTCGAAGGATGCCCTCCTGAGTTAACCTGTTTAATCTGTTCTTGTTGATATGACCCAGCCGATGGTGCCAAAGATAAATATCTGTGACATCAGTTGTTCTAGGGCGCTTACTTGATTGGTACACTACATTCACAGGCTGTGATAATATATAAATGCCATTAGATAAATGCCCAGTCATTACAGTGACTCCATTCATAATGATATTCAAAGTAACATCCTTTATTGAAATTTCATAATTATTTTTGGCCAGAAGGCCTACAGAAATTACGTTCAATAAGAACGTTGGGCAAAAATGACAATCATTTAGTATAATGACATTTCTATTGAAAACTATTTCAAGAACTCCTAATGCCAGTACTGGAACTAATCTTCCATCGCCGACATTTAGGAATCTTTCATTGTCCTCAAATCTTCTGGTGACCTGTAGTCCCTGCAATGAATTGCAAATGTTAAAAGGACTCCGGTATCCAATACCCAGGTCTGATTATCATATATAGAAAAATTACAAGGTGTTATCATATAAATACCTTGTTGAGCAACATCTTGCTCCTTTTTCTTCTTTGGCCTGTTTGGATCAAGTGTGGCAATGTAAAGAGGACAGTTCCTCTTTCAGTGCCCTTGCATCTTGCAGTGAAAGCATTCAGCTTGACTTTTATCAACTTTCTTCTTCTGCATCTGACCCCTTATAGATGTCCTAGCATGTTGCACCCTTTTATTATTCTTTTTCTTCTTCCCTTTCCCAAAGGGTTTACGCCCTACCTTAGATCCTTCAACCACATTAACCAAACCCTTAGAGAGCTGGTTATCCTTCTCAAAGTTCTGTAACAACCCAACAAACCGTGGTAGTTGACTGCAGGCTTTGTCATTCGAAAATGAGTAAGGAAAGGTCGGAAGGATGGAGGCAAGGAATTCAGGATCGCATCTTTTTCCAACTGCTCATGTAAGGGAAAGCCGAGCTTGCTTAGGAGTTCTATCTTCTCGATCATGTACAATACATGATCAGTGACAGGAGATCCATCTCTCATTCGAGCATTGAAAATAGCACAACTAGTCTTGTGCCTTTCAACATCGTCGGGTGTGCCGAAAGATCATTCAACGCTTGAATGATTTCTTCTGGCTGAGCATTCTCGAACCGGCGACCGAATTCATCGTTCATTGCTGCTAACATGATACAACGCACGCTAGTTCTATCATTGAGCCACTTCTGATAAGTGTCTCTCTCAGAACTTTGGGTGTTTGCATCAGGTATCTTTGGTGCAGGATTATTCAGAATATATAGAATCCTCTCATGCTCAAGGACGATCTTAAGTTTTCTGAACCAGCTATTGAAATTGGAACCATTCAATTTGTCACTATCCAATAGGGACCTTAATGATAAATTAGTGGCCATGTTCTGCATAAGGAAAAACTAAAGTTTATTAGTATATAAATTGATTCAGTCTAAAGACTTGGACTTTAGTCTAAAGATTCTTCCACTATTTTGTTCAAATTGGCAGCCTCTACACCCCAATTCGAAGAATTATTCTTAATTCTTTAGCGAGCACTAAGATCTACATAAACTACATACAGGCCCAAGTGAAGCTTGGCTAACCCATATGCATCTAAGAGTAGGTTCAAAACCAATTGTTTCCCCAAACAATTCTTAGTGTTCAGTTTTGCCCCATGGACCTCTTCAGCAGGCATGAAGTGCCTCCACTGAAAGTTCTGGTTAGGTCCAACCATTAAATGATATAATCAGTGTAACCTATCAATAGACAACCAAGCCCAAGTGAAGCTCGGCTCACCTGACTATTTATTTAATAGTTACGCTGACTTATCATATAATGAATGATAATTTCGATGGTTGACAAGCACCAGGCATGGAGTGCCTCCAATGATTATCAAGACATCGGACTCATTATCACCCACCTTAATGGGAGGCTATGATCTAGTTATCATATAACTATTTCATTTTAAGGACCTAATAATTTTAGAGGATTTTAATAATATGAAGATAAATTGACTAATCAAGTTCTTCCACTGAATCTATGAAATCGGTAGAATGAAACAAGATTAAGTCAGGTTAAGTGGCACCTAAATCAGTCATACTGATATCCTTACAGGCATGGGTCAACCCGAATCAGGTAAATGATCTGAATCATAAATGGTTCACCACAATGACCAGGTGAGAGAGATCGATGAGAGGGATATGCCATTAACTCGTTAAAGACGCATCAATATGAGTAGCTCCCAATTAAAAACCATTCGATCGTTGATCCTAGAGCAACTTGCCATCCCACCTTGATATCATATGGTTAACCAATTCTGATTTGACCATCTAATAGATTCATGCTCAACCACGGAGCCTAATCTACTTCCATTTGGTTTAATCAAAGAGAAGGACTTGATCAACTACAACTATTGTTTGATTTAGAGCATTCTTAACCTAATCTAATTAGATTTGAATAAATACTCTTTTAGTCCAGTTGATTTAAACCTTAGAGTCTAACCCTTTATGGACCCGATTTAGCTAACCCAAATGATTAAATATATTTCATGTTAACATGTCATATATTTCAATCAAGCATAATGTTACTACTCATAATTCCTATATTTAGATCATATCAAAAAAAAATTATGAACTAATATTTGACATTCAAATAAAACTCTCATAAATATTTGTATGTTTTATAACATAGACATCATGCCATCATATATCATATCTATGTTTTTATACTAAACATGCAAATATTATGGTTTTATACAACATCAATATGTATCAAATATAAAATATCTTTTGAGAGTGTGTGTAATCTATGTTTTGATGCCAAAGCACAATTTAAATTTTCTTTAAACAAAGCATCAACGATAAAACAATCGCACGGCAATATGTCACAGAATACCTCATTGAATGGGTAATTCGGATTTTCAATCCACCTATGACCATATGGCTTTGTGATAAGTTTTAGCCATAATTACATAATTAATGAGAATATTAATTTACATGCAATAAATTAGATCATTAACGAAACCATGGCTGTGATACCATTTGTAGGGAGAAATAGTCTCCAAAGCATGCATATTTTTAAAAATTGATAACTATTATCATTGCGGAAATTAAAAGATTACATATTAATCTATCTAATATGCATCAAGATCATATCTTTGCCTATATATTCAGGGTCGTTTGATCTAAAATATGCATATAAAAATATCAAGATCATATCTTGATCTTTAAGATGACTAGTCACACTATTATCTTGAAGCTTGCCTTAAGATCTAGGGATCAAATCACTTACCTTAAGAACAGTAGGTAAATCCTTATTGCTCTACAGCCGTTCAATCGTTCGGCCTCTAGTATCGTCCACGCGAAGCCCCAAATGATCAGATTTTCGGGAGTACTAGCTCGCGGAAAAATAGCATTGCTGATCTTGAATCCTCTCACTTGAATCTTCCTCCAAGATCCACCAGGCTTCCGCTAACACCAGAATCACCAGGATTTTCTATTCTAACATTTTAGAATTACAATACGACAATTTAGAATTACAATCCACGACAAATTGTGTATTGTTGTTCTATTTTTTGTTCTGTGTTCTCTGGTGAGGGAATGCCCTCTATTTATAGTCTCGATTTAGCCTTGACATTTAATTCTGACATTTAAGAATCCGTCGTTTGGCAAAAGCGAAAAGACGCCGAAGGCGCGGCGCTTGGTTTAATTCTGATGTTCGGAGAAAACCGAGTGGCGGCGTTTGGTTTAGTTCCGTCATTCGGAGAAAACTAAAGAGACGAGGGATAAATCCAACATTCGGTAAATAAATGTCATGTATTAAATTCTATCTCATGAGTTGAGATTTTAGCCATCATATGAGATCCATATTTGAGAGGTTTGGGTTTTGATCTGAATTTATTTGACTTAACCCACATAGATCATGGTCCAAGCCCAAATCAAATTTGGCTAGTCCTGAATCTATTTAAACTCAAATCAAGTCTAATTTCAAATCAATATTTGAAATTGACTTGTCCTTCTAATAGACTTAAACCAAATTGAATCTTATTCAATTGTACTTAACCCAATTAAGATAATTCAATCAATCAAATTGATTAATTAAATCAATACGATTCTCAATCGTTGATCAGCAAATAGATCATCCTAGGAAACTTCTATGCGTGTGACTTTCTAGGTTCGAACCTAAGCCGGTAGCATAGAAACAACTTTCTATACTAATCGATGTGCCCATCTAGCAATGGAACCCGACATCCGGATAGGTCGAAGAGTTGCCGAGCAAACTCCAAGAACCCTAAGAAACAGTTACCGTATAATTCATCCTCTTGACCATAAATGCTAAGGATGGCTTAAGAGCCTGTCAACTCTAAATAGCAAATCCATAAAGTGATTTCAACTTTAGTGATCATGTGACTTTCACATGAAGTGCCTTGGCCAAGGTCTTGCTAAATTGAAACACAAGCATTTCTCCTTTTAATGGGATAGGTCAAATTCCATCTTGATCCACAACTGACTACCACAAGTACTTGACTGCACCCAGTAACCTTTCGTAGCTGGATTAGAAATCCAGGTGGTCCGGCACCTAAGTACAATGAGTTGCTTGTAAGCCACTGGTTGTGATCTTCAGGTCTGAAGGATACTTATATCTATATCTTCTCGGATTAACTCTTGACAGCAGAGTATCCAGAAATGAGTCACGTTCGGTGAAATGTACTCCTACACTTTCACCTGTATGTCATACCAGTATCTCTGCACTCCTTGGTTAAGAGGATAACCAACAAATATACAACGTCCTATAATTGATAGTACTATGGCCCTGTCATAGTATATCATTTGGTCGCGAACTCTTTTAAGGACCTTCTAAGATAAATCCTCCTTTATCGTGAGGAAGATCCTAAGGGCTTCATTACTTTCAGGAGTATTAAGAAGATGTTCTTGTAATGAATAAACTGCCAAATAACTTTTATTAATATATCAATTTATATACAATTTACATCAGCACAATCATCAAATGATTGGCTTTAGGATACAATTCCCAACACTGACCGCTTAAACCCAATTGATTCATGCTGTGTGTGTGATTAGTAGAAGTCTGAGTCAAGGACCTAGTTCAAGGTCTAATCCACTATGGTTCCTTCAGATGTATACAATCAACACTAAGTGAGGTTCAAGTCCACAGGACACCTCACTTATTGCGCAGTATAAGATGCCCTAATTTTTTTTGGTATATTAATTTTATTTATTTTATTTTTTAATTTTTAACTTTTGTGGGGGATTGTTGACTTTTGACCTGTGTTAAAAGTTAAAAATTAAAAAAAAAGTAAGAGGTAACCGACCCACGCGAGCATTAAATGCTCGCGTGGGACACGCTCGCTGGAAGCGTTCGTGGAACGCTCGCGACGAGCGTTCGCAAGCGTTTGCGGAACGCTCGCAGCGAGCGTTCGCGAGCTTTTATTCTGCACGCTCACGCTCCATGACCAACGTTCGGAAAGGAACGGTCACAAGGAGAAACGGTCAATTTTTTTATATAAATATATGGATAAACTAAGGGAAAAGAGAGAGAACATAGAAGGCAGAAAATAAAATCCTTAAAAATTCCGTTGCTACAAATTCTGTTGCTGCAAATTCTTTGAAGATCCTGTTGCTGCAAATTCTGTTGCTGCAAATCCTTGAAGATTCTGTTGCTGCAAACCCAACCAGTTTGATTCCTTTTAATTTTGATTTTGATTTAATTTTTAAGTATAATTTTTTTAATTAATTTTCTAGCATTTTTTTAATAAAAAAATTTTGCAAAAGAAAAAAAACAATTTTTCTAACAATCCTGACCAAACACTTCGTTTGCAGCCCTGAACCTATGCCCTTTGCAAGATGTGGATCGATGACAGCCAATGGAACGCAGTCAGAGATTAGATCTGGGCTTCTGGATATGATCGTTTGAGCTACAACATCTGGCAATCTTAAGTCCAATAAAACTTCAGAAAAGGAGGGATAGATTTGTTTGCGTAGAACCTTTTGCTGTTGGAGGACAAAACTAGCCCAAGATTATCCTACAAAATGTTGAGAAATTCGTGCTTGAGCTGCACAATATACCATGGAACGTACTTGTACATCACTGTGAAGTCTCTCCCATTTTGTTTGAAGGTAATGCTCATATAGATTGGCGAGTGAATGTGGCTCCACGAGAATGCCACCCTGGTCAATAAACGTAGCAATTCTCTGGTTTTTTTTTTTTTTTTTTTTTTTTTTTTATGGGTACCAAGCTTTGTAAAGCAAGCAGTATAATGCAGTGCTGGGGAAGTAAAAGGGCAACTATTAGCCATGCATGAGTTTTGATTCCATATTCTGTGGAATGAATGAATCTCCCTGTCCGTTGGAAAATCTTTTTGACTCGGCTTTTGTGTCTAAAAATCATGCTTGTAATGACAAATTCCTTTCGACGGCGACAATTACAACTAGATGAACTTTGTCGGTCATATTCCATATATGGTCGTAATTTTTTTTTTGACTTTCTTAATGGATGTCTTAATTTTATAACTACGGTATCATAAGTTTATAATTGAGGTATTATCTTAAATTTTAACGTGACGTGTATTAATATCCGTTCAGCTTTTTTTTAAAATTTATGTACAGACACTCTTTCTGAGTGGGTGTCAAAATTTTATAACTACGGTGTCGTAGTAAATTTACAACTGGGATGTCATAAATTTTTTTTTTTGACTTTCTTAGTTTTAGTCTTAATTTTATAACTATGGTGTCATAAGTTTACAACTGGGATGCCATCTTAAATTTTTACGTGACATGCATTAATACCCATTCAGTTTTTTTTAGAAATAGACACGTTTTCTGAATGGATGTCATAATTTTATAACTATGGTATCGTAAATTACAACTGGGGTATCGTATTTTTTTTTTGCTTGCTAAATGGGTGTCGTAATTTTATAACTATGGTGTCGTAATTTTAAAACTGGAGTGTCATAATTTTTTCGCCGAAATATCATAAAGTTATCTTAATATTTTTAATGGGTATCGTATGTATATTGACCAATAAGAAAGGGTGGTACAACCCACGTAGAACTTGCTGCATCAGATATGGTGTACAAAGTATTGTCCCACCACTGATAATGCCACCAAGGGTGAGCATGGGTTGGATGGCCTGTGGGCTAACCCAAGTCCAGCTTGAAAAATGTTAGGGCTTGGACCTTAATTTTAAAGCTTATTGAAATTTTAAGTCAAGCTTAGACTTAGAAAAATTAAGCTCAAGCCAGCTCTGCTTGAGCTTAATTTTAAGTCATATGTGTGTGTACACATACACACACACACACATATATATATATATTGAATATAGCCAAGTTCAGAATTCGATCATCTCTGTTATCTTTGAATCCATACAAATTCCTTAGTCGCCATATCTTTGTCACTTTTTCTATCTTTGTTATCATGAACTATGTGGATTTAAGGATGAGAAGGTGACCAGATCCAAGCTTGATTACATTCGAATGTAGTCAAATCTACCTATATATATATATATATATATATATATATATATATATATATCCTCACTCCTGGATTTATACGGATATTTAAGTTATCTCATCTTTTTCACTTTTTTCATCTTTCAAAGGCTTGAAGATGTGATTGAATCTAAATTTTCTTACATTCAAATATAATTAAATCTACTCCTCTCTATACTCAACTCAACTCGTCTAAGCTTTTTCCCAACTACATGGGGTCAGCTACATGAATCTGCTTCCTCCACTCTACTCTATTCAGGATTAAGTCGATATTCATATTACAAATAATTATATCTTTTTAATTATTTCTATCAATATTAGTTTAGGTCTATCTACCTCTATCCTTATCATGGATTGTTAAAATATTACTTTTTAACTGAAGCATTTAAAGGTCTTCGTTGTATACGTCCAAACCACTGTAATCGATTCTCTCTCATTTTATCTTCAATTGGAGCTACTTCTATCATTTCTTTCTTAGATATTTATTTCTAATTCTATCTTTTAAAGTTTTACCACATATCCATTTTAACATGTGCATTTCTATTACACTTAATTTATTCACATATTATTTTAGTATTACCCAATACTCCATTCCATATAGCATAGCTAGTCTAATAGCGATTTATAATTTTTTAAAAATTTTAATGGAATGCATTGATCATACAATTCTTCCGAAATACTTCTCCACTTAATCCATCATGCTTTAACTCTATGATTCACATCTTTACCTATTTCACCTTCTTGCTAGATAATTGATCTCAAATACCTAAATTCTTCACTCCTTGGTATCTTTTGGCTTATAATCTTCACTATTTCTTTATTGTATTTCTACTTCTACTAAAATTACATTTCATGTATTCAATTTTAATTCTATTAATCTTAAAACCTTTAGATTCTAAAGCCTCTCTCCAAATCTCTAGCTTAGCATTTACTTCAGAATTAGTTTCATCAAACAACACTATATCGTCTGCAAATAACATACATAATAGAATATCATTTTAAATATATTTATTTAATTCATCCATAACTAATACAAAAAGATATGAACTTAAGGTAGATGCTTGATGTAAACTTACAATAATTAAAAACTCACTAGTTTCTCCTATTATTATTTTAATAATAATTATTAATTAATAAATATATATATATACTATATATTATAAATATTAATAAATATTTTTATATATTTATATAATTTGATAAAAATAAATTTTTGACAAGATAGAAGCCAATATTCTAACTATCCCAACTACTAAATACTTTCGTTATATAATACATATACATATATTTTATATAAGCGTGGGCTGGTTGGACTAGGATTGAGCCCTTAAGAAAATTTCGATGGACTAAGCCTAGGTCAATTATAATTAGCTCGAGTTTGAGTCCAGCCCGATGCCTCAAGTTGCTTATTTTATCCTTAGCTAGACTTAGTCCGTGACCATCCCTAACTACCTTCGATATATGCGGTGCACAAGGAGGCATCGATCTTGAACAATTAAGAAGTGGAAAATCTCTGGCTAAAATGCCTAGCAAAGAAGTAGTTTTGGTCCTCGTCCTCCTTTTTCGACCATTATAGTTATTGTTGAGGTCTAGCAAGTGCGTCGCCAACTTCTGCTTTCTATTCGATCATGCTCATAAACAGAACTCTGACCTCTCCATCTACCTTGCAAAAGAGAAGAAGGCCCTGCTGCAGCCCAGAGTCTCATAGAGATGTTCTAGAATGTTTATATTAGATGTCATCTCCTCAATTTATACTAAATATATGTTGTTTTCATTTATCTTATTGTGCAAACTAAATAGAAAGAATACAAATTGGAATATCATTCCTATTCCGATTTTTACACAAACCAAACATGGGTACAAGAATTGGAATAGCATATTTATTCGCTTGGGAATAGAATTTGATTCTCATTCTGCCCCATACATATGAACTAAATGTGTAATGAGAATCATTAGTGAGCTTAGTTCAACTATGATGATTCCATTTGGATTACCAAACACCTCCACAAGAGCAACATAGTTGGAAACATTTCCAAGTTGCAACGTGCACTTAATTAGTTTATGATGGAGATAGGCTCCTTCGACTTCCGGAGCTCAGTGGCCAGATGGGACCAGCTTTTATTACAACCGATTAACCTGGTGAAAGAAAGTCTACAGCACACCTATTAAAATTGGGAAGAGAGGATCACATAAAAGCTTCAACATGAACCGTGATTTGTTTATGGGAGGAAACTCATCCATACAAGAAAGTGAAAGCACGCTGTGAAAAACACGCTATCAAATGCTAACAAGGAATCCAGCTCGCTACGAATGCTCCAAAGTTTCACAGTCTAATGTTGCGAAGAATGATATCAAACAAACTCTCAGCTTCCATTGTGAAGACGAAAGTTAGAAGAAGTCATTGCAATATATCACAAAACGGAAAAAACAAAGAAAAAGAAAAAGAAATCTGTTAATTTGTTATTTCTAGTGATGTATAAAATGTAAAATCTTCGAATCAATAGTAGTGCTCTCTGCTTCATCAGCACAGTTAGATAATTTAAATGGTACGGGTTACCATCACTGGCAAGAGCAAATCCTAGTTCTTTCTTAAAAGTGTATTTCTCTCTGAGCCCTACAATCGAACACAGACTGCATGTTGCTGAAAGCAAGCATCGCATTCTATTGCCGTCAAATACGTTCTCCAACATCGAAAAAAAAGATCCTTCTTTTCGAAGAGCTCCTGCAAGAAAGTCCCTGAAGACAATTGCACCGGTAGGGATCCTCCGACGCTCAATAAGCGACTTGGAAACATTGAAAAAGAGCTAGCAGAAAGATAGCCAGAAAGCTTGAGTTTCGATCCCTTCCTCGTTGTGAGTGTGGGTTTTTATACCTGTTCGAGGGTCTCTTTTTCTGCTTCCAGAAGGTGGCTGATTTCAAGGTGCCATTGTCCGGTAACGAACAGTGGCCAGGCTGACAATGACAGGTTGCAACCGACACTAAGCATGTTAGAGGTGTCTTGCCCCACCAACCACCTCAAGTGCGGTGCCACATGTGGCAGGTGGGCCTAGTCGTATTAGGCGTGTGCCGTTATGGGCAGTGGCCACGCGCAGTTGCAGATGGTTATGAGCCATGCGGCAGCTGCAGACGGCTCGAGGTAGCGGGGACCTGAGGTCCGAGGTCAAGGAGACATGGGGTCCGAGGCCAGGGGACTGGGTCCGAGGTGAGGGGACTCCAGATCCGAGCCGAGGGGACTCCGAGCCCGAGGCCGAGGGGACTCCAGGTCCGGGGCCGAAGGGACTCTGGGTCCGAGTCCGAGGGGATCCTAGGTCGAGGCCGAGGGGGCCTCGGAGGACGAAGGGGCCTCAGAGGCCGAAGCCGAGAGGGACTCGGAGGCTGAGGCGGGGGTTTCGTCAGTTGCTTTTTTCGTTAATCCTAACAAGGTTTGATCAGCCACATCAAATGCCCCCTTGCCCTTGAAACGATGCCGGCCCACCCCTGCAAGGAGAAAGGGTGTAAGTTCCCCAGTGGTTGATCTCGTCGTGCTGCCAATTGCTGAAGGGCATGTGTCCCTGGGTACAATGATTCCTTTGTGCGGGTGACTTGGGGCTGAAGCGTCGCCGCCCTTGCCAACTGTCAGATTTGCGAAGATCTGCCTCGAAACGGGAGTGTCCCCTCGGGGCCTGCGAGGAGCTACCGCCATCATTGCTACCAAGGGCTGATGTCAGCGATGTTCCATGATTGGCCGAAGGCTGAATGCCCCACGCGCTGGGCACTTGCCAGGCGACACCGCCTATAGTGGGGGTCCGCGTGGCCGGTTAGGTGAGGCGGGGCGATTTGAAACTGATAAGTCGGGGGGAAGCCTCAAGTCTTGTCACTGTTCTCCCAAGATCGTCTTCTTCCTCCAGCTCCCTCGACTTTATCTTCCTCCGAGAACCCGTTCTTGCTTTGTTTTAATACAGGTCAGTCCTTTGATCGTTCCTAGCTCCATTTTCAATTTTTCCATGGCTTTTTCTCCTTCCTGGTCCTCCTCTGCTGCTCCCAAGGATCAGATTTCCTCCTCGAGGCTTCGCGCCTCTCCATCTCTTGCTCCTTCCTGGTCCTCTTCCTCCACCCCTTCCGAGGACCATGTTCTTCTCTCCCAATGGCGAGTGTCGGTCGGGCCCCCCCGGAGTCACCCGGCGGTCGCCGGCACATTCGAGGGTAGGGGCAGAATCCCCGACGGGGACCACCTCCACAGTAATGGGCCAAGATCTGGCTAACATCAGAGCCCGTTACTAGATCCCTAGGGACATAGGACTGTTCCTCCCGACCTCCAATGATAGGTGGTCTCTTCCCGACCTGGTAGGATAGCCATCTACGAGGTCTCGCTTAGGATAGGTCTTCGCCTATCCTACCATCCCTTCTTCCTCAGCCTCCTTGACGTTATTCCTTGACCCCTGCCCAATTGGTTCCAAACTCCATTCAGACCATCTGTGGCTTCATAGTACTCTGCCACTTCCTCGGCATCGAGCCAAGGATCTTCCTCTTCTACTGCTTCTACACCCTCCGGCAATAGTCGGGCTAGTGGCTATTCAGCCTCGGCCCGGCTGAGCCCTCAAATTCGGTCTTCTTTTCTCCGTTAAGGGATGGAAATCCCGCTTCTTTTTCGCCGACCTTGAGGGAGTGAAACCAAGGTGGGGGGACCCAGACCTAAGTTGAATAAGGATGCGTCAGTGTCTTCGGGGGATAAAGAAGCACTCAAGCAGCTGCTGACAGTCGAGTCCCCTGGTGCAACCAGCTCTTGTCAGAGATAACCTCCGACTCGCGAGCGTCTCTCTAGTAGCGGTGAGCGGCTGTAAATCCTCGACCCTTAGCCTATTTTTATGTTTTCTCCTCTTTTTTTTTACTAACTCTGACCGATGACTTATGCAGTGATGAAGATCCCTGTCCATGCTATTAGGAAGGCTGCGACTAATAAGAGGAAGAGGGCCCTCAAGGGCACTGAGGGGCCGAGTGGGAGGCAGTGGACCCAGGCCTGAGCCGACCCTTGGCATAGTCGCCCCCACCCTTGGAGCACAAAGAGCCAGCACTCGGCCCTGACATTGACCTCACGATCGACACCCCTCCGGAGGAGCGAGACCCGAGGGGGCTCAAGCAGCGAGCCAATCGTTCGAGCGCTGAATCGAGGCGAACGGAGGCGGAGCCGAGCGATCACCCAGCGATGACTACCACCCTCGAGTCGCCCAAGGCAGCAACGGGGGGAGAAGTCGGGGCGATCCCCACCTAGACCTCGGCGATGAACCAAGGCCGACGAGCGGAGCGGCTCATCGCTCATATCATCCTTCCAGAACTACAGAGGAGCTTTGACAGATGGGAACCTCTGCCTTCTTAGAGAGGCCTTTTTGGCCCATATTTAGGTAAGTACCTTGCTTGAAGAATTTTTTTTTTTTTTTTGATACCGATAGCCTTTTACTAATTCGCTCTTTGATGCAGTTGGTGAACTCTTTGATGGTCATGTGGGAGGTCATTAATCAAGGGGAGACCATCCTCTGCGAGGCCCAGCAGGAGGCCGCGAGGTCTAGGCCCAAGCCGAAAGGGCAGAGGAGGCCATGGAGGCAGCCGGACGTCGAGCGGCAGCCGAGGCTGAGCGTGCCCGGGTGGCTTTGGACTAGTTGGGGGAGGCTATGGAGGCCGTGACTACATGAGACTTCCGCATCGATGCCCTTGCCACTAAATAAAGGCAACCGAGGAGAGGACGGAGAAGGCTGAGAAGGCAGCGAGGAGGTCGGACTGCCGCGCGGCGGAGGGGCAGACTAAGGTCCACGAGGCGAAAACTGCCACCGCCACTGCCGAGGAGAGGGCAGCCAAGGCCGAGAAGAGGGCTGCGGAGGCTGTGGACAACTTCCGCAAGTTCACCATCTTTGCGGACGAGCTAGCCGAAGCCTTCGTAGACGTCTATCTCCAGGGGTTCAGAGACTATCGGGAGAAGGTGGCCAGGGTCCTTGGTTTCCCTGGTGCCATGGAAGATAGAGCCGACGAGGTGTCCGAGGGGGCACCATTCGAGGGCGAGCCTGCCGCAACCGACCCTTGACCCCTTGTATCTTTTCTTTCCTTTTTGTACTAAAGTCTAACTTGGTCAGCACTTTGTAAGCACTTCCAAGAGTAATGAAAATATTCTTTTTGAAATCTGCTTTTCATTCACTTAGTGTAGTAGCCTCCCTTTCAGCTCGCCATCGTAGGACCCTTAGGGGCTGCGTCGGCACTAGGGGATATTGTCGTCTGCTCACTGCGAGCAAATCCACGACTTAGCTGCTACATAGGACCGGACCCTAGTAGGAGCGCTGAGGTTGAACTCGGAGCTTCCCTTAGTGAACCCGAGGTTGACACAGGCGAAGCCTCGAGCTTCCATCGGGACTCCAGAACTGTCCGAAACCATTCCTCAACGTAGTCAACCTTGTACTCTCGGCTTTGATCGAGACAGGGCCTTGGTGCCAACCTAGCCTTGGGCTTTCAGTGTCGATGGTACAACGGTCTTGAAGTGCCGGCTAGCCTCGGGCTTTCGAGTACCGATGGTACATCGGGCTTGAAGTGCTGAGCTGGCCTCGGGCTTTTGAGTGCCGATGGTACATCGAGCTTGAAGTGCCGAGCTGGCCTCAGGCTTTTGAGTACCGATGGTACATCGGGCTTGAAGTGCTAGACTGGCCTCAGGCTTTCGAGTGCCGATGGTGCATCGGGCTTGAAGTGCCGAGCTGGCCTCGGACTTTTGAGTCCCGATGGTACATCGGGCTTGAAGTGCCGAGCTGGCCTCGGGCTTTTGAGTGCCGATGGTACATCGGGCTCGAAGTGTCGAGCTAGCCTCGGGCTTTTGAGTGCCGATGGTACATCGGGCTTGAAGTATCGAGCTGGCCTCGGCTTTTGACTGAAAAGATGGGTTGCTCGACCATATTTTTATTAGTATAAAATAGGGGACATGTAAGTCCAAAAGAATATAAATAATTTGCCCAATGTAAAGAAGGGGTACATTACTGTAGTAGACTGAGGTTGTCGAAATTCCAGTTCCGAGGAAGTGGCTTTCCATCTAGTCCTTCGACTTGGTACACTCCATGATGGAGGGCTTCGATGACTCGATAGAGCCCTTCCCAATTTGGCGACAACTTGCCTCCTTCCGTCGGCTTCGAGACTTCGGCCCGTCTGAGGACTAGGTCTCCTGGCAAGAATATTCTGAGGCAGACACGAGCATTGTAATACCTGGCGGTTTGCTGTCAGTAGACAGCCATCCAGAGTCGCGCTCGTCATGTACCTCCTCCATAAGGTCCAGGTTGGCTGCAGCTAGTTCGAGTTGTCCTCCTCGTCGTATGACTCCGTTCGGGAACTTGGGATGCCAATCTCTACAGGGATAATGGCCTCAGACCCAAAAATGAGGCTAAAGGGGGTCTCTCCGGTGAGAGCTCGCGGCATCGTATGGTAGGCCCATAGCATGTTGGGGAGTTCATCCACCCACCTCCCTTTGAAGTCATCCAGCCACGCTCTAAGTCCTTGGAGGATGATGCGGTTGGTCACCTCGGTTGCGCTGTTGGTCTGAGGGCGGTCAACAGAGGTAAACCGTTGATGAATCCTAGCTCAGTGCATACAGAATCCTCTGAAGGGTGCATTGTTAAACTGCCGGCCATTGTCGGTGACGAGGATATGCGGCATCCGAACCGGCAGATTATGGACTTCCATAAAAAGGATCTCACCTTGCCTTCGGTAATTTTAGCCAGTGCTTTAGACTCGATCCATTTGGTGAAGTGATCGATGGCTACGAGCAGAAACTTGCGCTGGCCAGAGGTTGGAGAAATGGTCCCAGGATGTCCATCCCCCACTGAGCAAAAGGCCAGGGGGCCAGGGGGCTCAGCTGAGAGGTCGGCTGCCGCTGGATACTGGCATGTCGCTGGCAGCTGTCACACTTTTGAACTAGCTCGGAGGCATCCTCCTTCATTGTCAGCAGTAGTATCCTTGACGTAGGGCTTTGTATGCCAGTGCTCTGCCCCCCAGATGACTCCCACAAATGCCCTTAGGCATTTCTCGCAAGATGTAATCAGCTTCTGTAGGGTTGACGCACTTAAGGATCAAGTATGAGAAGGACCTTCAGTAGAGCCGCTCGTCCATCATCAAAAACTTAGGAGCTCGCGCTTGAGCAGCCTGGCCTCAGCAGGGTCTTCAGGAAGGGTGCCATCGGTAAGATATTGGATGTAAGCGTCATCCAAGAGGGCTCCTGCACGATTGGTAGGGCCTTTTCTGCGGCTTTGATGCTCGGGACCTCCAGATGCTCTACATACGTTCTTCCCAAGGTCCCATCGCCGAGGTGGCCAAACGGGACAATGCATCAGCCCTGGCGTTCTCTCTCTGGGAATATAACTGACACGAAAGTAAGCAAAATGGGAGGCTTGGGATTGAACCTTGCTTAGATGGCGGGACATGGTTGGATCTTGGGCCTCATACTCCCCAGCAACTTGCCCAGAGACAAGCTGGGAATCAGTGAAAGCCCTGAGACGTCTTGCTCCGAGCTCCTCGGCCAACTTCATTCCCCGCCAACAAGGCTTCATACTCTGCTTGGTTGTTGGTGGCAGGGAAAAGGAAACAGAGAGCGTACTCCACCGCCTCTCCTTCGGGGCTCGCAAGAATGAGCCCGGCTCCACTCCCTTGGGAGTTAGATGCGCCGTCTACATGAAGGATCCAGTCTTCTTCTCCTGCCTTCGCCGCCATGGGGGACTCCGAGCGTGGCTCCTCTAATTGCTCCTGACTAGGTGCACTCGACTAGAAAATCGGTTAACACTTAGGACTTCATTGCTGACCTCGGCCGAATGGACAGGTCGAATTCTTCCAGCTTGATGGCTCACTTCGCCAGTCTACGAAGGTGTCAGGACGGGACAAAATCGTCCAAGAGGCTGATCCGTGAGCACCAATAGGATAAGCTTGGAAGTAGGGCCTGAAGCACTGAGCGAAGACGATCAGGGCAAAAATGATCTTCTCAGTTCTGAATACCTAGTTTTCGCATCATGAAGCACTTGCTGGTATAGTAGACTGGCCTTTATGTCCCATCGGCATCCATGCATACAAGCACGGAGCTGACGGCTTCAGGGGAGGCCGCAAGGTAGAGGAAGAACTCCTCTCTGCCCCTCGGCTTGGACGGCAACGGTGGAGTGGATAAAAACTCCTTCAACTCCTCGAAGGCTTCCTGGTATTCCTTCGTCCACTCAAAGCCGTTGACCTTGCGCGCCTTGAAGAAAGGCAGACACCTCTCTGCCGATTTGGACAAGAAGCGGCTCAAGGTTGCTATCCTCCGGTTAGGTGCTGCACCTCCATCTTGCTTGCCGGGAGCCTCATGTCAAGGATGGCCCAGATCTTATCTGGGTTTGCCTCGATCCCCCGCTGCATCACCATGAAGCCTAGGAATTTGCCTGCTGTCACTTCGAAAGCACACTTGTGGGTGTTTAGCCTCATCTGGTACCGATAAAAATTACTGAAGGTCTCCACAAGGTCGGCAACATGGTTAACAGTACGAATACTCTTGGTTAGCATGTCATCACGTATACCTCTATGTTGTGCCCGATCTGATCCTCGAAGACCTTATTCATCGATCTTTGATAGGTGGCCCCAGCGTTCTTCAATCCGAATGGCATCACCTTGTAACAGTATATGCCCTTCTCGGTTACAAATGAAGTAGCCTCCTCGTCCTCCGAATCCATCTTGATATGGTTGTATCATGAGAATACGTCCATAAAACTGAGGGTCTCGTGGCCGGATGTGGTATCCACCAATTGGTCAATCTGAGGCAATGGGAAGCTATCCTTGGGACACGCCTTGTTAAGATCAGTGAAGTCCACGCACATCCTCCAACTCCCGCTAGCCTTGCGGACCATCACGACGTTGGCTAGCCAGTGGAGTAGTGGACCTCTCGGATATGGCCAGCAGCCACCAGCTTACGAACCTCCTCGTCAATGGCCTTCTGTCGGTCGGGGGCGAAGCTCCTCTTCTTCTGCCGAATGGGCCGGCATCCTGGTTTGACGTTGAGCTGATGGGTAATTACCTCCTCGGGGATACCCGGCATATCGGACGCTGATCATGCAAAGACGTCAGAGTTGGCGCACAGGAAAGCTAGAAGCTGCTCGCGTGCCTCCTCCGGGAGTAGCGCTCCAATCTGGACCGTCCTCGTCGATCCTCCCCCAGCAGGAAGGTCAGAAGGTGCTCGGTCATCTTCCCTCTCCTCTCCAAGTCTCGAGGGTCAAGCGATTCCGGTGCTGGTGCAGACACCACCCCCTGCGGGCTGGGGGCCATATGATAGCAAAGCGTAGTGGTTCTACTCCCCCCGCATCTCCCCAACTCCTTCGCTGGTGGAAAACCTCACGAGCATCTTTTGGTAAGATGACGACGTCCAAAAGGTTTAGATCGGGTCTTCCGAGGATGGCATTGTAGGCCAGGGAACCCGAACAACTAGGAAGTTCATGAAAACTGTGCTCTGACACGGTGGGTTCTAGCCATGACAGGTAGAGTGACCTCGCCCTCAACCCTTACATAATCTCCGGTGAAACCCATCAAGGGTGTGGTGACAGGCCGAAGGGAGCTATGGGACAAATCCATTCGAACAAAGGCATCGTAACTCAAAACATCAACTGAGCTCCCACAGTCGACTAAGATTCTTTTACAAGGTGTTTTGATTGTCATAGACACGATAACGCCATCATCATTCTTGTTAACCACCCCCTCCAGGTCCCTTTTAGAAAAGAAAATTATAGAATCTAGCCCCTCATCCTCCCATGGCCTCTTGAAGGAGCTGCCTGCCTCCCAGGAGATCATGGCCATCGTCTTCTCGATTGGGGCGTTGTCGATGCTGACCTTAGGAGGCGGAGGTGCTGATGGGCTGGGTGCACTCGGTTTACCTCTCTGAATGAACTTTTTAGGTGGCCACACTGGATAAGGTCCTTCAATCGCCTTCTTCAGCTAACAATAGTCTTCAGTGTCGTGGCCGTGGTCCCGGTGGAAGCGACAGTATAGATTTTTATTACGAAAAATCCTGGGGTTCAATGGAGGAGGGCGCTGGAGATATGACTCGCCCTCGATTTCTATCAGGATATGAGATATCAGGGCGAGTAGGGGAGTGAACGGATCCTCCCTAGGAGCATGCGCTCATGGGTGGTTGTCTGGTCGGCGGGGAGGCTCGGGCTTCCTGGGGCAAGCCTCAGCAGGCTCGGGATGAGTCTGCTTCTTGCTGGAACTCCCGTCCGCCTCACGCCAGGAGAGTCGGCCTCATCAATGCGGATGTACTTCTATGCGGCTTAGAAGTTCGGCGTAGGAACCGAGCGGCTTCTTATCGAGGGAGTAGGCAAAACATGAGGGGCGAGCCTCGCTTCAAGGCCAAAGTGGCACAGAGTCCTCGAGGTTGTAGACCTCAAGGGCAGCTTCTTTGAATGGGCGACGAAGTCCCACAGGGACTCACCGCTCTCTGCTAGACGGAGAATAGATTGTCCGCCACTCATGGGATCTTTTGGCATGCATCAAAATGAGCTAGGAAGGCCCTCTATAGCTGTCAAAAGAGTTGATACTGCGTGGTGGCAAGTGGAAGCACCAAGCTTGGGCAGCCTTCCTCAGGGTGGCGGGGAAGGCAATGCAAAGTAGGGAGTCAGTTGCCCCTGGACCTGCATGAGGACCTTGTAGCTTTCTAGATGGTCCAGGGGATCGGTGGTCCTATCGTACGGGTCAGTTGAGGGAGACGAAACCGGGTCAAAATTGGCTCCTCCATGATGTCGGGATAGCGGTGGACGGCTGTCGTAATCTACTCCGACGGGTTGGTGATCCTGCGGCTAAGCTCCTCCAGCCGCTAGTCATATTCATCTACCGGTGCTCGGCCCGACGGCTATCCAGCCATCAAAGGACCCTTCCCTTGAAGACTCAGAGGACGAGGAGGGGTGACGACGATGTAGACGGGTGCGCTCCGCCTCCCTCCATGCCACCGCTTAAGGAAAGCACTGGCATGGCGAGAAGGGGACCGGACCTCTTAGAGGCTTCCCAGCGATGATGTCTGGGCAAAGCACAGCGGTGGTGGACCTCTAGAAGGGGAGACCTCCCCTGAGAAGAGTGCTGGCTGGATTGGACCACCTCGAGACCGATGAGAGTGGCTCCGGCTGCCACTGCGCGGCGGTCGATTGCTGCTACAGAACCTAGACTGCCGCCACCAGCGATTGGACTTGCATAGTGAGAGTGACGATCGATCATCTTGCTGCTGTGGCGGTGGTGGCGATGGCGGTGCGGGGACATCGGCCTGGGGAGCAAGGGGACCGGCCTCGTGGGTCAACATCCTGGCGATGCCCCCCAATATGGCTGGTGGAAACCTCCTATGCGCGTGTCACCACCATCTTCTTGAATACTCAGGGGAGGAGAATCTAACTGACTGGTTCGAAGCTTTCTTCTCTATCCCCCCTTCCTGGCACGCTAATCTGTTGCCGCCAAGTCATGCTCCTCCAATGCAGGGAAACGGAGATCCTTCTCCTGAAGAGCTCTTGCAAGAAAGTCCCGAAGACCGATTGCACTGGTGGGGACACTCCGATGCTCAAGTAAGCAACTTGAGAACAGTGAAAAGAGCTAGCAGAAAGATAGTAGAGAGCTTGAGTTCTGATCCCTTCCTCGTTGTGAGTATGAGTTTTTATACCTTTAAAGTTGTTACACTTGTTTGATACCTTATAATCATTAGAAAAGCAATGACAATCAAATTATAGGTTGTACTAATTGCGTCTATCACTTGTTAAGTGGATGGCAAACATCCATGCTTAAATTTCTTTTCAAAACAACTTTTGAAGCTAATAGCATAGTGGGATAAACTCCCAACAAGAGTAGGAATGACAATTTTGACTTGCAAAGTGAAGACTTGCCTTACCCCACCCAGCTCAAGGCAAAGATTTTCCGTCTTGTGCGAAGATGAAAATAAAAATTATTTTTATTCTTGCTAGAAGGAATGAAAATAAATATATCCCTATTCCACCCCATCCTCCCTATTTGCTCTTATTTAAGTACTATAATACTTTGTGTATTTTCGTATATAGTAAAACACCCTCATATATATATTCTTAACCCTAATCTCCCTCTTCCCTCATTTCCAATTTTTTTGACCTATATTATTAATTTAATAAATTTTAGTAAACATTTATATATGTTATTAAAGGTGAGGGGGGAAGGTGAGGAGCAAGGCAAAGCAAGGTGGGGACGGGTTAAAACAGTGATGGGATGAAGATTTATTATTCTCCATGGAATAAAATTCTTTAGTGGGAATCAAAATTAAGGTCTCCAACCCCATCTCACCTTGCCCCATTGCCATCCCTGACTGAGAGGAGATCCCAAAGTGAATCTTTCAAGTATGGAAAGGGTTGCTGCCCAAATGATTTGGTTCTCTTATAATTTGACATCTCAAAGTGAGGGGTGGGTATGAGCTGAATTGAGCTAAAAGTCAAAAGTCAGGCTAAATATAACTGTAATCCCCGGGATCCACAAGCAACAAACAAGAAGATTTGGATAAGATCTTTGGGGGAGTTAGTTATGGATAAGTTGGCCTTTATCCAAAATTACCGATGGAGCTTTTTGGATGAAGTTTTCATGCGTCAAACCAGCTGCAATTAGGAGTCCTTCATCAGCCTATCCAACCCATCAAAGGATAAGATTTACAAGAGTTTGGGCGGTGCATTAAAGGAGGCGGTGCATGAGGATAAGATAAGAACGGTGAAGCTTTGGATAGGCAACGGCTGCACTATAAATAAGAGGGCAGAGGTCTTCGAGAAGAGCATTGAACGGAGAGGAATCAAGGTGAATCCAATCCAACCGGCCATCAAATTGAAGCATCTTCTATTCTCCACCTTGGGCGAGAAGGAGGAAAAAGAGAAGAGACGATCGGAGCCGGAGCCGTTGAGGAGCTTCCTACGGGCGATCATCTACGGGTTACGGGTGAGTGATCTTGTAACCTAAGGCAAGGTGAGAGAGATCAGTGTGAGATTTCTTGCAGTGCTACGACACAGATTCATCTTGTCTTCTTCTTGGGATTGTTATTAATCAAAGAGGTTGGGGTATAGTTTATCCTGTACATCTTGTGTTGGGTTGTCTTGATTTGGGCCTTGTTGGGCCAATCTGTGAGCCATTTTTGAGCACTTTTTAGCCCTGTAGTGGGATCGAGAATGGCAAAGTAAATATATGGTCCGAATCATGATTGAATCTAGTTTCTTGGGATATTTTTAAATCCCCATTTGGACAAATATATTGAGAGATATTCGAGCCCAAAGTCGGACCCGTGAAGTGGTCTGGTAAAGTTTTAAGAATCATTTTATTATTCAGATTTTAAAAATTTAATAATGTAAAATAATACTGTAGGTACCCAGGTGTCCAAATAGCTGGTTATCAATTGGAATTTGCATACTGAGGTAAGTAAGCCAAGTATTATAATTTTATAAATTATTTAATTTATAAATTATGAACTTACAGTTAAATGTAATTATGTTAATCTTGCAAAATTATGTTGTTACTATCGATGATAATATGCAATTATGATAATGACAGTAAAAATTTATGTGTCGCTGGTTCTCATATGACAGATTATGATATGACAGATTATGATACGGCATAATACTGGTACCAGGACCCTTCCTCTTAGGGGCCATTTAAGAGTGATACACAAGATGAGTACCGTAGGGCCGTGGGACACATAAAGGAAAACAATGACAGTATAAACAGTGTTTTGTTTACATCGCATATTCTAGTATTTATTATTTAATTAAGCTTCCAAATTATTTTGATATGATGACATGAATATGCTGATAGTATAATAAATGTAATTTAAAATTTTATTAGGCTTACTTATTGAGTGTGAGCTCATAAATTCTCACAATGTTTTTCAGAGCCTCAAAATGAAGAAGGATATTTGGGATAGACGGAGCTTTTATTAAATAAATTTAGTTCCATTATATTGATATAGTTCAGTGTTGCTTGTGTGTAGGGCTGGTAGCCCAAGACTGATAATTATGGTTTGTTAATCATGAAATTTTTTTTTATATTGATTTATGTGATGAAGTTCGAGATGCCTTACATGCCTGGCATGCGGCGGGTTGTCACCCTAGCTTAAATTTTGGAACTGGGCGTGAAGCTTTAGTGGAGATGGGAGCCACCTCTTGAACCTGTGGGGGCCACCTCTAGAATCCTCTGCCTGTGGTTGTGATCAATTACCCCTGGCGACGAGGACGTCGCCTCTGTAAGGAGGGTTAATTGTAATGCCCCTCCCAATAGTCCCACATCGAAAAATTAGGAGTTGGTTGTATGGTTTATAACCGGTTAAGGAAGATGGACAAGTACCAATTAGATCCCTTTTTAGGCTGTGGTGGCCCAAGTTGGTGTGGACCTTGTCCGTCTTGTTTCTTGTAATGAAACGGGCCCGTGGGCCGGGTCATTACAATATGGTATCAGAGCCAGGTTATGACATTAGGGATACATACATGATGACACTTTAGGCAAAACACTAGAATAACATTGAGACAATTATAAATTTAAAGGAATTTCAGATATTATGCTTTGAAAGCCTAACAATTAATGTTTACAATGATATTAATTACAACTAATTTATTAGGAGATAAGAATGGCACGTCGCACTAGAAGTCAACAAAATGATGAGGGTTCCCAAGTTGGTAATGCTGGCCAACGGGAGGTTTGGAAGCCACCGGAGGTGCTGCCCCTGCCAATTCAGTTGGGACTGATCAGCAGCGACTCCAGACTGAGATGCTTCAGGTTCTCTGGTTATGGCGCAGTCGATGCGGGACATGCAGCATCAGATTCTGTAGGCTTTGTCCACTTAGTCTGCCCCTCCTATTCCACAGACTCAGCCTGACTCTACTACTCCACAGACCCAGCCTACTCCATCTCAATCCTGGATAGGGGTTGGCCGCAGCTTTGCAGATTTCAAGAAGTTTGCCCCTGCCCTTTCTCTGGATCCACCAACCCTGTTGATGCTGAGCGGTGGATGCGAGATATGGAGAAGGCTTTTACAGCTTATGGTAGTCAGGAGATGGAGCGGATCAGATTTGCCACCTACCTTCTCAGGGAGAAGCTTATGATTGGTGGTTAGTTGAGGAGCAGCGTCGGGATGGATAGATTATTTCTTGGGGAGAATTTAGAGAGATATTCTTGACAAATTTCCCCAGGAGTGTACAGAGATAGATGGAATCAGAGTTTATCAAATTGGAGCAAAAGATCTTTCTGTGGCCTAGTATGAAGCTAAATTCACCAGGTTGGCCGTTTTGCTCCAAATATTGTGACTAATGAAATGGCCAAGGTCACCAGATTCACTGAGGGACTGCGACCCTGACTGAGGCAAGCAGTCAATGCATTTTAGCTTCTCACTTACAGTGCGGTGGTGAATAAGGCCTTGGTGATTGAGAGGGATATGAATGCTGTTCAAAAGGATTGGGAGCAGCGAAAGAAGAGAAAAGGGTCTACTTCTGGCCAATCCTCTGTTCAGGCCAAGAAGAAGGGTGCACAATAGGCCCCATCGAACCACAGAATAAGGAGACTCGTTGCATTCATTATGGTAACTCCCACCCTGGAAAGCCTTACGCATATTGACTGGTGCCTGCTTTGTCTGTGGGAAAACTAATCACAAGATTGCCACCTGTCCCTTTCGAAGGATCAGCAGCCTTCTTCAAGTCAAGGGATGAGCCAGCAACACCAGCAGCAGCCACCGAGGACCCAGGGATGGGTCTTCAACCTCACTCAGCAGGATGCTGCCGCCTCTAATTCTGTGGTGACAGGAATGATTAAAGTAGGTATTGCTTATGCTCAAACTTTAATTGACTCGGGTGCCACGCATTCTTTCATATATGACATCTATCTTGATAAGAATGCATCATTGGCACCTATTCCTCTGGAGCAAGAGTTGCAAATTGCACTTTCAAATGGAGATGTTATGAAAGTTGACACAGTATGCAAATCTTGCCCAATTATCTTGAGAATAGGAGGTTGAATGCTGATCTCATTGTCCTTCCACTGAAGTTTTTCGATGTTATCCTTGGAATGGATTGGTTGGCCTCCTATCATGCTTCAGTAGACTGCTTCAGGAAGATTGTCAACTTCAAAACTCCAAGTCAGCCTGAATTCAGTTTTATTGGTGGTCAGAAACACCTAGCCTCAGTGTTCATATCAGCGATGCAGGCTGGAAAGTATCTGATGAGTGGTGGTCAAGGATTTCTTGCTGTAGTCAAGGACCTTCAGAAAGAGACCAAGTTGGAGGATATTCCTATAGCTCGAGAATTCCCTGACGTCTTTCCGGATGAATTGTCTGATTTACCCCAGATCGGGAAGTCGAGTTCTCCATTGATCTAGTTCCTGGGACTGGACCTATATCCAAGGCCCCTTATCGCATGGCCCCGGCTGAGCTAAAGGAAATGAAGGATCAAGTTGCAGGAGCTCCTAGATCGAGGATTTATTAGACCCAGTGCTTCTCCTTGGGGTGCTCCAGTTCTATTTGTTAAGAAGAAGGATGGCAGTCTTCGACTTTGCATTGATTACCGGAAATCAATAAGGTAACAGTGCGGAATAAGTACCCTCTGCCAAGGATTGACGACTTGTTTGATCAACTCCAAGGAGCCCAAATATTCTCAAAGATTGATCTCAGGTCAGGGTACCATCAACTCAAAGTCAAGGAGGGGATGTGCCAAAGACAGCATTCAGAACCAGATATGGCCACTATGAGTTCTTGGTGATGCCGTTTGGGTTAACTAATGCCCCAGCAGCATTCATGGACTTAATGAATAGAATTTTTAAGCCATATCTGGATCAGTTTGTGGTGGTTTTCATTGATGATATTCTGATATATTCCAAGAGCCATAAGGAGCATGAGGACCACCTGAGGATTTGCTACAGATTCTTCGAGAGAAGAAGCTTTATGCCAAGCTGTAGAAGTGTGATTTTGGTTGGATCAAGTATCTTTCTTGGGTCATATAATCTCTAAAGATGGTGTATCTGTGGACCCGAAAAAGATTGAAGCTATCATTAGCTGGAGCCGACCTTCCAATGTGGCAGAAGTCAGAAGCTTCTTGGGGTTAGCCGGGTATTACCGTAAATTTGTGGAGAATTTCTCTCGCATTGCTCTACCCCTAACTCGCTTAACCCAAAAGCGAGTGAAGTTTGACTGGACAGTGGAGTGTGAGAAAAGTTTCCAGGAGTTAAAGCAGCGCCTGGTGTCAGCTCCCATTCTTGTTCTTTCGAAGGATCTGAAGGTTTTACTATATACTGATGCCTCTCGGAAAGGATTGGGATGTGTTTTGATGCAGAATGAAAGGGTGATAGCCTATGCCTCCAGACAACTGAAACCTTATGAGCAGAATTATCCTACTCATGATCTGGAATTGGCTGCTGTGGTTTTTGCTCTGAAGATTTGGCGGCATTATCTATATGGAGTGTCGTGTGATGTGTATACAGATCATAAGAGTCTAAAATACATCTTCACACAGAAGGAGCTGAATTTAAGGCAGAGAGGTGGTTGGAACTATTGAAGGATTATGACCTGAATCTACAGTATCATCCTGGGAAGGCCAATGTAGTAGCTGATGCTTTGAGCAGAAAATCCTCTTCTGAGTTAGCTGCTATGATTACTTCCCAGCCTCACGTATTGAGAGATCTGGAGAAGTGGGAGGTTGGTCTGAGAGTACAGCAGTCTGATGGGCTTGTTGCAGCACTTGTACTCCAGCCGACCTTAGTTGACAGAATCAAGTCCTCCCAGATAGAAGATCCAGATCTACAAAGGATTAAAGAAGTTGTGCAGTCAGGAGTTCAGAATGAATTTTATGTAATGGAGGATGGATCCCTGAAATTTGAAGGAAGACTTTGTGTGCCAAACATTGAGGAGCTAAAGGCTGAAATTTTGAAGGAGGCTCACTACTCTCCTATACTGTGCATCCAGGTGGCACTAAGATGTACAGAGACTTAAAGGAAAATTTTTGGTGGAAAGGCATGAAGAGGGAGATTGCTCAGTATGTGGCCAAGTGCTTGGTGTGTCAGCGAGTGAAGCCGAGCATCAAAGGCCTGCAGGACCTCTTCAGTCTCTGATGATTCCACAGTGGAAATGGGAAAAGATTACAATGGACTTTGTGACTGGTCTGCCCAAAACTCCAGAGTAACGATGCAGTTTGGGTCATTGTGGACAGACTAACAAAATCAGCTCATTTCCTACCTTTCAGAGTTGGGGTCTCTAGTGAAAGATTGGCTAATTTGTATATTGAGCAGATCGTGAGACTCCATGGTGTTCCGGTATCTATTGTATCAGATAGAGATACCAGGTTTGTGTCCCAGTTTTGGAAGAGTCTTCATAAGGCCATGGGAACCAAACTAAACTTCAGTACAGCCTATCATCCCCAGTCAGATGGACAATCAGAGAGGACCATACAGATTCTGGAGGACATGTTGCGAGCCTGTGTGATGGACTTGGGTGGAGCTTGGGATAACCACTTACCTTTGGTGGAGTTTGCATATAATAATAGTTACCAAGCCAGCATCCAGATGGCTCCATTTGAAGCTCTGTATGGTAGGAGGTGCAGATCTCCTATATGTTGGGATGACGTGGGGGAAAGGAAATTGCTAGGCCCTGAGCTGATTCAGCAAACAGTAGATAAGGTGCATTTGATCAGGGAGCGTCTTCGTACAGCTCAGAGCAGGCAAAAGAGCTATGCTGATGTCAGAAGAAGGGAATTGGAATTCCAGGTTGGGGACCATGTTTTCTTAAGGGTATCACCAACCAAAGATGTGATGAGATTTGGGATTAAGGAAAGCTGAGTCCACGTTATATTGGACCTTTTGAGATCTTGAGCAGAGTTGGAGAGGTTGCTTACAGCCTGGCACTGCCTCCGATTCTATCTGGGGTACACAATGTTTTTCATGTATCTATGTTGAGGAAGTATATCTCTGACCCCAGCCATGTCATAGCGTATGAGCCTATACAGTTGAGGAAAGATTTATCATATGAGGAGCATCCTTGCGTATCGTGGACCGCAAAGATCAGGTTCTGAGACGGCGTACCATTCCCTATGTCAAGGTGCAATGGAGTAATCATTCTGAGAGGGAGGCTACTTGGGAACTTAAGGAGAAATGAAAAAAAGTATCCACAACTATTTGTATCTTAAATAGTTAATGATTGAACGACTGTTGACTTTTGAATAAAGACTTAGTTTGGACAAAATTGGAATTTTAATTTTCTCTAATGAAAGTTATCAATTTCGAGGCCAAAATTTTTATAAGGAGGGGAGAATGTAATCCCCGGGATCCAAAGCAACAAACTAAGATTTGGATAAGATCTTTGGGGAGTTAGTTATGGATAAGTTGGCCTTTATCCAAAATTACCGATGGAGCTTTTTGGATGAAGTTTTCAGGCGTCAAACCAGCTGCAACTAGGAGTCCTTCATCAGCCTATCCAACACCCATCAAAGGATAAGATTTACAAGAGTTTGGGCGGTGCATTAAAGGAGGCGGTGCATGATGATAAGATAAGAATGGGTGAAGCTTTGGATAAGGCAACGGCTGCACTATAAATAAGAGAGCAGAGGTCTTCGGGAAGAGTATTGAACGAGAGGAATCAAGGAGAATCCAATCCAACCGGCCATCAAATTGAAGGCATCTTCTATTCTCTACCTTGGCGAGAAGGAGGAGAAAGAGAAGAGACGATTGAGCCGGAGCCGTTGAGGAGCTTCCTACGGGCGGATCATCTATGGGTTACGGGTGAGTGATCTTGTAACCTGAGGCAAGGTGAGGGAGAGATCAGTGTGAGATTTCTTGCAGTGCTACAACACAGATTCATCTTGTCTTCTTCTTGGGATTGTTATTAATCAAAGAGGTTGGGGTATAGTTTATCCTGTACATCTTGTGTTGGGCTGCCTTGATTTGGGCCTTGTTGGGCCGATCTGTGAGCCATTTTGAGCCACTTTTGGGCCTGTATGGGCCGAGAATGGCAAAGTAAATATATGGCCCGAATCATGATTGAATCTAGTTTCTTGGATATTTTTTCCCCATTTGGACAAATATATTGAGAGATATTCGAGCCCAAAGTTGGCCCGTGAAGTGGTCTGGGTAGAGTTTTAAGAATCATTTTATTATTCAGATTTTAAAATTTAATAATGTAAAATGATACTGTAGGTACCCAGGTGTCCAAATAGCTGGGTTATCAATTGGAATTTGCATACTGAGGTAAGTAAGCCAAGTATTATAATTTTATAAATTATTTAATTTATAAAT